>OY720644.1:76848055-77205236 GCA_963169105.1 Ceriagrion tenellum
CATAGAATACGCAACCGAATAACAAGAACGGGAAGGCGCATAGTTAGGAAGACGAACGAGATTGGATATGGTTGGGGAGGAGAGGAAGCTAGTGACGGAAGTTCGGAGGAGGCAGGAGAGGTGAGTGGAGGACGTTTTGAAAGGAGAAGCAATGTTGAGGAAAATATGAGAAGGGAGAACAATGCGGAAGAGGAGGGAAGCTGATAGGAATTTTAGACGAAATAAGAACAGGGATTCAATGTCAGTTCAAAGGGAGTTTAAAGATGGGAGTACCAGGAGACTCGGAGGCTACACGTTAGGCTTAGCTTGCTTGAGAAATTCAGAACTGGTGTGTTTCAGAGCGACACTGAGAATATTATCATGACGCCTCACTACATCTCTAGGTATGGCAGAAGTGATAAAATAAGAGATATACATTGCCAAACAGATAGGTACAAAAACTCGTTCTTTCCGCGCACAACAAGCGACCCTAAAATTGAGCTCCATTAAATAAACTTCCATAACACACGTAACCATTTGACCTCCCAAAACCTTATCCCTTACATCTTTACATGGCTGGTGTCATAACATATCCCCCTGCCACACGCCCTTGCGGCGGCTCGCAGGGTAGTATGTAGATGTAGAATGGCTAATCATCCAGAGGAGAGAAACGGAACGGTGTGCCAGTAAGAAAAAAAGGCCAAAAACCTACCCATCAGCTGTTAGAATACTCAATTGAATGACTACTTCAATGCACCCCTGCCTGTAGAATTTGCGAGTTTTTTAACCATAGATAAGAAGAACCAACGTTTCAAAATTTCTTTATAATCGGACTCGGAAACCTGGGAATACTACACTAGCCGGTAAAGCCGAAAGTCTATCAAGGATCCCTTTGTTTCGTATCGAAAGCTGTCTCGTTAAATCCATTTGTATTAAAGATATTAGTCTCTTTTTTAGGCTTATACAAGTTTAATGTCGGAATCGCAAGCAAGTAGAATCCAAAGAACACATAAATGCGATTCTCCTTGATTTTAAGAAAGTATTCGACAAGGTTCCTCGCAACAAACTCGCATACAAGTTGCAATCATGCGAAGTAAATGAAACAACAGTGAAATGGATTCGGGACACGTAAATGAAAGGCGCTCCTTCCATCTAGTTAGGCCACACCTCGAATATGCCGCGAGCATTTGGGACCCAGAACAGAAGAGAAGAAGTAAGTAAAAGAAATGAATACAATACAAAGGGAAGCTGCTCGCTTCGTTAAAAACTGCTACGAGTAAACATACACTAGTAGTGTACGAGTAGTGTATTTAGCGGAGCTCAGTTTTTTTGTGGTCGCTTATTGTGCGCACAAAGAACGAGTTTTTGTACCTATCTGTTCGGCAATGTATCTCTCTTATTTTATCGCTTGTCAGGCTTAGAGATGTAGTGAGGCGTCATGATAATATTCTTTGTTTCGCCCTGAAGCACACCAATTCTGAATTTCTCAAGCAAGCTAAGCCTAGCGTATAGCCTCCGAGTCTCTAGGGGCTCCCACCTTAATCCCTCTAATAACTGAGAAACACAACTCGTACACTATTAGTATCGCCATGGACTTAAATCCTTTCAAAAGATAAGCCAATTATGTTCCCAGCTAAACAACATTGTATTGTAAATTCATGTTGTAAGCACTTCTCTTTATACATATTTGTACAAGTCAAATTGATTGTATGTAATATATGATAATGTTTGCCCTGTAATTTATTTTTGTAGGGCGAACTTGAAACATAATAAATAAATAAATTTGCAATTATAAGCAAATACACTCGTCAGAAAAACGCGACCAACTCTGTCAATTATCAGCTCAGGTGCAGTATTTCAGGTTGATTTTGGAAGCGATAACGTAAAACCCTTCAAGGAATGTGCCATATCGACGACTGTTGTATCAAGGAAGTAATTTCGATCATCTCTATTGGAATTTTAAATTTGGCTTTTTTTCTTCGAATCCTATCCTTAGAGCCGCTTTTTAAGAAATGTACGAATTCTAGCATGAAGAAAATTGTACCGTGTAAAGCGGAAAATTGTATGATCGTCTGAATAACTAAACGAGAAATAGAACCTGCTCTAATTCCATTCATTTTCTTGTACAATATATGATACATTTGTTTGAACAATAAAATGTACCATGTAAAGCAACTTTTACGCTATACCAGCGAAATGGTAGAGATATTTCCGAGCCCCGAGTTTCTCCAACAAGTTCATTTCTCCACCTTCTGCCTCACCCTGGACCATTTCCATCAGATTTTTGCGGACAGACAAGCGGATTCTCCGTGGCCTTCCTTATTAATGTTTTTTCCGTCACTTGCAACACTTTCTTAGGGTAGTTTGAGCGAAATAGTTCCCTAGACATAATGGAGACCATATTCGAAATATACGCTTCAATTTCATCAGCTGCAGGAAGCATAAATTAAATACTGCATTATTCATGGTAAAATAAGATACTTTTATCTGACTAAAACCCCCAGGAATTTGACAAAATATCTACCAGTCTTTAACTTGACTTATTTTTCAAGCGATACCTTTAAAACTCCACAACGGAAGGCTTTTTTTGCGATTCTGAAAAAAATACGGCGGAGAATATATGATTTATTCTCAAAAATTGTTGAGAAAACATACAAAATACACACTGTTAATTTTTTAACGAGATCGAGGCGTTAGAAATTCCTCCTTATTCAAATAAGGTCTCTCTGGAGTGCATACACCTACCATTTCCCATGTAAAAGCGCTTGTGTATTTTTCGTAAAAAAAAACTCGGAAAGTGCCTTTGGAGGGGTGAGATGTTTTTCTTAAAAATGAGACCAAAATCATCGATTTCTATGTGAAATGATATTTCGCTCAAACTACCTTCAGCAAGGTTCGAGCAAGATTTTTCCAAAATGGCGGTAGCGACCACACTCGAATTTTATTTTTAAATCTAAGCAACAATAGGAATCATGAGGTAAATATTGTAACATAATTGGCGCAAAAATAGTTTTTTGAGACTTATTTTTAAGTCATTGACTTACATTTGCATATTTAGTTAGTAGCAGAAAATTTCAGGAATATAAAACTATTTTTGCGCCAATTATGTTACAATATTTACCTCATGATTCCTATTGTTGCTTAGATTTAAAAATAAGATTCGAGTGTGGTCGCTACCACCACTTCAATTATTGATTCACGCCGTATGCTGAAAACGCTTTCACAACAAAGATTTATATGCGACTCTACACACCCCCACAAAACCTGTTTACGCAGAATACAATACCTTCCCAGTGCCTTGCATATATATTATAGAAACTCAACTTCATCGACAAAATTTTTAACTCCTTAGGAAAAAATTCTGACCAGCTAAACTATAACAATAGAACATAAATCTTTACAAATGAACCGCCACAGAATCTCATAAAGACTCCATAGTATCAAAACATACTGGATTTGATGTATACAATAAACTTCCACTATCAAATAGATGACTGGACATAAAAAAATTTAAACCAAAGGTGAAAGATATGCTTCAAGAAAACTTATCTTACAGTACTAAAGGGCAGGTGGAGCACACATTTTGTAATATTTGGAAATTACTGTTTTTCTATATTGGTGTGTTTTTTATGTATTTATCGAGTACTATGCTATGTTTTACAGGTGTTTTTTTTCATATTTCATGTTTTCCCATTCCTCATTTCCTGTCCTATGCTATAGCATAGTGTATAAGGAAGGACCCTGGGCCCCAAGGGTAGCGTATTGGGCCTGGTGTCTTATGTGTTTGAAAAACTCAAGTCTAAACATTTTGGTTAAAGTGCAGAGGTTTCTCTTTTTGCATATTTTAATTAGCTCTACTCAAGATAGAAGGCTATAGTTTTCGCCATTAGATGGATAAAAGATTACAGTTTCTTATTTTTTCCATTCAATTTTCTTATACGAATAAAATTTCCCTAGAAATCGCGTTTTAGTACAAAAATCATGAATTTTACTTCTGTCAACAATAGGATATTTCCTTGGTAACCGTGGAATTAGCATTAGCTTTAGAAGGGAAATGGGACCTTCACAATGGCGGCTGGGTTTTATATCTAGAGATAGGTATTACAGTGGAAATCTAAGCCGTAAACGGAAATGCCGCTGATTACGATATTTTCAGGGATATTTTTATCTAAAATTGGCAAAATTCATTTCAAGTGGACTGATTTAAGTTGAGGCCATGTAGGAGAATGACACGATGCTATATTAATGCGGGAAGCCTCTGGAAAATTGCCTGTAGTTTAGTTTCCATATGTTACAGCAAAAGAATGTTGAAACTCGGTACACATAATTTAATGCGGTTTTCATCTGCTGAATTAAAAAATAAAAGTTAAATTATAGCCGAGTAAAACAGGAGAATGCCACGATGCTATATCAATGCGATTAGCCTCATTAATGCAAATGGTCTGTAGTTTAATTTCTATATGTTACTGCAAAATAATGTCGAAACTCGGGAAACATAATATAATGCGGTTTTCATCGGCTGACTTAAAAAAAACTAAAATTATGATTTGCCTAGAAAAAGATAAACCTCATGAGCGACTCGAACCTACAACCTATATGCCCTGCCTTTTTTTCATCCCCGTTGAATTTCAACGGGTACCTTTGCTAGTTGGAAATAAACAGTATCATGGGATAATTGATTATATAACTATTTTCACTCTCTGACACTCTCGGAATATGTTCCTGGAGTTTTAAAATTGTAAATGGATATCATAAATAATGTTAGAGGGAATAGTATTTCAGCCACCTGTATATTTATTTGTACCTTGCTTCCTTCAATACAACTATAATAGCTTATTAAAGGTAGTTTGAGAGAGCTAGTTCCACAGTCATAACGGAGACCATATTCGAAATATTTGTTTCAACTACAGTAGAAGTAGGAGCATGAATTAAATATTGAATTATTAATAGTGCAATAACATATTTTACGCGACTAAAATTCTATGTAATTAAATAAAAAAATAGCCAAACAATAGTACAATCTTGAACTTGACTAATTTTTTTCGTGCGGTACGCTTAAAACTTTAAAACGGAAGGTTTTTTTGTGATCCCTGAAAAATTACTGCGGTGACAATATGATTTATTTTCAAAAATAGTTGAGAAAACATATAAAGGACACACTGCTAAATTTTTGACGAGATCTAGGAGTTATAAATTCCCCTTTGTGATAAATAAGCACTCTCAGGAGTGTACACACGTATCATTTCCCATGTTAAAGGACTTGTATGTTTCGGCAAATATCTCGGAAGGTAGTTCGGTAAGGGGTTCATGTATTGATATCTAAAGAAGAGAGGGATATTTATCTTTAAATGAGACAAAATTCATTGATTTCTAGGTTACATGGTATTTCGCTCAAACTAACTCGCTGTAGTACAGACTGCGGGGCACCTAAATGTCGTTCATAATGTCTGACACATAAAAAAACATATGAGGCACAGCATTAAAGAAACTAGGTTTTGTTAAACGTACAATAGGAAGGTCCTCGGATGAAAAAGTTAAAGAGAGATGCTACTTCGCTCTGGTTATGCCACACCTCGAATACGCGACCAGTTAAGACCCTGTTCATTAACATTTGCCCAAATATTAATAAAATACAAATGAAAGCAGCGCACTTCATTAAAAACTGTAACAAGCGTACTTATCGTCTCACAACTTTTAAAGAGAAGAAGGTGGGAGCCCCTAGAGACTCGGAGGCTTCGAGGCTTAGCTCACTTGAGAAATTCAGAACTGATATTTTTCAGAGCCACACACAGAATAATATCATGACCCCTCACTATTAAGGGATCAAGGTATTTTTGAGGGATTAAGGTGGAAGTCCCTAGGTACTCGGAGGCAACACGCTAGGCTTAGCTTGCTAGAGAAATTCAGAACTGAAGTGTTTCAGAGCGACACGGAGAATATTAACATGACGCCTCACTAAAAATCTAATTCTGACAGAAGCGATAAAATAAGAGAGATATATTGCCGAACAGTTAGGTAGAAAAACTCGTTCTTTCCGCGCACAATAAGCGACCACGATAAAAGCTGACCTCCATTAAATACACTCCCTAAATACACGTCACCATTTCACCTCCAAAAACGTTACATCTCCACACGGCTGGTGCACTAACCTAACCCCCTGACACACGCTCATGCGGCGGCTCGCAGGAATTATGTAGAAGTAGATATTTGAATGAAAATAGGCTCTCGTTGACGTGAAAATATTGGAAAACTTAGGCACTCAGAACTTGAGTCGGACTGGGATATGAAGCCTCGTGCACACCTTGCGTGGGGCTACCATTCGTAGTCACTCTTCGATATATCCGGCAAGAATGGTCCTACCCAGAGCAATCGTCACTGCTTCCCGAGTCAAATGGTCATGGCAAGACCCAAGCCCCTTCAACCATGTCACACTGGCCGTCCACGGACAAGGAGAAAAATAAATAAGCAATTATACTAAGAAGACACAGGGCATGGGGCCTTGCGTCTATAAATGTCGCTCGTTAGTTTTTTAATACGGTAATCACAGCGTGATTTTTACATAGTCGGTATTGTTGAAGAAAGCAAGGTTTCATTTTGACTACATGTCACCAAGTATTTCGCATTTTTAGCATATCATCAAGCGTGTAGTTTGCATCACAGACCAACGAGGGTATGTTTTTTTCTGATGCTATGGGCGATTTCCGACGTAATTCTGTGCGCTAAATACGAAATTACTCACGAAAGTTGGCTATCACCTCGGGATTGTGAGATATTCTAACCTTGAGGGGTCAAAATGGCAATTTTCAGGTCATAGCGTAGACGTAGTGTAGTAGGTAGACAGTTGGAATCTTGGGTCCAAATCCTACCATGCCCCTTAAACCCTCTACACATGGGAACATTTATTACACAGGCCTACAAATGTTAGGGTCTCGAATGCTTTTTTTTATGCGAATAGCCCTATCCGACGTAATCTTGTGCGCTGAATCCGAATCTACGCACGAAAATTGGCTATCACGACAGGATGTTGATATTTCATCCCTTAAAGGGTCAACATGGCAATTTTCAGGTCTTTTCGAGCTTGAATATCTTATAAACCAAAGGTGACAAAGAGTAATTCTGCAAACGGATTCGAAGTCTGCGTTAAAGTTGTATAGAACTCAACTGTGATGCCTATTAAAAAACCATTGTTTACATAACCGATATCTTATATTTCAAATTTGTGCACCCAAAATTGTAGTATAGTTGAACATACATAAAGTTGTTGATAGTTGCAAAGTTAATACAGATTATGGTAACAATAGTTTTTCTGCGTTTCATAGTTGTATTCTATACATTTTTTTACGCGGACTTCGAATCCTTTTGCAGAATTAATCTATCGCCTTTGGTTTTTGAGATATTCAAGCTCAAAAAGACCTAGAAAATTGCCATTTTCACCCTTAAAGATTGGAATATCTCTAAATCCTGACGTGATAGCCCATTTCTATAAGTAGATTCGGAAAATTACGTAGGAAATGCTCCTTAGCATCAAAAAAGGATTCGAGACGCTAATATTTGAAGTCCTGTGTAGTAAATGTTCCCATATGTAAAGGGTTGAAGGTAGTTCGAGCGAAATATCACATTGCCCAGAAATCAATTAATTTGATCTCATGTTGAAGAAGAATATATCACCTTTCCACTGTCACCAAAAATTCAACCCCTTACCGCATTACTTGCCAAGATATTTGTGAAAAAATACAAGCTCTTTTACATGGGAAATGGTTCGTGTATTCACTCAAGAGAGACATTATTCATAAAATGAGGTATTTACATCACTTAGATGTCGTAAAAAAAATCAAGTGTGTAGTTTGTATGTTTTCTCAACTATTTTTGAAAATTTATCGTTCTGTCACCGCATTAAATTCTTCGGGATCACAATAAACATTCCATTTTATCGGAGTTTCAAACGTACCGCGTGAAAAAATTGAGTCAAGTTGAAGATTTATTTAGATTTTTCATTTGATTACTTACAATTTCTGTTGTGTAAAATTATATTATTGCACCATTAATAATTCAATATTTAACTCGTGTGTCCCACAGCCGGCGAAATTAAAAGGTATAAATTGAATATGGTCGCTATTATGATTACGGAATTATCTCGCTCGCACTACCTTAAGGGGCATGGTAGGATTTGAACCCAAGATTCCAACTCTCTTCCGATTACACTACTACGACGCTTATCAGAAGTTCCACTCATCCCAAGAGATCGCGTCGAAAACAGAGGTAGCGGATGCCCGGTGGGCGACCGACCTGGAGGGAATCCGCTCTCATCAAAACACAACCGCAATTGGGGCACGAGGGAACCGTTATCTGATTTGCGGCCAAAACGTATCATGGCGTTTCTTCACGGTTTTGTCCTTCCGGCAACAAGTGCGTCTGCACCCGCCAGCGAAAAGAGACCAGCAGTCCTTAACAGTGTTACGGAATTGAAAAAAAAATCGGGGGAGTACAGATAAATTCTATTTTTAAGACTTATCGAGTTAACTTTAGCTGATAACATGAGATTCGAAAACCGCAGGGTGTTCACACGCACCTCTGCTCGACAACTGTACAGTAAGTCCTCGGTATGCGTCGTTTTGATTTACGTCTGACTCAATGTTACGTCCACGCTGACAAGCGTCGTCGGAAAAGTCTTCCCAGTTAAATGCTAATAAAATAGACCAAATGTGGATATGCTTGCGTTTTTTGATGGTTAAGACCATGAATATATATTATGGATTGTTGACCCGTCGCCAAAAACTGTTACCAAGAATTCCGTAAACAAACATTTTGATTGAGTCGCCGTCTAGTGATGACAGACGGCAGTTCAAATGTAAATACAGTCTACAGATCGTAAATAATCACATCTTACCGGTTTTACTTACCAGTAATCATAATGCAGGGGATACAAAATGTAGTAATATACGCGGGACATAATTACACACTTTTATAATTTTGTCCGGTCTACAGATATATTTGATTCCTCTCCAAATTTTATTAGACTAATTTTTTACTAATAATTTTTTACTATTAGACTAATTAGCACAATTTACTTCTTAGCACTTCGTGAATATCGTTCTACGGCAATTTACCAATAATACGAGGTGAAAAAAGTTGAATGAGTTAGAAGACGGATACAAGTACTATAAGGATTTCAAAACCAAGATCCGACAATATCATCTATGGATAAGAAATAGTGCTAATAACTATCATTTTAGCCTTTGTTGTAAGTAACTTCCAACTCTGACGAGTGGAAGAATCAAAAAGCAATAGCAAATAAAGGAGATATTGTTGAACCTACTCCGAGGCCACACATAAATAGTAAGTTACACATTAACTTCCACATCAGTCTATCTAGATCATACCTTCTGATTCCTCAAGGTAATAAACAAAAAAATGTAGCTGTAAATTAACAGTAAAAATTCTACACAGCAGAGAAAAGGCTCACGATGGAAGTATCATGTGCCTCTTACACACTCCCCGTAATAGATATTTCCTCTCTAGCATTTACAGAGTAACTGTGAGATCTCAAAAATAGCCAGCTATTATTCGCAGCATCAAGTAGTTCATATCTCTTCAATCGTTATTGAATATTCACCACAGTCTCACGTAGGCAACAATCAACCACGGCCATTTACGAGTAGACTGAGAAGACGTTTTTCTAATTAGCGCCAAGGGTTTGGTGACCTAAAAGTGGAAATTTAGGCAATACGTAGGCTAGACAACGATTCCAAACATTTGAATCCATTATGTATATTCTTAGTTAAGGCATAATCATCCCATCTTAAATCTTTTTTTCCTGGATAAAAGAAAAAAAAAACGAATTTTGAAATTAACACTTACAGGTTTCCCCAATTACAAGTGTTTTAATATATCATTAGACGAACACAAACACCCTTGTCCTGGTCAGTGAATAATCTTACCCAGGCGGGACTCGAACCCGCGACCCTCGGGTTAGAAGACGAGGACTCTACCCCGCCGACACCGGGGCCGACTATTAGGCCGTATGTGCATATGCTTGCGTTTTTTTAACGGTTAAGACGTAATCATCCCATCTGAAATAGCAATATTTTCCTGGATAGAGGCAACAAACGAATTTTGAAATAAACGCCTTGATTTATCGCGGGATTAAATTGGTCACGATTATCTGGATCCGGGTTACGTTGTCTCGACGTACGTCGCTCTTCTTCAACACGCATCTCCGACGTAAATCGAGGACTTACTGTACTGGAGTGAGTGGGTAAATATTTGTTTTTGACAGAAAAGCTCCCCAGTATGGATCCCATTAATGGTTCAGGCTAATCATTTTGAAAATAAGAGAAAAAACTAAAGGAGGCCACTGAGTACGTATTCATAATAAAATGCAATACAGTGAAGCCTGCAACAGCCAAGTTTGTACGCAAATTCATTGAGGATAATTATTATTATAAGTACGTCGTTAAAATAGCAAAACACTACGTGAATAAGGTGAAATAATTACAAGTATATGTAAAATAATCAGCAGTACGTGCACATTATTAGAATTCACTCATAGGTCAATTTGAATCTCGAGATAAAATTGTCATGAGAAGTCATGTCATGTCAAGGTATGTCATGAAAATACCATAGAGTAGAAGGTTGAATACTCCTACATGCCCCTCAACTCCAATATATTCAAACAAAATCTAAATATATATAAGGCATTCCAGAGTATAGCAAAAACGGTCAGAATTCACCATCGAACATTAGCCGATCATTGAAATAAAAATCCAAATGAATGTTCTCTACGCACTTGGCCGAAATACTTCGCCAATGTTTCTCCCCAAGAGTCATTTCTACAAGCCCAAAGCATAACAGATCATAATGTTCAGGAATTAACAAAAACTTTGTAAGTTTTACATGGAATATTTATTGGACGACCGGTTTCGTCGAATAGTAGACATCATCATCCTGAATATAATGGAAGAGTTTTACAAAGTTGAGGCTGAAATTATTGAATTTCATAAAAGATCTGTCTAAAATCCAATAGCACCAGATATTTTCAAAGTGGTCGATACTGATTAAAAGAACAGTTCTCATTATACTACGGGGTATTATAGATATACCTTCATTATGTTTCGACCCTGCAACAATTACATGCAATATTTCACGATATCGACCCGATGGCTCGATAATATGAAGTCGAAGGACGTAACTAATTTAAAAAAGAGGAACATAGTGACTGAAAACTAAAGGTCTGGTTGTAAGAAACATTAATCCGTACATGCTCATGTACGAATGCATGGACTAAATAGAGCAGGTTCTCCGTATTTTCCTGTTCATGCATTTGTACAAATGATGTGCCGTGTAACCAGGGGTTTAAGTGGCGAGTGCATAAAATATTATATAAACCGTCAAATAATGAAATAAAAAATGAGACAACAGTACGGAATCTGATTAGCCATATATAGACAAAAAACTATACATCCGTATTTAGATATTACCAATTGTTAACGACACAGAATTATGCCTAAAAATCATATACCTCGTTTCGTTATCCTGTGATTGCTATGAACGCGATAACTAAAGGAGGGCTATAAAAAGTTGAGAAAATCTTTTGGAAGTTAAGGAAGCTTAGTAGAAAAGGGACCTCTAAATTACACGGTCTACCCAGCGGCATGCAGATTATCATCAAACAACACGGAAGGCGCCATTGTTCTCGTTCGTTACAGATGAGATGAGACATTCGGTACAGATTGACGGGCTGGTAAGGGAAGGTTTATTCAGGCATTGGAGGAAGGGTGCACTGAAACATAGCGTCGGTATTCTTCCGCTCCGCCAAGAGGACCACGGTTTAACGTCTAATATGACAGACGGAATACTGCACTTGAAGTGCTTCCAACAAGACACCCAAATAAGGAACGGGATTCCAAAGAAAAATCTCCGCCTATTCCGGGATTCGAACCCGAACCTCCGAGATGAGAAGCCATTATTTGGTTGACTTCACGGGGAACTACAAACAAACAAAAAGCCGACCACAAAAAAATTAGCAATCATGCCTGAACATGGAGAACAGAACTTCTTTTTGAATATAGAATTTGAGTTAATACAACTTGAGCGCGGGGTGTTCACCTTCGGGCACAACCGCTTTTCTAGAATATATATAAATCGATATAAAACAAGCTGCTCACCAGAGAAAAATGATGATATCCGATTCACTCAGTAAATAAGAAGAGATATATAACAGTTTTAGTCCAATGGTGCTGGGAGGCATCCCTTCCGGGGAAAAGGTAAAGCCTGAATCACACGATCATTTTTTCCGTCCCTTTTAAGGAATAGCTCCAATGATAGCTTTTCAGGGACCGTGACAATGATAGCTCGAGCTATCACTTTCTGAATCACACGGTCATTTTGGCCGTCCCTTTTTCCATCATTTTTTCCGTCCCTTTTCGCATCATTTCTATGTAAACTACTCTCATTCCATTGAAAGCCGAACGTTAGAGTCGCTCTTTGCGGCCAAGCACTCTGATTGGCTAAATGGTGGAGTCAGCGATGCCTCCGGGGACGGAAAAAGGGACGTTGCCCAGGGATGGAAAAGGCTATAGGGATCCCTAACGCTGGAGCCATCTCTGACTTTGTTCGAATCACACGATCATTTTCGAGCGATCATTTGAGCTATCATTGGAGCTATCCCTTAAAAGGGACGGAAAAAATGATCGTGTGATTCAGGCATAAGTTAATAAATTAAACAGCATACGAAGCTACATCTCCAGCTATATAATATACCCTGCAAGCCACCGCAAGGGCGTGTGGCAGGGGGTGTTAGATCACCAGCCGCGTAAAGATGTTAGTTTTTGGGAGGTGAAATGGTGACATGTATTATGGCAGTGTATTTAGTGGAGTTCAGTTTTTACTGTGGTCGCTTATTCTGCGCGGAAAGTACGAGTTTATGTACCTATCTTTTCGGCAACGCATCTCTCTTACTTTAAATATAAAGTTGAAGACCTAATAAAAGGTCTTGGGTAATCTTTTTTCATCAATGTATTGTACTGATGTATTTTTTTTATTTGTATCCAATGGTATATTTATTATAAATATGTACAAATGTAAAGAAGTTAATGCTGTTGTGCACTTAGGGTTAAATACTAAACGTAAAAAGTGTTATACTTTGTGAGTTTTGTTTTTCCAGCCGCTGCCTCAGTTATAATGTGAAAGATGGTAACCCCAAAACAGGTTAACCTATGGGGTACCTATATTCCACTAATGTATTCCCTATGTTTTATTTATGTTTGTATACTCTCTAAGGAGTGGAATAAATTATTATTATTATTATCGCTTGTCAGACTTAGAGATGTAGTGAGGCATCATTATGATATTGTGTCGCACGGAAAACATCAGTTCTGAATTTCTCAAGCAACCTAAGCCTAGCGTGTAGCCTCCGAGTCTCTAGAGGCTCCCACCTTAGTCCCTCTTAAAGTTGTGAGACACTATATGTACGCTCGTAGCAGTTTTTAACGAAGCGCGCTGCTTTCCTTCCTTGTTTATTAATTTTTTGGTTAAATCTTTATGACCATGGTCCCAAATGCGTACTCTAGGTGCGGCCTAACCAGAGCGAAGTAGCATCTTTTTTGTACTTTTTCATCCGAGGAGCTTCCTATTATACGCTTACCAAAACCTAGTGTCTTTAATTCTGAGCCGCATATGTTTTGCATGTGTACTAAATGTGTACGAATAAGTACTAAAGTCACACACTTGAAAGGCAGCAAACTTTATGAGTAACCTTGTACTAAAGTTTCATTGTTGTCAAACTCCCTCCCTTAACGTTATCGGACGCCTAAGTTATGCATGGGGTGTAGCGCTAAAAAGAATGGGACCTTTTTTGACTCTGACCGCAAAAACCAGCCCAAAAATTCCTTTAAATAGTAAAGTAATGAAGGCAAGAAAAGAGGAAGGAGTTCTAAATGTCATCGTTGATGGAAAAAGGCTGCAGCAATACCATTCTTTCGATACCTCGGAAGCTTTATAACATGGAACGGAAGCTGTATGGAGGAAATAAGGAGTAGAATACCACAGGGAAAGGCAGTCTTCAGTAACGTCATCCAACTACTTTCAGCCAAATCGATCAACATAGGCTTAAGGAAAAGATTTGCTAAATGTTTTATTCGGAGTGTTGTACTTAATGGAGCAGACACATGGACAGTCAGGAGGAAAGAGGAGAAATATCTAGAGGTTTAGAAATGTGGCTATGGAGAAGAATGGAAAGATTATAATGGTGTGATGAAGTGAGAAACGAGGAAGTGCTGGTAATGGAGGAATGAGAAAAGGAATATTTTAAGATCGGCAATAAAGAGGAAGGCAAACTGGATGGGACACGTCCTGAGGAAAGATTGCCCGCTGAAAAGAGTATTGGAAGGGAATAGAGTATCGTGGGAAAGATACGGAGAAGAAGACGAAGAAATAATACGTTGACGGATATCATGAATGGAAGGAGTTACGAAGAGCTGAAGGAGGCAGCGCAGGATAGACGAGAATGGAGGGAACAGATCAATTGAAACTTGTCTGAGGACAGATTCACCGTAGAAAAGGAATAGGTAGAATAGAGAAGAATCTACATAATGACGCATATAGCGATAAAACTCAATCAAGCTTTCAGAAGTTAATGAGGCGTGTTTAAACGATGCATGTGCCCGCCCGAGTGCCGTTAAAATTCACCATTAAAATTGCACCGTGTACAAATCCGATATTGCGCAAGTGCATGTACGCGTGGCCATACACATTCCGTTCTAATTTGGAGCGTTTGACCATGCATCTGTCCAGCCAGGTACTTGCGCAGGTGCATGCATCGTGTTAACACGCCTTTAGGGTTTAACCTCGAGTCTACAAGATTTTGGGACGGAAGTGTAGGGGATATTCAATGTTTTAACTGTATTAGAAAGAAGAGCCCAAAAATATTATTTAGGATGGACTTCCTTACACCTTCTACGGAAGTCCATCAACTGACTGAGGCTTTACCGTTACAATCTATTGCTCAACTTTCTTCAGTAATCATATCTTTAAATTAAAACATGGTCTAATACATTCCAATAGTGAACTAAATCTAAATTCTCAAATACTCTCCCACTATACAAGAACTGCTAATGATGCACATGTTGACACGTTACTTCCAGTAAGATATGGCACCCGGTCCATTTGGTACCAAGCAATAAAAACAGATAATAATCTACCTCATCATATGAAAGGGGTTGATTCTCTTAAAATGTTTTAAAAGAAATTTTAAACAACATTTGTGGGATTGTCTACTATCATGATCTAATAATATGTGTCACTTCCTATTAATCTCTGCCCAATTATGTACTACTTTTTGTACCTATTTTCTTCCTCTACGATCTCCAAGCTCCTTGGAACTGTAATTATAAATTTTATACATTATTACAACAGAAATGTTCAATAGAAAACATTACTGGCCATAAATATTTCGATGGAAAATCTTGTAATAAATTATAATTTAGGCTACACGCTAGGCTTAGGCTGCTTGAGAAATTCAGAACTGATGCTTTTCAGAGATACACAGAATATTATCATGACTCCGCACTACAACTCTAGGTCTGACAGATGCGATAAAATAAGAGAGATATATTGCCGAACAGATAGGTACAAAAACTCGTTCTTTCCGCGCACAATAAGCGACCACAATAAAAACTGAGCTCCACTAAATACACTCCTATAATACATGTCACCATTTCACCTCCCAAAAACTTACATCTTTACACGGCTGGTGACCTAACACCCCCTGCCACACGCCCATGCGGCGGCTCACAGTGTATAATGTAGATGTAATTGAGGTTCCGCGTTACTAGACGAAGAAAAAACTTTTCAACACCTATCTATTGGCAATAATAGTGGGATTTAAAAACACAAACACTCGGTATATGAACTGAAACATTACGGCCAGAATTAACGTTTTCTCATTGATTCCACTGCTCTTCCTGATAAAAACACCACCCATTATACCGAGCACCGCAGCCAATAACCTGCCGACCTCTACCTCGCCTAAAGATTTCCGATACGGATATCGGATTGATGTCAATGTTTCCTCAGTGAAAAACCTCGGAACGGCAAGTTTCTCCGAACAAAAAAATCGAGAACGCGCATACAAGAAAAGGCAAGTCAAGGAGAGGCCCTTGACCGAAGAGCGGATGAAAATAAAAACACTTCCACGTCTCATGAGCCTTACAGCGAGGAGACGCCGTTCGTGTGCCTCGTGTACAAGTGCTTGAGTTCAAATGATTACGCTCCGCTAAGAAAGATACAACAGCATCCCGATCTAAGTGCCGAAATATATTACATGTTTCCAAAGATAAACCCTAGCCATACGATGACTACTTATAAGATGTTTCATTCTTTAAAAGAGGGTTCAATAACGGCTCAGTATGACTTACTGTCCATTAAAAACGTCGAGTCCTTTGAGTTTAGGACACAATCTTTACGTAGGGTCAACCCATTTTATCAGAACGTTTTCGCATGCTATATTGATTTTGAAGAAGCTTTCGACAGGGCAAATTGGAATAAAGTAACGGAGATACTCGGAAAAATGGGAATAGATTGGCGAGAGGGAAGACTAATCCGAAACTTATATACGACGCAAAGGGCGCAGGTGAGGGTGGCTGACGGTAAATCAGGGTGGGCAACTATAGGTCGCGGGGTGAGGCAAGGGTGCCCGTTGTCAACATTTCGTTTCAACATTTATGCTGAGGAAATGGTAAGAAAGGAATGGGAAGAATTTGATGTCGGAATCAAAGTAGGAGGGCATCTGATAAAGTCGGTTAGATTCGCGGACGATCAGCCGTTAGTTAGTGGATCTTCAAAGGGACTGCAAGCCTTGGTAGATGCTTTAGAAAAACAGTGCGGGATATTCGGAATGAAGATAAATCATAAGAAAACAAAAGTGAGCAGATTCTCAAGGTCAAAGAAAGCGATGCTAGTGATTAAAGTTGAAAACTCGAGCAAGTAGAGCAATGTATCTACTAGGTAGAAAGCTAGAAGAACACGGACATGGTAGCAAAGACATAGAAATAGAATAGAAAACAATTTTATTGCCCTGGGACAAAGTCCCTTAGGACATTGAATTAGTTTACATGTCTTCATGAGGAGTGGAATACAAAGACAAAATACAAATCCTTACAAAAAAGGAAAACAAACAAACAACTTTCAAGTCAGCAGAGAGATATAAAATGAGCGAGGTAAATGAAAATAGTCTCAATATCAATAATCGAAATAGTATGTTAAAACAAAAATGTACTATCTGTAATACCTATTAATAAGAAAAAATGAAAAGCAAACAAACGAATATTTTATAAGATAGAAAAACAGCAAATGATTATAGTGAACAAGTAACATGTAACAATATCATCTTTTATCATTTTGTCTTCTCATATAGAGGCGAGAGAACATTTGGGAGACAAAAAGTCAGCCATACTCCTTTTAAATTGTGAGACATTCCTAGAAAATTTAATACTATCAGGCAACGAGTTCCATAATTTACAGGATGAGATGTGGACAGTATTTTCATATTTTGTTGTGCGGTATTTGGGGATGTAAAATGTTTTTGTTATTCTCTTGTTAGTTTGGGCATTAAAAATCAAGTTTTCATATAAATAAGAAGGGGTTTTCGAGTTCAGTACTTTGAATAACATTAAGGCCTTTTGAATTGTTCTTCTCTGATTCAATTTTAACCAACCCAGCTTTGCGTAATAGGGAGATACATGCTCGTTGAACGAAGACATACGGAAGAGAATAGCGCTAGCTAAAGAGGCGTTTAGTGATAGAAGGGAGTTGATGACAGGAGAATTGGGTAAGGATGTGAAGAAGGGGTTGGTGAAGAACTTCATATGGAGCGTAGCGTTGTATGGGGCAGAAACTTAAACCCTCAGAAAGGAGGGCGAGAATAGGCTGCAGGCATTTGAGACGTGGGTGTGGAGAAGAATGGAGAAGGTTAGGTGGACGGAGAGGACACTGGCGAAGAAGTGCTTGAGATGGTGGGCGAGGAAAGGGAATCTTGAATGAAATTCGAGATCGGCAGAGTAGGTGGCGTCAGGTAAGGGTCATCTTCAGTTACAGATAAATATCATGGCATAACCTTTAGACATATAATGGGGAACGCACATAAGAAATATATGCGGCACAGCATTAAAGAAACTAGGGTTCGTTAAGCATATAATAGAAAGGTCCTCGGATGAAAAGGTGAGAGAGATGTTGCTCCGCTCTGGTTAGGCCACACCTCGAATACGCCGCGAGCATTTGGGACCCTGGTCATAAAGATTAAACCAAAAAAATTAACAAAATACAAAGAGAAGATGCACGCTTTGTTAAAAACTGCTACGGGCGAACATAGAGTGATTCAATACTTTATGAGGGATTAAGGTGGGAGCCCCTAGGTACTCGGAGGCAGCACGCTACGCGGAGCTTGCCAGAGAAATTCAGAACAGGAGTGTTTCAGAGCGACACAGAGAATATTATCATGACACCTCACTACATCTCTAGGCCTGACAAGCGATAAAATAAGAGAGATACATTGCCGAACAGATAGGTACAAACACTCGTTCTTTCTGCGCACAATAAGCGACCACAAAAAAAACAGAGCTCCACTAAATACACTCCCTTAATACACGTCACCATTTCACCTCCAAAAACGTTACATCTCCACACGGCTGATATACCATCCTAACCCCCTGCCACACGCCCATGCGGCAGCTCGCAGGGTAGTATGTAGATGATTTTGGATACGTCCCCACCGCGAACTACCAACAAATCTCATCACAGTGAAACAAAATAAAACCAACTTCATTATGCTTAGTTTATAATCTCTATAAATAATGACAGCGTTACACAACAGGCATGGAACAATGAGCGCTGTGGAGAATTCGATTCATCTCACAAGGATCACCAACGAGAAACTTCACAGCTAACGAGACAATGCTGAGGAGGCCTGTGGAGCGATGCTGCCACAATTAGACCCAACGTGCCAATGTACTTATAGATATGGGGTGTGGAGGAGGGACGGGGAAGTGGGATGGAGAGATACAAGGGCTTGGTGCGGTGGGTGAGGAGAGGGAACTGCTGGAGAATATCAGCGGCGTAAGAGGAAAAGCGTAAGAAATATTTTCGGCGCTGAATTTCGGGTTGCTTGAAAGAGAGATATCATCTCACTTCGAATTCGATAAATTTCGTCTCATTTCGTCTCACTCCTATGTTGAAAGCTTATGGCTATTATAATTTATATGGCAAAAGGTTAGCCAAGTATACTCTACCAAATAGCTTTAATTGTACGCCAAAGCAACTACATAATCTAAAAGGCTTGGCAGAACTTTAGGAAAGGTCAGAGAATGGTTAATTAGCGAAATTAAGAATCTGTAATCTGTTATAATGATCTGATACACTTACGGCAAAGATACGTTTGTTCTCATTTTCCTTTCACAGTTTTGGTAACATTTCAAAGTCATTATATTGGTATTTTTGTCTTTCGACTAACTGTAATATAACAATTCTACTTCAAAGATACTATATTTGTAACATGCCACTCTGTATGAATATTATGGAACCTTCTGACAAGCAATGTGGCTTAGAAGGACCAAGAATTTATATAATGCAATAAAGGCAATGTGCTACTTATATTTGAAAGAAAAATATCTCATCTTCACCAAGTTACCAAAATACCTGCCGCTTACCAAACTACTTTTTGAGTCATATGCCAAAAATATCAAGTATTTCAAAGAAAAATATCTCATCTTCACCATGTTACCAAAATATCTGCCACTTATCAAACTACTTGTTGACTTACATGACAAAATTATTAAGTACTTTACAGAAAAATATCTCATCTTCACCAAGATACCAAAATACCTGCCGCTTACCAAACTAGTTTTTGAGTTATATGCCAAAAATATTAAGTACTTTAAAGAAAAATATCTCATCTTCACCAAGATACCAAAATACCTGCCACTTACCAAACTACTTTTTGAATTATATGCCAAATAATATCAGCTATTTTACATGAAAAATGGTACGGGTGTAAACTCCAGTGAGACTTCAGTTAAAAAAATAAGGAATTTCTCACTAATAGAATAGTTTAAGCCAGAGGGCCCTCGAAAAAATAGCTACTATTATATTACATTGAAGAAGAGTTTCAGTTGGATTCAAGGTATTTTGAGCGAAATATTATTTCACATAAAAACCAATGAATTTGGTCTCATTTTAAAGAAAATATCCGACCCATTCAAAGATAATAAAATATCAGCCCGTTACCGAACAACTTTCCGAGATTTTCGAAAAAAATACCAGCCCTATTATACATGAAATGGTACGTGCATGTATGTCAGCGAGAAATTATTTAAAATAAAATGAGGAATTTCTAACGCCTAGATCTCGTCTAAAAAAATAACAATGAGTACATTATATCTTTCTCAGCCATCTTTGAAAATAAATCATATTGCCACCACAGAAACCTGTTCAGGATCAAAAAAAGATCGTTTTTATGTAGTTTTAAACGTACCGCGCGGAAAAAATGAGCCAAGTAAAGGCATGAGCATAATTTTATTTAATTACTTAGAATTTCAAAATATCTTCCTCACAGTAAATAATATATGATTGCACCATTTATAATCCAATATGTAATTCATGGGTTTTACAGCAGCTGAAATTAAAACGTATAATGCGAATATGGTCCCCATTATGGCTAGGGAACAATCTCGCTCAAATTACCTTCACGAAACCTAATACTTGATAAGAGTAAAAGATGAAAGCAACGACAGAAGCGCAGATACTCAATGAAGAATGTTTGATCTTTCAGCAGATGACAAAGGCGATAATTTCCATTCCACCAGATGGTATGCGGAGTGGAATATAGACTGCTAATGAACAGCTGTGAATCACCAATCCACTCCAAGCAGCTAACAATCTCTGGCCATTTCCGCGTAGAATAAACAGTCGCGGGGGAGTTTCCTCGTTGAATACACAGTTGCTTGACGCCAAGATAGCAAAGGCAAACGACCGATACCAAAGAGCCAGGGGACGCTGCGGAGTTAATAAACCAGCATGACGCTTAACGAAGCCTCCGAGTAGTAGAGGCCTGAACACCGGAATTTCGATCGACATTATTCTATAAATTGTAGGCCTAAATTTTTCAGTTTCCTCACGCAGCTAAGGGAAAAAAATCAACGGCCTTACCATTAGAATTTTTCCCTTTAGCTAGGTGAGGCAATTGAAAATTCAGCGTTCGCCGAACACCGAATACGACTCCAACCATATCAGAGCAAAAACCATACATAAATACTTTTTGTTTTCGATGACTGACAAAGTCCCTTATCCAATTCACTCTTTTTTTATCAACTTCACATGGTTGAAACTTACATATGAGTTTTTTTGTGAGGAAATTTGTCGAATGTTTTCCAGAAACCCAGGAATATCGCATCGACTTGCTTTTTCTATTCACCTGATTTTAGGATGTTGTAAAGGAAGAACGCAAGCTGTATTTCGCAGGACCTACCCTCAAGGAAACCGTGGGGACTGTTATGAGAAGATTATCCAGGAATGTCATTATATTGCTAACGACAATGTGCTCGAGGATCGTATAAAAAAGTGATGTTAACGATATAGGACGGTAAGTTCCTGGGTCATTTCTGTTTTCTTTTTTATACATTGGTGTGACGTTGTCTCTTTTCCAGTCTTAGTGCACATTGCTTTCGCATAATGATTTGCTTAATGTAATTTCTAAATAGTGTAACCTGTGCCGCTAACTCCTTGAGCACGCGTGCAGTTATTCCTTCTGGACCTGGGGACTTGTTACCTTTAATCGAACACAGTAGTTTCGTTATTCCATCACGTTGAATTGTTATGTCAGCCATCGGCTCGTTAAAGTCAGGAATGTGTGCTCGTTAAAGTCTGCTGTGAATTGTGTCACCCTTAGTGAATACACGATAAAGTAGTGGCTTAATTTATTGGCTTTGTCGATACTGTTGGTGACCACTTTGCCGTTTGTATCCAGAAAAGACTCGACTGTCGAAGATTCGCCCTGGAGTTCTCTCGCGCAAGACCAGAGTGACTTGGGGTTTTCATCTAGTGATTCATCAAGGATTTTTTTCTTGAATTTTCGCTGAGCAGTGCGCATTTTTTTCTTCGTTTTTCAGTGTTGAGCAACGTGAATATCTCTCGCCGCAAGTTCCATTGTTTTATTACCTAACTTAATACAATTTTACATAGGTTGTGTAATTCCCTTTGTCTCCTGAGCCTCACTTCGCGGTGATACAGCCGAGGTTCCTTAGGGGCCATTCAACAACCACGTGGCCAATTTTACACCTTTTTTCGACCCCCCCCCCCCTTCCCCCTTGTGACCATACGTGGCCATGGTCTTGACCCCCCCTCCCCCCCCCCCCCCCCAGGGGTTCACGTGGTCATATACAGAAATTCTCCTTTTCTCAATTTGTTAATTTGTTCACCTCTAACTCTGCTGAAGTTTGTTGATCGGGCGGGCAAGGATACGAAGCTTACATTCGTCTACTTTGATGCGTTGTGGGCAGGGATACGACTGCCTTCGTCTACTTTGTCCGACTCCCAGCCGCCCTGCCCGAATTCGTTGACAAAGCTAAACAAAGCTAACGTCAAGGCACAGTGGGCGAGCGACCACAGAGTGAAAATCGGCATTCGTAATCGGGTTTTTGTTCATCCAAATCGGCCACGTGGTACGCCGCCAGACCACCCCCCCTCGTGACCAACCGTGGCCAACACTCCAACCCCCTCAGCCCCCCAAAACGACCACGAGGTTGTTCAATGACCCCTTACTCTCTCGTTTGAATTTGTATGAAATATATTCATCGATTCCTTTACGTAGCAATTCAAAATAAATATCTCCATGATACTTCGGTGCTCACGTCTTTTACTGTGGCTACAGATTTCGTGATTGGAGCTTCTACCGTCACTCCAAATTTTATGTAATCGCATTTTTCAAATAAGTAGACTTTACGTTAAGTTTTACAATGGAACTTTACTGTTGTTTTCAAGGTCGTAAAAATTACTTTATGATTACCAATGCCTTCGGCGATAAATCCGTGTTTAATCATTGCAAGGCGCCTGACAGCTAAAAAATCTAATATTTTATTGCCTCTAGTAGGTTCGTTAACTACTTGAGTAAGATAGTGGTGTGAAAGTGTATTGAGCAAGGCCTCGCTTATACCACGCTTCCTTAAACTTGTTTCCGCACATTTGGTTTTCCAATTTATAGCCGGGAGGTTGAAATCTCTACCGATAATAATTATTTTTTTTCTAATTTGTACAAGTGATCGATTTTGGAAACCGGTGGTCATAAAATGAAAAAAATTGTAACAAAATGTATTCAAGAAATACTATTCGAGAAATAACTAAATAGACGCGGAGAAAAATGAAAAATCCACCAAAACACTAACACCGAAGTCTACAATGTAGTAATTAAAAATGAGAGCGACGCCAGACAGAAAATAATAATAATAATGATACGATTTCATTACGAGCGAATTTAGGCCAGTGCATTCCTCTGTTAAAATTAACTCGAATATGACGAACACAAACATTCATGTCCTCGGCAGTGAATAATCTACCCAGGCGGAATTCGAACCCGCGACCACTCGAGTTAGTAGGCGAGGACTTTACCCCGCCGCCACCGGGGCCGACCGAGAAAATATTAATGTTTAGATGCATTCAATACGCATAAATCGAGAAATACCCAAATAGGCGCGCAGAAAAAGCAAGAAATGCAACCAAACACGAACACAAGAATCCACATTGCCGTTATTAAAATATACGAGGGATGCCATGCCGGAAAAAATATCGTTCCTATACACAGCAAGAGAGAAACAATTCGGAAAAATTATTCCTAGATAATATTTGTTTTTGAAAATTAAAAGGGCTACACGAACAAGCAAAATTTACAATATTTGACGCCCAGAGAAGAGAAAGATGAAAACAAACTGATTTTTACTGGTCCAAGATACCTGTCAAGGAATTGGAAAAGGAGTGATTGATTGGAACGGGTTCATGATCACAGGGAATTAAAAATGTCACAAATACGTGAAAGCACTCGATCGCAGCAAGCTGTGTTCACCAAGACGTTTATTGAACGACTCCTCGCAACGCACATACATAGATACACAGCTACATAGCAACGCACTTCAATATATAAATACAAAAGTATACACAACATAAAGCTGAGTCTTACATAAGGATACGGGGGAAGTGAGGTCCTGTATCAGAGGAAAGATCACCCGTCATAGCTTCAAATCCATCCCTCTCCTGGAATCAATTGGAGATCAATCAATGTCATTTTACTATTTTTACTCCCAGCAACACACCATTGAGATTGCTTGCAAGGTATCGCATTGACGTAGAAGTGGTTACCAATTGTTACGAAACTATATCATTGTATACTGCGAAGTAGAAAAAACAAGTTAACTTTTAAGATTTCCGCCGGATAAATATTCTGACTAATAATTTCTTCTTCACACTAATTATTTTACTTTCATTCAACATTTCGAGTTTTCTAATGGACTCTCCGTCAGCAATAAAGTTTCTGACGTAATAAATCCCGACTAAGCGTCCATCAGAGAGCGTTCGACGCAGAAGAAAACAGGAACAAAAATGATCCTTCAGAATATGCGTAGATGAAGCGAGTTTATTACAAACTATTTCCGACATAACAGCAACCTGAAATATGAAATCGAAGAATGAGAACAAGAATGGGTAAACAAACAGGAAGACCAACGATAGCGTGTAGCAAAATAAGATGAATATATTAGAAGGAACTAATAGTTCAAAACTGGAACGGAGAGGAGAACTTTAAGCAAGTCAATCTTCGGTTTGATGACAAACGATGACGAATTGCTACCTGTTAGCTAGCTCATATTGGGAGGTGATATTTCTATCGATGAGTGAACTGAGCCGTGTCAGCGAAAGAATTCGAATCAATCATACAATTAATTTAAGGGAGTGTGAGCGAAATATCATTTACCCTAGAAATCATGGCATTTGGTTTCATTTTAAAGAAAAATATATCACCCATTGACAGCAAAAATTCAACCCCTTACGATATTACTTTCCGAGATATTTGCCAGCAAATACCATCCCTTTTACATGGGAAATGGTACGTGTATGCACTCCAGAGAGACCTAATTCAACAAATGAGGTATTCCCAACACCTAGATCTCATCAAAAAATTAACAGTGTGCAGTTTGTTTTCTCAACTACTTTTGAAAATGAATCGTATTGTCACCGCAGTAAATTCTTCGGTATCACAATAAACCTTCCGTTTTGACAGAGTTTCAAACGTACCGCGTGAAAAAATAGTCAAGTTAAAGACTTATTTAGATATTTTCATTTGATTACTTACAACTTTTATCATGCAAAGCTATATTATTACACCATTAATATGTAATGTTCAATTCGTGTCTCACAGCTGATGAAATTAAAAAATATTATTCGAATATGGTCTCTATTATGATTAGGGAACCTATCTCGCTCGCACTACCTTAAGTTCTTTGAGCGAAATATCATTTCACTCAGAGTTCAATAAATTTAGTCTCACTTTGAAGAAAAATATCACACCCTTCCAAAGATACCAAAATATCAGCACCTTACCACACTACTTTCCGAGACATTTGACATATAATACCAGTCCTTTTACATGGGAAATGGAACGTGTATGCATTACAGATAGACATCATTTAACAAATGAGGAATTTCAATCACCAAAACCTAAGAAGCGTGACATAAGCGAGGCCTTACACAATAAACTTTCACACAACTCTCTCACTCAAGTAGTTGACGTACCTACCGGAGGCAATAAAATATTAGATCTATCCGTCACCCTGAAATGAATAAACACGTTGTTATTCTCGAAGGCATTAGTGATCATAAATTAATGTTTACAACCTTGAAAACAAGAGAAGAATTCACTGTAAAACCTAAACGTTAGGTCATCTTTATTGAAAAATGCTATCACGTCAAAAAATTAACTGTGCGCATACGTATGTTTTCTCAACTAGTTTGTTCAGTCATCGAAGTAATTTTTTCAGTATCACAAAAAAAACCTTCCGATGTGACGAGGTTTGAAACTTCCCGCATTAAAAAAATGAGTCAAGTTAACACTTATACAGATATTCTGTAATAATAACAATGTTTTATTACTCCGACAGGGAATGCTTACTGGATAATAACCTTAGTCAAATCGTGGAGTAACTGTAGTTAGCCATGAAGATAAACCTGAATTATGGCTACCATCGTTTACAGAATGGGTTATGCACACATATCTAAAGGAAATACAGCATTTTGAAATTACAATAAATCTATCAAATAATATTACAGTTATAAGAAAACATCCTTCACACTTTCTTCAGTAAACAACCAAGATCGTCTCTCTTTCACTGTCGTATTGAGGATTTTTGAATTAAAACGTGAAAAAGGTAATGTATTATTCACTTTAGGTCCTATGTACAAGAAACATCGTTTGAATAACGTCAGGCTTGGCTTGGGTAAGGAAATACGTGCATTGCGTAGTTCTTACTATATAATTACTGAGAAATTTGTCGTATAAAAATATATTATTGCACGATTAACAACGATATTTACTTTATCCATCCTACGGCTCCCGAAACGTATAATGCGAATGTGGTCTCCATTACGATTAGGGAAATATCTCGTTCAAACTACCTTAAAGAAGACTGGACTATTCCTGAACCAGAAGCCGCATACAGTTTCCGAAGCTAATCAGTCGGCCGTGAATTACATAAGACGATTCTTAACGATCCCGTTCCCGTTAATCCCGTTCGCGAAATCTATTTTGTATTTCCGCGTTATCTCGATATCGCGATGCGACACATTTGAAAACTCTGATAACCCCGGTCGTCTGGAATATCGGTTAACCACGCGACTGCTCAGCACCAAGTTCGATTCCGGATGGATCTATTTTGTATTTCCGCGTTATCTCGATATCGCGATGCGACACATTTGAAAACTCTGATAACCCCGGTCGTCTGGAATATCGGTTAACCACGCGACTGCTCAGCACCAAGTTCGATTCCGGATGGTGTGCTCAGAGAATTCCTCGACACTAGTGACGTGAGTAACCATACGAAAGTTAATAACGCCCATACTTGATTGCGAGATTAAACCGCTACCAGCGCAAGTTGACGGGAAAAGTCGACACTTTCCGTAAACTGTCGACCCATGAGTAGCAAGAGAATGAAGGTTGAGCCCTCAGGCATTCGGATGAATAATAATAATGCGACTTTATTTCAAGCGAAATTACTACCGATTACGGCACTTCCTCTCCTTCATACAACTCATAAATAACACAGGCACCCATATTCTGAGTGGAGAAAAATCCACGCATGCGGGAGCCGAACCCGCGACCCAAGATTAAGCAGGCGAAGGCAATACTCTGCCGCCATCGAGGCAGGCTTGATGGAAGAAGAATGACAGTTTATAACAACTGAAAATGATTAAATTAAACCATGGATCATTGAACCTTTACATGAAAAGGGTCAAATGCTACTGGTGAATATAAAGGTATGATATCTAAGAAAAATAATCTTCATCATCATGGATCGGAAGGATGAACCATTGGAAAAGCTGACCAGAAAAGAATAAAAGCCTTCGAAACCTGGTGTTGGAGGAGGATACTGAAGATTAAATGAAGGGGCAAAATAAGGAATTATGAAGTGTGCAGAAGAGCAGAAGAGGAGAGGACCAAGTGGAACACCATAGAGAAAAGAAGAACAAGATGGATTGGACACACTCTGAGACACAATGGGTTTGTGACGAACACAATTTAAGGTAAAATAGAGGGAAAAGTCCGCAGAGGAAGACCCAGGAATAAGTTCATGGACCAAATAAAGAGGAAATTACATAGGAAGAGATATCAGGAAGTAAGGGAACTAGCATTAGATAGGAAAGGGTGAAGGGCTGCAGTCAACCAATCTTTAGGATTGAACAATAAATGATGATCCTCTTCATCATACGGTGATTCATTAAGGTTTCAGGGGCGCCGACTTTAGGTAAATTACGATGGACCAAATTCAGTCGACCCAAATAAACAAAATCAATTTAAAATTAGTCAAATAAATTTTAAGAAAGATTTCAAGACGCGACCCTTCCGTTGCCATGCAGGATCGTTTGAGACCGAGCACCCGACTTTGATACCTCACGCAGCACTTAAAGGCTACGTCACACAGCTCCCAATTATCTTTACTGCGTGCTTACATAAAGGGAAGTCGATAAAAAGCTGCAAGATTCTTCGAAGAGGCGTCATCACCATCAACGATCGCCAAGTCAGAAGATTGGAGCGCTGAAACGCCACAATCAATCCTCTATTTTGCAAACCTCGTAAGGTGGTACGAGCGGTTTTCGTTTCCGCACAGATTGGCGAGAAATTTTCACATGCGTCCTAATTAGTAATACGCATAGATAAATTTAAGTAAAATATTAAAAAAAAAATTGAATGTCACCGATTTGGTTTCAAGGCAATTTAAGGTAGTTTGAGCGAGTTCCCTAGTCATAAAATATTCGAGTTATACATTTTAATTTCAGCAGCTGTAGGAAGCATGAATTAAATATTAATGGACGCAATAATATACTATAATACGACTGAAATTCTAAGTAATTTAATAAAAATATGCATATAAGTCTTTAACTTGACTCTTTTTTTCACGTGGTGCGTTCAAAACTCCGTTACAACTTAGGACTTAGGATTTTGAAAACATTTATACGGTGACAATATGATTAATTTTCACAAAGGGTCCAGAAAACATAAAAAAACTACACCCTATTAATTTTTTTGACGAGATCGAGGCGTTATAAATGCCTCATTTTTTTTAAATAAGGCCTCTCTGGAGTGCATAAACCTATCATTTCCCATTTAAAAGGGCTAATGTTTTTGCCCAAAACCTCGGAAAGTAGTTCGGTAAAGGGGTGATATATTTTTATCTTTGGAAGAGTAAGATATTTGTCTTAAAAAATGACACTAAATTCATTGATTTATAGGTGAAATGATATTTCGCTCAGATTACCTTAAGGTGGTTTCTTTTTCATTTTCGTTTATTCAGATTGGCGAGAACATTTTCATACGCGGATTCACTTGTAAAATACATTGATCAAATTTTGTAAAGAATTTAAACAAATTGAATGCCACCGAAGGTCCGCAATTTAAGGTAGTTTGAGCGAGATAATTCCCTAGGCATAATGTAGATCATATTCGAATTATATGTTTTAATTTAAGCAGCTGTACGAAGCATAAATTAAATATGTATAGCATTATAAATGATGCAATAATGTACTATTATACGACTAAAATTCTTAGTGATTAATTAAAAATACCAATTTAAGCCTTTAACTTGACCCATTTTCTACAATCGGTACGTTTAAAACTCCGTCGCAACGGCAGGTTTTTGGTGATCCTGAAAAAATTAATGCGACAACTATATGGTTTATTTTCAAAAATAGTTGAGAAAACATAGAAACTACACACTTTAAATGTTTTGACGAGATAAAGGTGTTATTAATTACTCATTTGATTAAAAAAGGTCTCTCTGAAGTCCATACACGTACCACTTTCCATGTAAAAGGGAAGGTGTTTTTCGAGAAAAATCTCGAAAAGTAGTTCGGTAAGAGTAAAATATATTGGTATCTTTGGAAGGGTTAGATATTTTCCTTTAAAATGAGACCACATCCATGAAATGATATTCCGCTCAAACTACCTAATTGCTTTTTTTAACCCGTGATCTTTTGATATTTGACGTAAATAAATCGATGGCATACGGATAGCTTTTCTCCTAGACGCAAAAAATATACCTTTCAAATTACAATGGTTGCTATTAAATCAAGGTATCATGCCGAATAAAATACACACATTTACATAAGGTTTTTGCTTCAATTCCGAATTCCGCGCAGCAAACCCGAGTCAAAACCGAGATTTAATTGAGACAAAATTTCTAAATACAATTCTTGCATCCTTTATACTGAAATATGTACGGTTATTGCTAAAGTGTAATTGATGTATCCTAGTCAAGTGTGCTCTCAGAATTTTTATCCAATTAATGGAAAAGTAATTACAATGTGCACTCAACGACTCACGATTCGCGCTCCGACTACCGTAATTCAATCGCTACTCGTGAGCTTAACAATTTGAGTGCTATGGAATTAATGGTACGTCCTCTTATATTTTCAGGTAAGGACGATGGACGTACAGTACGTCCATGGAATTTCATTATAGAACGGCACCTGGACGTAAATTTATGGCTATAGTCTTTCTGGTAGACATACATATGACCACAAAATGCCAAAATAAATTTCACAGTCAATAAAATTTCATTTACCTAGATTTAAGAGGGCCCTCTATCATAATCCTGGTGAGTAAAATCCTCAGCATTCTGAGAGGACCTTCAGTTTACAGCCCACCACTTAAGTGTTAACACCAGGCAGGGCAGTAGAATTTTTCATTTGAGAGAAAGTGAATATACGAAGCATGGCGCAGCAGCTCAAAGCAAGCGGTGTTTTAGTGGCTTAACCTTTTCCTACAGTAGAGAGTCGTTCCCACGATGCTGAATACTCTTGCAAAGAATTTGCACGCTCCCCGCGTTATTTCATCAATTTCTCTCCCCGGACTAGGGCTCACAACCGACACTAGCGTGGTAAGAAGTTGTTTTGATAAATTAAAACATTTACTTTAATTATCTGCTAAAGGCATGGTTGACAGTCTCGAGGTAAACTAAATGGAAATCTTTCATCGAATGAAATGAGAATGAATTCATAACACTGCTTTGACGACGGTGTGTTTCATTGCTCACGTCATGGTTTTGTAGAAATTGACCAGATATTGCTTTGAATCGAAACCATTGATATAATCAATAAAAAATACGCACGACACTGCAGCATTTTTTTAATTCAGCTTTCATTCCTTCAAATTGAATTTGATTTCACTTTTTTAAATAGTCATCTTCCCAAATTCTAGTTCCATTTCCTAATTCGTTAATATGTTATGTTTCAATTAAATCGAAAATTGTATTCTAGGCGTATGAATACTACGGCAGCACGACAGCCAAGGATTTTTCCGACATTAGTAGCAAAAGGATTGACGGTTTTAACAATGAAATCTGGAAAGAAACGACAAAAACGTCCCAATAATCCCGTAGCAGCTCACCCATAAATTTGTTTTTCTTAAAGAAAACGAGGGTCTTTCAAGTTCAGAGGCTGCTTGCGCACACGATGCAAGCTCATCGCAGCCACGATAGTCAATTTTAGTGAATTTACAACAAGCTCACTGGTAGGTTTTCTGAAAGTCACTTAGTTACATGGCGCAAGTTACACCACAGATATTTGGGGGGAGGGGAGGAATAAAAAAATTAATATTTTAATAACAAATGCGGAAAAGTACTTAAAATTTAAAAAATTTGGAAGACGAGAGTGACAAACGTAATCTGAGGTATTCTAAATATAATTTTTGTGGCCGAGAGAGTGGGGGGCGGGAGAGAGTAAGATTTGGAAATTTTTTCATGAAAGAAGGTAATATATATAATATTATACATAAAAAGATATAGGTTAGGATTTTAGAATAAAAATAAAGATTTTTGTTCTGACATATAATCCTTATCTTTTTGAATATTACCTTTTAACGATTCTAGAATTTAAATTTATTTATTATTCAAATTAAAAACAAGGAAACCGGAAGGGATACCGAATTTTAGGGGGGAAATATGAATTAGGGAGGGATTTTACGCAATAGCTTTCGAGGGGGATCGGCACGCCTGATTAAGCATATCCCTGTCTGCATGCCAGTCATAAAATAAACGGCTGTAGAAATAATGGGCCATAATATGAATGGAAACGAAGAAGATAATTCGACTACATGTTGCCGCAGATTTTCTGGAGAATGTGGAAAAACCGTAACATATAAACAGCAGCGGCAGGCGAGCAAATTCTCCGCAGAGAGCAGTGACTGTTGAAATTAGAATAGAATTCATTTCAAGAACCTAGTCCTTCGGACTCTAGGTTCAACATAATTACATTTTCTGAAATACACACTCCCTCTCAATTACTTTTGCATAATAAATTCTCCCGAGTGACCGATATGCCGTCGCGAATGAAGTACCCTGAAACATGCAGCAGTTGAAGTAGCATCTGGTGCTTTCCCGGCGTACGAGTTTCTCAAAGTTTTCTCGGGCTTCCATCCGGGTGAGTGCAGGGCTGGGCGGTTTTTCAATATATTGGTTCCAATATCAATATTTTTAAATATTGGGATTCCAAAATCACAATTTTGGAACGACCAATACCGATATCCTGTGTTGGATATTCGTGGTCGGAAAAACCAATATTTATAATTGGAATATCGCACATTGAAAAACCAATATTTGAAATTGAAATATTGGATTACCAATGTTAAAAATTTAAGTACTGAATACTGGAACCCGGCGAGGAGGGTGGTCATAGAGCGCCCTAATATTTGAAAATAGACGGCGCGTGTGGCATTTAGTGTAGGACTTCCCTTTCCACCATTATTCATAACAATAACTGGGGTAAAGCTTGCATTGGTTTTCTTGTTTTAGTGACAGACTTTTACATATTGATCAAAGTCCCTTTTTCGAAGCAACCCCCCTCTGTTCTAATACACATCTGACACCGTTTTTTGTATTTTACCTGTTAATATTATCCAACATACCAACATTTAATAATTTCATTATTTCCAATATTTTCAATTTTCCAATATTCAATAGTCCAATACAGTTTATTGATATTTGGAATAAAATGCCGTCCTGCCCTAGGTGAGCGGGTCCCTGCTGGCCGACGTTTCGACACACCACTAGAGCATCGTCCTCGGGGCAGAGGCGAACGATTATTATGATGTGAGATTTGATTTAAGTTAGAGATTAGATTCACCTCTGCCCTGAGGACGAACTTCGAGTCGAGTATCCTAATGTCGGCCAACATGGACCTACACACCCGAACGGAAGCCCGATAAAACTTTGAGGAACATGCAATAATTTCATTTGAGCTATCAAGAGTTGCCATCTCAAAATTTCGCAATTTTTACTGCAACGCCGCCGTTGACAAATGTTGAGTAGCGAGGAAAAAAACTTTTTATAAATCCAACTAAGCCATCAAATCGATTACATAACGTCATGCTGCTCAGAATCATTTTCTTAACTTCAAATATGACACCCATACGGCTGGTGCAAAAATCTATATACTACTCTGCGAGCCGCCGCATGGGCGTGTAGCAGAGGCTGTTAGGGTACCAGCCATGTAAAGATGTAAGTGATAAGGATTTGGGGTTGAAATGCAGACGTGTGTTATGGGGTGGTATTTAGTGGAGCTCAGTTTTTATTGTGATCGCATATTGTGCACGGTAAGAATGAGTTTTGTAAATAAAGTGGTACACGAAATTGAGACCCGGTTCTACTTATTCATCAGAGATTTCATTTCGAGGATCGATGAGCGTTCTTCTAAATTGAGGATCTTTTTTACCACTCCGTAAAATTTGACACTGATAACGCTTACTGAAACGTGAACCAATTTTGCAAAGACCTAACTAATTTTTTACAGAATTTTTCGAGAGATCACCTTCCCTGGGGAAGCAATTTATTCACATGTCAGCTTTTATTCATACGGATACCATTTTAATCGAAAAACGTATTAATGACCTACGTGAAAATTTTCAATCTTTCTGAAGGTGGATGGAAGTCAACTGTAAATTTTTGGCCATTTTTAACCAGTTTTATTTTCGTTTTGCCAACATCTTGGGCCGTCACTGCTTAAAGCCCATTGTATACACGGGGCACGTACTTGCACAATCTGATCTATGTACGAACGTGCATTTCAAATCGCATCGTGTAAAGCGGTGAATTGCAAGAATGGTTGGACGCGATATGGAAAAATAGCTCCTGCTCTAATTCAATTGTTATTGCTAGCCTTATTGAGAAAAAAATGTTGTTTAAATTTGTGCAAGTTCGTGCCCCGTGTAAAACGGGCTTAAAGGAAATACTTTCGCTAATTCACAGCTTATAATTCGACACGATCTCAGGCATAATTCTTGAGAATCCCATGCACTGATGATAAATGGTAATATTTGATATCTGATATTAATGATAATAATTTAATGATAAATAGATTAAAAATATTCTCTTAAAACCTAATGCACTAAAGCTTTATAAAAACCCAAAGGATTAGGACGTCACCTTCAAAGGAAAAACAAGAGACCACGGGTATATATACAATTCGAGGGATTCCGGTTAAAATCATAGACCACGCGAAAGTTTTCCCCCCAGCATTTATGTCGCACGTAAGTATACCATTTGTATTTAGTAAACAGGGACGCATTATTTCATTGATTTCACAGGCAGTTTTCGATTTTGCCGCTTTTGTTCCCCTAATTACACAGCTTTATATCATTCGACGAAGGAGCCGGGCAACGACTGCAATAACACACGAGCGTTTGTAATATACATACATATTTTGAATAAATACATACATATGATTTTTTATCATATTTTTTTCCCATTTTATCAACATGGGATTGATTTTAATCGGGCCATGCGTAGCTCTCACACAAACGTAACGGTGACGCAAACTACTATTCATCACTGATCGCATTGTCTGTGAAAGGCGACTATCTCAACCAGCCGCGTCTAGCTATGGTACATTTGAAAATGGTGTTGCATAACTGGCCAACCTCCCTTTCTTTTAGCACAGCTTTCACCAGACGCGTGATCTGCGGACAATCTTTGGCACGCGCTAGAACACCAGTCGCCACACGTCTGTCTTACAACACAATCAACGATGCATACTCGGTAATTACGGGACCGCTATGAGCTACACTCAGTTTCCATAAAGGATTCCAGGCTAGTAGCCTGGCGGGCATTGACATTAGACAAGTTCCTCCATTGTCTACAATCAGACAATAGGACTGTTTACATTTTTTTTTCAAATTGATTAAACTCAGTTGATTTGAAAACCTACATGTTTTCCTATTCGTATTTCCGTAAAACTGTCTTAATTTTGATATCGATATTCCAAACAGCTTTCGTATATCTTAAGTGATCTAAAAAACGGGAAGTAACAATAAAACAAAATCAAAGTGATGTAAACGTCGCTATTTTAAATATTTAAAGTGTCTCAACCCGATTCTGCGAAATTCAGATTGCATACACAAGTAATTCGTCCCAATAAAAAAAATGTTCTCTCACCTTCGTGGCAACCCGATTGTGCGGCATTTGACAATATAATTAACTGATAGGACATTCAGCTACCTGTGATGTACCTCAGCTAGCACGACAAAGGCCAGCAAAAACAAAAAATTTGGACTAAAAAGTCGCTGCATTGAAACTATCAAAATATTAATTTTTGGGGTAAATTCGCCAAAAGTGAGATTAAACATGGGGAAAAATCGACAATTCCCCATGATTGCACAGAAATAATGAGCAGCGTAAGCATATAATTATTTTATCACTTCTTGGGAAAAGGAAACATATCTAGTTGTCCATTTGACATTACAACCACAATGATTCGTTCTCATCGAGTCCAATTACGCCGCCTTCAGCAACCTGACATGCCACCTCCCATTCTGACTTAAAAACCAAATACTTGCGATAACTTTTTTTGCTCAGATTGAAACTCGCAGTTCTCAGCATAATAATATCCTCACCTTTAGATTAATTTTACCTTTAATTACTCGGAAGTAATTATAACGAACTAAAATCAACGAATGAAAATATAAATGGAATAAAGAACTAAACAAAACATGGGAGAGAGATTTAAAAAATGGAAATTTTGAAACAATGGAAAACGAAAATTTTGAAAATTGAAACTGCGTAATACGTTAAATATTTTTAGGGGATAATACCCTTATCTGGGATATTTTTTGGCAGTTACATAATTTTTTCCTCAAATTACTGATATCACACACCAAACCATCATCCCTTAGTCCAGATACTGACAGCGCGCCTAAGGTGAGACGCATAAAACAGAGTTCTATGACACAATCAAGAAACTCCAGCCACATCGTTGGAATGAGGGAATCTGTTTTGACATCTGGCTCTCGCCAAAAAATTAATGAAAGTTTAAATAACTGGAATGATCAATAACAGTTACCGCTTAAATTTCTAAATTAATATACGCCTTTTTCTTCGCACTCAATATGATAATTAATTCCATTGAATCTCTTTAAAACCAAATCGGGTCTTTTATGATAGTAAGAATGCTATTAACTATATATTTTTCTTTCTCTAGCTATAGCCAGCTATATGTGAGGTAATGGAGAAATCCGTACCTAGATGATTTCAATATTTTTAAGATAATTTTCAACATAATATAATTTTCACGAAATTCCATGGGATTGAAGTAATTCGTGAATTGCGGCATATGAAAAAATTCACCGGCCCATCAAATAAGACACCAAAAAATTGGAATACCGGCCTACCGTCTTGGAGGATTAGTAAGCGTTGGATAACACGCAATGAACGGTCAGGATACGTTAGAGAAAACTACAGGATTCTTTCCGAATTCTTTCAGTTTCTTTCAGTATTCTTTCCGAACTACGGTCTCATTAAGGTTGTATAGTAATTGGTAGGTATAAGGTAATATGGTTATATCAAGAGTCATGAGCGAAGGAGGTCGAAAAGACGACCAAGTATTTATAATCTTACCAAAGAAAACAATGAACAAGGCACTACGGGAGTGTCAGAGACGGCAGAATTGTGGAAAGGCAAGACACATAGCAGTAAGAGAACCAACATCCAAAGCCTACAACCAACGATAAGGCTTTTAAATGGTGCTACCCAAAGGAAACAGATGAGTTGCAATTATGTGAGACAACAAAATACATGATAATGATAGCAAATAGAACAATTTCATTGCTATTTACACGTCGTTCCTTAGAAGACATCACTATGCAGAGCATATCGTCCAGGAGAAACCTGCCTACGAACAGGTCAGTAGCACTAAGCGGCGAAGTTCATGCACCTATATCCTTCAAGATAAATTGGTTCTCAATTAATACTCACCGGGTTACTTTCATTCGTCCGAAATATTCTGGAGGAATTCTCATTATTTGCTGACATGTGATTCAGGGCCACTGATGGCTCGACAACAGTTGAAGACATGAGACGATTGATGGTCGGCACATACGCACTGAGCATTCGGCATCCTGTTAATTAAATAATAACCGCAGATCCATTAAATTTAACAACTCCTCATTCGCTGTAATGTCTTCATGTTTACAGCACAAATAGTATAGAGATATCAACTGGTCGTCTGTCGAGAGACGACGTATGAATAGCTTCAAAACGCACAGAAATGATAGATACTACGAAATGATAGCATGCAATTTTTACCACTGGTAAGGTGGTATTTAGTGTTAATAAAAAGCTGCCGAGGATCTATAGTTTCATTTGCATATCAAATCTGAATGGAAAAACAAATAAGATGCCACAAATATTGGCTGTAAATTTAACATACAACCGGTGATCAACATGCACAACAAAATTTCGATGCAAACTCACTCATTCCGATGGCCATGGTGAATGACAAGCCTAAAAAAACTTGTGATGCGAAATATGATAATATAAAAGAATATTTATCAAACTCTTCAAACGTTAAATGATCAGTGACATGTACGCATTTTCCAGATTACAGCCACTTTCACGCTCACTCACGTTCATCCCATTACATCTCCCTCGTTCTTCGACCGGAGAGTGGCGCTGCTGCGTGACTGATAAACAAGATAAACCCGAAATAATTGAAGCGTATTCCGCGGGATGTTTCACTTCAAGCCATTCGCCCCATAATCTTAGCCGTTTATAATAAGTCATTGTGTTCTCCGTTCGTTCCTGTAAAACTTCAATAATGGAAGAAAAAACCCTGTCGTTTTGCAAAAAATTGCCAAAATTGGTGAATATTTAACCTTTCGAATTTGGTTTCATCAATTGCAACTGTAAACAATGTAGTTTTTACTCATCCACAGGAACTTCATGCTCATCTTAATGGATCTATAAGCGATAAAACTCTGTTGGAACTATCGCAGGCGTCTGACATGCAAGAAAAAGAGTATAATGAATTGAAAAATATCATAACAAATTCCAAAGATCGCTCTCTGTCAGAGTAAGTTCGTATTTACATTATTCAATATTCTGCCCTTGAAACTTGCTGGGAAGTTACAAAATAAATTGATACTGTGTTACTCTTCCTCAGGTGTTTTCAGATGTTTGGCTTAATACATTCATTAGCCGCAAGCCCTTCTATCATGAGGAAAGTGACTATGGATGTTATTCAAGATTTCGCTAATGATGGAGTAGTGTATTTAGAACTAAGGAGCACTCCTCGGCATGTGAAAGGGAGCATGACTAAAAAAGATTACATCAATGTTATCATCGAATCTGTGAGGTTTGTATTACGTATGTTATTCTTCGTGTATTTTTCTCTATGCTATTTTGAACCTCTGTATGATCTTATTGACTGTAATATCACACATTTTTCAAACGATATTAATAAGCTTTGTGTCATTGTCTGATCCTTTCGGTTTCCCGATTTTATAGTTTTAAAAATGACGAAACCCACTGCCACTATGACTGAGAAATTGCTTAACAGCCTATAGGCTCTATCTATATAGACATGTAGCTCTTGTTTAAGTATATGGGGGTTCCCGACCGATGAGATAGCAGGATAGTCATGGTCAAGGACACTGTAGAATCCTTGGTCACGGTGAGGGAGCTGGCAGGTAAAGCAGTGCCACCTGCATGATACCGGGTGAGATTTTGGTGGTGCCCTCCTGAGTGGGCATTTCAAATAACTGAGTGGACATTTCAAAATTTCTTTCTTTTAACTTCATGAAGATGTTCCACAATATCCAGCCGGATATCATTGAATATACTTTTGGGTAGATCTGTTATAAATCCCGTCTCGCTGGGGGTTATAATAAAATAAAATAACAAAAGTTAAGTATTGTCAGTGCCTCTGATATCACATTCTCAGAATTTATAAAGCTCATCCGCAGTACAGTCCTTTCTGAATAAAGCTCCTGATGTAAGTAGCTCATGGTAGACACCTGAGACCTCAAGGGCAATTGGACCCTTTGCTCTGTTGTATTGCAAGTGTCACATAGTTAATGGTTGCCACATAACTGTCTAATGTCCATTTTTATGACTAAAATGACATTTTTCCTGTTTTCTGCCACTGGGAAAAGTGAAAGTTCTTAATTGACTTTTTAATTTTTCAGGGAGTCCAAAGACTTGCACCCTATTATTGTAAAGCTGATTATTTCCATTGATCGTAAAGCTGGTGTTTCAGAGGCTGAAGAGAATCTCCAGCTTGCTCTGGAGGCAAAAGAAGCCCACCCTGATATAATAGCAGGCATTGACTTCAGTGGAAATCCTTCCATTGGTGACATAGATGATTTCATACCTGTTCTGGAGAAGGCTCATGCATCTGGTTTTCCTCTTGCTGTTCACTGTGCGGAAGTAAGAAAAACTTAAAAGCCCTGTAGAGTATCAAAGAGCTATGAAAAATCCCTTAAACTTTAATCCTAATATCTGTTTCCTATAGGCACAAGTTACGTATATGATTAAAAAATTCATTTGTTGTAAATGAGTGTCGAGTTAAAGAAACAATGAGCTTGAAAATAGATGACTTAGCATGGAAAGCTACCAGCATGATTCCTCAGCAAATCTAAAAGCACAAGCCTTCTTTTTGACCCTCTCAAGAACTTGAGTGAAGGAAGTTTAGTGGCATTCTTCATACCACCACTCCAAAATAAGAAATTAGTGAGAAAAATCTTAGTTCATAGTATATCTCAGTAGTACATAAGGTCATCAATAAAAAGGCACTACACTACCATGCCAAAAGACTGTCTGTTACTCAAATGCATTCTGGGTCTAGGTCCTATGGATGAAGGGGAGAGCTACATTGTCATACATCATCTTATGTGTGACCATTGGAGGTGCCCTACTCCTTGGTTATGCTGCAGACTGCTCAGTGGCTGCAAGCTGAAGGTGCACACTCCGTTATACATTTATTTTCAGGATTGCTTGATGAGTAACTTGAGTACGAGTACAGTACAGTAACTTTTCTAAGTGATTAATCGTATTTCATCTGTGATATTTTTTGTCTGCCAAAATCTAGCTGGAAAAATCACCGAGCATCTTATGTCCTATGAGTATGCTTGATGAGTAACTTGAGTACAGAATCTATTTTCTAAGGGATTAATTGCACTTCATTCATGTTATTTTTTGTCTTCCAAAATCTATCTGGAAAAATCACAGAGCATCTTATGTCCTACTCGCTGGAAAATATGTCCCTTTAACATTATGACTAAAAATATGGCTTGGTTAGGATTTATCTTATGAATTGGTATGTAGGTAGAACCCTTGCTATTTAATTTTTTTGGTAAATTCTTTTTTTTTAATCTTGAGTGTATTTTCTGAAAAGGGTAGTTGCATGATCCCTATTTCCCCACTTGTAATTTTACCATACATCCTCACTCAAACAACCCTGTACTTGTCTGCAAAACCTCACAATAATTCATCAAATATTAAATTTTAACGTCAAATAACCTTGTAATTGTTTTCAAAACACTTTGTAGTCCTAGGAAAGAATCATAACTGGGAAAAACCATTCACTGCCAAGATGGCAATGATATCAATAGCAAGCTTTGTATGACATGGAAAAAATACTTAGTACAAAAAATTGACCGGAACAGTTTACAGCAAGCCATGCCACAGTTTCTGATAGTGCATGAAAATTTTTATGTCCTGATTGTATAAACTGAAAAGGTGAAGAGGATGAGGGTGTAGTCTAACATGTCAAAACAGAGTAGTGCATCTCCTAGAAAAATAATATTAACTCACTAAAAACTCTTACAATGAACATAGTAGTGTTACTGAATTGTTGCGGGATTGGGGATGAGAACATCTAGCTGATCAAAGGAAAAATAAAGATTAAATCTTTTACTAAAGTATGATGTAGACAATTTCTTGCTGGACATTCAAAATATTTTGCTTGAGCCAAACAGTAGATACGATTACATGCATAAGATCAAGGAAATAGACTGCAGAATAGACAGATTTAGAATGTCATTTTTTCCATGTACAATAAGGGACCATAATGGTTGCAGAAGATCAATTCTAGGATACTTTGACCCTCATGAGGTAAAGTATGCTTTACACTTGCACCAAATATCGTAACATCATTATCAGCAACACACCCCGAATGATTTTCTGGCATGATACAGCTCTTGCATTTTGTACCTTGTAGTACTATTCATCAGTTACATTAATGATACTAACCAGTAGTTGTATATCACCAGTAGTTGTAAATAGTATTATTATCATTATTACATTGATAATACAATTAGGCATTGTCTGGTGGCAATGTAACATGAGTACTGCATGGCAACATGGTGGTCTAAGTAGCACTCTCCTAGTTTCTGGTCTGACCACGCATTGTTATCCTTACTGCTTTTGGCCTACACCTGGCATCTGGGAGAATGTGCATGGTTCTGATTTCAGCTGGGATGAGTGTTGCATGCCTGGTGTGGAATCACCCCATGCCACAAACCCTAGAATCCTTCTCAAATATCTTGGTGAATGAGAGGCAGACCTAAGTTTTGTGGGGGTGAGGGTAGATGGTTCCTGATTTTGCGAAAACCAACCAGAATACAGTAGGTGAAGCCCAGCCGCTCCGAAAATTCAATTGCTCTCAGACCTCCGTAGTGTACACTTTGCGAGACAGTTAGTGGTGTTGCCAAACCTCTGTTACCTTCTTTTGCTCGGTGTGCTGTGGAGATCTTCCTTCTATCTAACCTTTTACCCACATTTTTCCATTAACTTAATACCTTTCCTTCTTTTCTCCGTCATCCACTACTATATTTCCTTTCTATTTCCATCTCTTTCTCCTTATCCCTCAAATATCCTCACTATCTTTCCTCCTTTTATCCTCGTTTTGAGGATAAGTTGTCATACAATCATTGACTTTCTGTGGAAAGTTGTCAAATTTCTTCGACATTCTTCTGGATTAAGTGTGCTGAGGATGGATCAGAGGAAAATGAAATTATTGCTGCTAAGCCAAGCAAAGACAGTAGTGCACTATGTGCCGCAGTGTTTCCCATGAGAGAAAGAAATAGGGAGACCGATTCTTCCACTTCGAAAACTGCAAGAGAGAGCTGTGGAGGCTTGTGGTCCGACAAAAAGGAAAATTCAGGCGATTTCTCGTGAAGGTTAGTTACGAAACTCATTTTTTGCATCTTATTTTATGTCCAATTTGCATCTACATTTTGTTTTGTCCAATATTTCTGTTGCCAGTTGATGATCAAAATTTTTATAGGGAGAAATTCGAATAATGCTGGTTCGCCGTCACCCTCCTTCCAATCACCATGTAAGGAAAGGAAATGCAGGAAAAAATCCGTGATGCAGTCTGACGATTTTAAAAAGGATTTGTTGCGATGAAATATCCTGTCCATTTACAAGGAGAAAAAAATTCCAAAATTAATGGACGTTCCGGAGAAAATGAGGGAGTCGGAGGAAGGGAGTTTGATGTCATTGAGGAAGGTGATTAAAAGAAGTGGCTTCCGGTACAAGAGGATGGTGGACGGTAGAAAGTTTCTGAATGAAAGAGGTGATGTTGTCGCAGCATGGATGCATTTTTTGAGAACAATGCACTACACAAGAAGATTTAAAGACAGATCATTTTTTATACACCGACAAAACTTGGGTGACTGAAACTATTCACTTAGAGCAGCATGGGTTGGCCCTAAGGAAGAAGAAGGCATGAAGGTGCCTGTCGGAAAGTGATCGAAACAGATAATCCCCCATGTGGGATAAACAGAAACAGGTTTCCTCCCCGTGTGCAAGTTGGTGTTCAAGAGCAGAGGTCAAAAAGGCACTGACTACTATTCTGACATGAATGCTGCAGTCTATACTCAGTGGTAAGTTTCAAAATTTTCTGAAAATTAATTTTTTTACTTATTAAATTTTTCCCTCCCGTAGTTACTATTTTTTATACATATATGTATAGGTACTATTTTTTTACAAGCCTTCTATCTTTACTATCTTTTTTTGCAAGTTCAAAATCAAGTTTAAATAATGATTCATCTTAATTTTTGTGTGTAACAAAATCACTTGATAGTTTATTCAAATCAATTCACAGGTTTAAGGACTTTCTTAAGGCTCTGAAGCAGAGAGAAATTAAAAATAGCATAATTGTAATAGATAACCCGAGTTATCACTCTGTAGTGATAGACAAATCACCAACGAATTCAACGAGAAGGGCAGAAATGCAAGATAGGCTCACGAGAAAGATGTTTGCATTCACCTGTGACCAAACTAGAGCAGAGTTACTGAAGTTGGTGCAAAAGGGGAGAAGGAATATGAGCTCAACCCCATGGCTGCAGCTGAATGGCATATGGTAGTTCGACTTCCAACATATCATTGCCAATATAACCCCATAGAGCTTTTCTGCTCACGGGTGAAAAGGCAGACAGCAGAGAGGAATGCCACAATCCGGACAAATGATCTGTAAATAATCACTCACGAGGTATATTTCAATTGCAATTTCCATTTGGGGTGAAAAAACAAATTTCCAATGTCATTTTAGATGAATATCATTTTTTTCCAGGTACTCGCTGAAATAACACAATAAGCAGGGGCTGCAAGTGTGCGTCATGCGGAAAAATAACTGTGGGATGATTTTGAGGAGTTGGTGTGCAATGACTCAATGGATAGTATAATAGTACAACTGAGGGATAGTGGAGGATGGCACCAGTGATGTGAGTGACATCAGGGATGAAGAAGATGAAGCTCAATTAGCCACTCCTCTGCTGATAAAGATAAATAAAAATTATGTAATTTAATGATGACATATGATCCAAAATTAGGACGAATTATATTTCTTTAAAAAATAAAAATGATAAATTTGGTAAGCGTCTTCCAATTTATCATTACTTTAAACTGTGAATATCATTGGTATCCCGGATTTTTAAACTGTCCAGATGTGCTTTTGAAGCATTTATCGTGTTCAGCTGTAAGGATTTCCAGAGGGCAACTTACTGAAGAAAATAGAGGCAGGCAAAGGACTCAACTCCTTGGCACTACTTTCACCTGCTGGGAGGGGGAATTGGCCCCAACCCCAATTCTGCCCCTGCTCAACCTAATCTATTTTTTCCGTTGGTCTGGGTGACTCATAAGTGGATTTTTTTGGCAAATATATTTTCCTTAACCTTTAACCACCATATTCATAAATTTAACATCTATTTTAGTATTTCCTGATTGATTTGAGACCAAATAGCATACAATTCCATCATATTTTAGCCAAAGAGCATGGCCAAAACTTGTTCAGAAAAATCTTTGCTCAATCGCAGCAAAATGCAGAAATCAATAAAATCATTTGGTTATCAGTAATTTCTGGTTCTCCCCACGTTAGACTATTCTTATGGATGACTGTTTTGCCAGCATTCCAGTCGGCTTCATTAGTACTTGATGAAGCCGACTGGAATGCCAACGAACCGGACATCCATGAAAATGGTTCAACGTGGGGAGAACCCGAAAATTACCAACAAAAGAGAAAACTGCTAAAGACTTCGAGGCGAAATTTCTTGGTGTTTGGACTCTTTTAATCAGCTTGATTCACTGTAAATGAATTTGACTAATGTGTGTTACAGTAATATTTAAAAAAGTTATGACTTGAGTTTCCAAAAGTCCACTTCTGAGTCACCAGCCGAGACATCACTCAGGATTCTTTCTACGATTCTTGAGACTGGTCGAGATAAGGAGTCCGTGTAGGTAGTGAAAGGGATGAGAAGCGGTTAATCCCTTCAACCACGGTGCCAGCCAAACCTCCTGCCCTTTGCAATGGGCCACGTGGTGGCTTGTGGAATGTTACAAAGAGGCTCTTTCGTTTCCATTTACGCACAAAGTCTTAAGAGTAAGCATGGCAACGTCCACCTCTCTCTCACCCCACCTCCATGGTTTTGATGGCTCCTCCTCCTGCCGCGATGCCACTCGAACCTTTCCCGGCACACACAAAGGGTCAGTCGCAAATATATTTGTAAAAGGATAACAGTGGTGGGCTTGCATGGTGTTTCGTAGATGTAGATATCTCATTTCCATTACCATGGTTATTTTAGCTCTCATTATCTCTCTGCATCCCAGTTTTTACCCTAGTCACACATGCAGATAGTGAAATAGCAATCGGTGATCCTAGAGTGCTTTCCGTGATTTTACTGTTGATACAATTTATGTACAATAAACTTAACAGTGTGTCATAAAATCCATAACACATGAAGAGAATATGGTGTTTTGGAAAGTTCAAGAGCAGCCCAGTATAAAAGAAATCCAGCTTAAGAGCTGACGCAGTACATTTGACGCAGTTTTTTTCATAAATCATAGGAATAAGGTTGGGTAATTGTTGAAAATCCATAACTTGATATATTAGCCTCTAAATGCGCAACCTGTTTTGGAAGATGCAACTTCTAGTTCCACATGTTATTTACTTAAGCCTGTCATTGCTGTCATGCCCTGCATGAGAATCACACATAGCCAGCTAACTAAGTGGATGCATTTAATGTTATACTAGGATATTAAATTATTATTGAGTGATTGTGAAAAGGTATCTACTAGAGTGAGATGGAAAATTGAGGGATTTGGAAATAATGAATATGAGAACACGGATGGCAATTCTCCAACTCCGTAATGACTTAGTGGTGCAGCCATACTGTTAAATGGTGAGTTGCTCCTCAACGATCCTATTCTTTTTTTTTTCACGTCTCTCACAATTTTAGCAAAGGCAATTCTAGTTGTTGTTGTAACCATTGAGACATTGAAAGAAACAATCACAGGTGGTGCTTTGCTGGCAATAGTAAATGCTATTATCTCACATTGTTAAAATAGAATCTGTAGAAATAGAATAGTCCCTCATTGCTCTACCCTCTTACTTGCTTTCATTCAATTTGTATTGGGTGGAGATCAAGAGAAAATGTTTTTACTGGAAGTTACATATAAGCTGACTCAACAACTATAACTACATACTTAGATATAGGAGTATGCTGGCCTGCTGAGCTACATGTAGATGTAGCTAGAAGACAATAATTGCATCATTGTGGGTTCTGAGCTATAGCATGACAAAGTTTTCACCTTATAGTCTTCAATTCTTCATCAAATCCATCTTCAAACAGATAACAATTTAGTTGATGCGTAGATTGTCAGTGTGGAGTGAAGATAAATCATAAGAGATCAAAAGTAATGAGATTCTCCGGGAGGGAGACATGTAGTTACTGTTATCTGGCCTAGAAAACTGATATTTATACTGTATATATGGTAAAAGCTGAACGTTATACGTGGCAAACTGCTACATATATGTTATATTTTTTTGAAATCCCCACAGGTAAAAATGACAATCAACTCCAATCTAAAAATGTGTAATTTGTCAGTTACTGTATTTTGGCTTAGCAGGGCATTATGAGTGCAAAGAACATGGCCATATCAGAGACCAAAGAGCCCCTCAACAAATACTAGTGGAGGAATTATGGAAGACAATATGGTCTGCCATAGAATTCAATGTGATTAATGTCGCAGATTATTTAATGTACTTATGCCAGCATAAGACTATTTCAATTTTTTTAAGTGAGGTAATTATAATGCAGTTGAGATTCCTCTACAGAAAGCCATTCCATATTCAATCATACTTAGTGATTGATCATTGTGCCAATTAAAATAATTTTCTGACAAGAAGTCATAGCATTGTTGATTGAAAGCCATTGTTGTTTTTCCATATCTATTTTATGTATCTCCATATCTATAAGCATGGGCTCAGAAAAGTCATAAATTAACTTTTAAATCATAACTAAACCTCAAAATTCATATAAAAACGACAATTTTTAGAAAAATACTTTCTATCATCTTACAGGTCCCACGTGAAGTTGAAACAAAGAAAATATTGCAACTTAAGCCAGAGAGACTGGGCCACGGGACGTGCATTCACCCTGATGCTGGAGGTTCTGATGACCTTTGGAATACATTAATTGATGCAAAAATTCCAGTTGGTGAGAATTACATTGTAATAGTACACATCTAGCCATTTTATATACCTAATGCCCTGTATTATTTGCCAAATTTGATAACTGAAAATAACGATACACTTTAAATTTTCACTTTTCAGAACTCTGTTTGACTTCCAATATAATGACAGCCACTGTCAAGGATTACAAAAATCATCATTTTGACTATCTATACAAACATGGTCACCCGATAGTATTAGGAGTAAGTATTAATGGCTTAGCCTTAAAATTTAGTTGTGAATAGAACTAAATTAGTGAGTGATGACTCAATCCAGCTAATGAATTCTATTAAGATACGTGTGATGATAGTTCAGGAAAAGCAGCACAACTATGGCATTATGTAGCTTATGATATGAGATTCTAATGGGTGGTAATATTAATTTTTTGCGTTAACTGGAGCTCATAATAAGATTGTTTCAGCCTAGAAGTGGTCAAAAAAACTAATCAAGTATTTTTTGAAAGATTATCTAAATCAGGGGCACTCAATGTGGACAACTTTTACAATTCTCTAAGTTCAAACAGCCTCATTTATAACTGAAAAATATATGTGAACTCTTCATGTTAATCAGAGGAACAACCTATTCAATTTTCTAAAGAAAATAAGTTGAAAAAGGCAGAATCAACATCTAAGTTTTCCTCTGGAGGAATATATGTCACGAAACAGCTAGGCAGAAGAGATGTGTTAGTAATATGTATTTGAATCTCAAAAATCATTTGGGAGAAGTACACCTTAGTAGCATAACTAGCTATGGTAAACACCATCATATCTTGTGGTCTGGGTTTGAGTAGCGGTCAAGTGAATGATTTTTCATCTTGGGGTTAACGTAATTAGTAATATTGTCTGAAAAGGATGGAAAATGGTTCAATTAAATTCAAGGAGTAGAAAAATTATGTGAGGGCAAAAAATTGTGAAGAAGTTTATGAAGGCCGTGGATGCTTCTTATCAGATTCAAGTTTTTTTAAATCCTATAGAAAGGATATTTATGGAAAGGTACATGCTTGACAATCGTATTGAATATGATACATCTCCTGATAAATAATTGATCTAAAATTTATGAAAAAATAGGAGAAAATAAAATGAGTTAACTCCATTACATTGACAATTTTATCGAATACCTCATAAGCAATGTAGAGCTCTACTTCTGCATTCTATTTAAGAATCTGTGAGATGAGAAGGGATTCAATGTGACTCACTAATTTGCTCAAATTGAAGGACAAAGAAACAGGTGTGGGTATGTTTCAGTAAGGAAGTAAGGAAAGATATCTTTTTTTCTCTGAGTATCGTAATTTCGTAATTATCACATTGTAATTTTGTGCCCTAATTAACATTACAATAACAAGAGCAATGAGAATGGATACCATTATTAGAGGAGATGATTTGTAAAATCAAATTTTTCAAGAGCAATGTACATAAATATGCTTTTCCTCATTCATTTGGAATTTAATGACTGATTTTGCTACTCGGTGCAGAATGTTTTCCACTTCCTTTCATCATGATCACATAAGTTCATTTGCTCAGTATGCATGGTTTTTAAAAATTATGGAAGTGGAATTAGGTAGGAATACTAGAGTTTTAGAGAGAAAAAACACCTGTGTCTGCCTAGCCTGTGTTTTTGTACTCCAAGTATTACCGTCGTCAAAGTTTCCTGTTGGCTGTGGAATATGAGGATAATTGATCAGTATGGGATATTTTCATTTATAATAAGAATTTTGTTTAAAATATACACTTCTGTGAAAGTGCTATATCTTATAGTTTCCTGAGAGTGATGTTGCATTATAGGAATCAGGGATACATTAGCAATATTATTATGCATGCCTTACGTAAATGAAATATATATTACAATATAATAGGTGTATGCATCTTTCATTTATTTTACTTTTCTTTTTAGCAAACCCCTCTGAATACATAATTGGTCCATTTAGGTTTCTTGGATGATCTTTGTATTTTTACATATGTATATTTTACATTTTCAGACTGATGACAAGGGCGTTTTTTCTACATCGCTGTCCACTGAGTACTGCATAGCTGCAAAAACGTTTGAACTCAACAATGATCAGTTATGGCAGCTAAGCTATGATAGCATTAATTACACATTCGCCAGTGATTATGAGAAGGGTAAGCTGCGAGAGATTTTAAAGGAATGGAAACAAAAAACTTTCTGAATACATATGGCAAAAAAGGACAGGGCAGCCAATAAAGAAAATACTTTGTAAACAAATATAAAAAATTAAACCAAGGTATTGGTTAATGTAAACTGATTGCTTTACATCACAATCTTCTTATACTGATATATATTTGTATATATAAACCTTTGCTCTAACAAAGTATAATATGTGCATAAGTTACATTTAACTACAGAATAATATTATGTTAATGATGTTCCATGTTGACTGCAGCTTATAAACTAATGACTGAATATTTGCATTGAAAAAGTTTGGTCTTGGTTTTTCATGGTAATCACAGTTGAGAAAAATAAAAGCATATTTCCTGAACACTTGGGTCTTTGGTTGCAAACTCACACTATATAATAAGTGTGAAAACTAACATAAATGGTAACTTAGGTAAGGCTCTCAACTCTTTGAGAATGCTACGAGAGGGTCACAGTGACAAGGTCACTTCAGCAAAAACACTGTAAACACAGTGCTACAAAAAATACAAATGTCACATGTATAAAATATGTCGAAATTCCTACCGGTTAAATTAAATAGTGCTTTACTTGGCAGTGATTCTATGGTGAGTTGTGACGCCTCCGCTTAAATACCACAGCGAATATACTTCGAAATCTTCTCCATCTACTGTGCTTGTGCAATTTCTCTGTTTGACTCTTGCGGTCCTTCTCTTTAAGCCTTATTTCCCGAACAAGGGTGTGGAAGGCATCGTCAACAAAATGCCTCAGAGCAGCAGATGTCTCATAAAACGGACAGCCAAACTGATGAGCCAAGGCTTGCCCTTCTTCGGGCGAAACCTGTCAAATAGAAATATATGCAATTAGAGAATATGTAATAGGAAGAGGATAAACTGGATCATAAAAAAACCAATATTATATGCTGTACGTGTGGGTATATGCCCTGAATATAAGCCCCTCACTGTTATTCAAATGTAAGCAGTAAAATTCAGTTGTCTCAGGCGTGACTTCATGGAATTTACTACACATTGTAAATGATGTAACTTTGTTATTCCACATAAATTTTATTTAGACAACCCAGGTTTAGGCGTGCCATTTCATCATTAGGTGATGATAATGTGCCACGTTGAAACCCAGGTCATCTTAAATAAAATTTATGTGGAATAACAAAGTTATTTCATTTACAATAAGCAATAAAATGTGCTGTAGAGGCAATTATGATGTTTTAGGAGAAAAAAACCACTCAATACTTTCATGGCTAATCCAGAAGAGTGGAGCTAAATGGATGATCATGTTTTAAAATAATGCATTGTAGTAAATAAGACATTTTTCCTTTTATTCAAATTGACACCAAAATTGGCCTTGAAAAAAGATATCTTGGCATTGCAATCAGCAAACTTACCTGATCAGTAAAAAGTCTTGGGGGAATTTTAAATTAGAAGTGGCTTTAATTCATTGGAAAGTCTTATCATAATTGATTGCTGATAAAATAATGCAATTATCTTTCCTCCTTTTTAGAAATAAAAAAATTTTAGTGTACTTTTGGCTGCCCATCCATCCACTTCTGCTAGAATATTTTTTCTGGCTGGCACGATGATGACATCATATACTTAAGTTGAGATATCCAGTTACAGGTGAAATCTTTGCCATTGTGTTTTAATATATGAAACTGATATTTCCCAAGGAACACAAACCCAGGATTTGTGAAAGTAGATTAAAAGATCCTTCCGAAGTTAAAAACAGAAGCAATGTTTACTTTTATAAAAAAAATAATCAGTAAACTAGAGTTGCAACATGAATATCTGTGGTTTATTACTTCTGCTCTTCCAGCAAGGAATATATTGCTTTCAGTAAATTTTCATCAAATTTCAAAGAGCAAACACTGCTATAGTTCAACCGTGTAACTATTTAGGAACATGTATCAAAAGTTGTAAACACAGTAAGCATGCATCTTCGTTGAAATCAACGCAGCTAACCGCACTTTCTTCTCCCAACTCCCAATCATGAAATCTAGAATTGTGCACAGGAAAATAATATAAAACAATCATCTGTGCAGTGCTGTCTTACGGCTGTGAATTTTAGACAATGACAGTTAAATCTGTGGAGTTGCTGGACAGATTTGAGAGAAAAGTACTGCGGAGAATATATGGGCCTGTGAACACAGGAGGAGCATGGAGAGTCCATCATAACAATGAAATATATAGCCTATATAAAGAAGTAAGCATTTCTACCAACTGCAAACTAATGAGACTTCAATGGGCAGGGCATATCCTATGGATGATGAAGGAGGTGAAAGATGCTGGTGGGAAAACCCACTGCTTGGTAGGAAGATAATGTCAGCACGGATGCACATGAACTGCTTGGGGTGAGGAATTGGAGAAGAGTTGCAGAGGATATAGAGGAATGGAAGAAGAAAATTGAGGCCAAGGCCCAATTTGGGTTGTAGCACCATTGAAGAGAAGATCTTTCAGCATCTCATTGAGACACTTCTGTTAAGGTTTTGAATGAGACAAGTTGTTACACCAACCACCCTTTCCTCAACTGGCTGGCAGTACATAAGATTTTACTGGTAGAGCCCAGCAACCTGCCCGATAGTAGTCAACTGAGGAGGCTGTATTATAGGACTTTTTAACTGCCACAAGTAGTATGAGATGAGAGGTCCTTTTTCATTCCTTTGGGCTTAAAGTCAAAATATTTTTGTTCCGGAACCACTTTCATTCCTACTAGTTCCAATTAGTTCCACGAACCAAAGCATTATCTGAACCCACTCTGTACTGTTCCGGAACCATGACTTCAGTTTCATTCAACATCCCTGAGGATGCCTGAATAGAAGGAATGAACACCACCATGAAAAAATAAAACATCACTCTCTCATAATACAATGGGTGCAAGGCCTTTCGGTCAAACCTTTTAGATAAGAGTTATAAAATGAATAATAGTAAATGTTTTACAACTCAGTGTTTTTAAAAGATTGAAATGATCAAACCTATATCTGCCATATACTGTTATGGTCCCAGGAGAGTAAAATTATTGTAGAGCACAAAAAATCATTGCACTTGGAGAAAAACTTAACAAACGCAAAGTTCAAATCCATAATTATTTAAGTAGAGTGAATCTTCTAAGATGTTATTTTGAATCACTACCCGAGAAGATTCAGGAATTCCTCTTTCCATTAACAGAAGGCACCAATTTTGGTGAACTCTATATGTTAAGATTTAACCACTTTTACAGGATAGATGATCTTAATTTGAAATATTATGTTCATTGGGCTCTATTCTGCTCACTACAAGGTCCTTTTCATTCAATTAAATCCAATATTTGAGAGTTTGTTACAAAAAAATAAGAAGAAAGGAGCCCTATAATATAAATTTTCTTTTTTCCAAATATTACTTGATAATGAAACAAATAGTCCAAAATGTATATCACCGATAATTAGAAATACTGGAGTCTTACTTCAACAAACCACAGAGGTTCAGGGTATTTGCAGACAGTCCATAACCCACAGTTCAGTATCATCAGAGAGCAATCCTTCTCAGGAATAACAATGAAAGTATTTTGGTAGCTCATTAGTGGTGATTACGACAATTCTGAATAAGTAGTAACAATCTTTTACCTCAAATAACCATGAGTTGTAACAACTAAGTGAAATTTGTGTTGCCAAGTTTAAACAAGGTACATCAATGTAAACTCTGTACTCTTCAAGAGAATTAAATCTCAAGCTTGCTCCCTTTAATTTTTGCAGCATTACTTCCATGTTCAGGCATAAACGATAATTTTAAGCCGAGGTAGGATCCCTTTGCGGAGGAATAGCGCCTAAATATAGAGGTAATTGATCTCACTAGGATAACCAAAGGAAGACAAAAATGTATCGCAATCAATAAGACTTAGCCTTAATATGGGAACAAGTCATTTAACTGATATCAGCATCTCAAAATACCTTTCTTTGGTGTTGTAAATCGAACTTATTCCCAACCAGCACCAGTGGGATGTCATCTGTAGCTCTAACTCGACTGATGAGCTTTCTATATTCTAGTGCTTCCTGGAAACTATGTCGGTCCGTGACTGAATAACAAATCATAAACCCCTCTCCGCAACGCATATATTGATCTCTCATTGCTGTAAACTCCACCTGAAGAAACCAAAACGACATGATAAAGAAAATTCTATGATACGCTAACTAAGCCTACACCATAAACAACAAAAATACGACATTACCTGACCAGCGGTATCTAAAATATCTAACAGAGCAGCTTCGCCATCTATTACAGCTTGCTGTTGGTAAGCATCCTCTACAATTAAATGACAATAGACATTAGCATAATCTCCCCAATATTATTATTTTACATTTTTAAAGCATGTCCTGGAAATAAATTAGAATGATAGGATTGTTTATGACATTACAACTGACCCTTCCACTGGCATGCACTGAGAGAAACTTACCAATCGTTGGATCGTGGTATTCGAGAAAACTGTGGCTCACAAATTGAAGAGTGAGAGCTATAAGAGAGATAAATAAATGACTACGTTTTCAGTGATGAGTAGTTCATGTCAGAGTAAAGATCCTTGGTGCACCAGCATTGACGGTAAAGGCACTTAAGAACTCACCCGATTTTCCAACTCCACCATCCCCAAGAACGACTATTTTATACACTCGTAATCCTCCTCTTGTAGTTTTGGAAGGGACTGGTCCAGGTCCTTGGCCTATTCCATCTCTGTCCTTATTTCCATCTCCGGAACCCATTCTGGATCTCCTTCCAACAGAAAAAGAGTGCCCTGATCCAGAAGGGCCAGCAATTTCCACCGCCAGATTTGCGACTCCGTTAAAACTTAATAAATAATCCGGCCTTAAACTCACCGAGAGTTTAAGGCCTATGTAAATGAACTAATATTAACTTGTTTGGAATAAATAACTTAAAATGAGGATAAAACCTCCTCAGAATGTACAAATGACATTCCCATCCTAAATTTTGTGCAGACACGCCCTCTTCGGATGAAATAATGAAGCTACGCTTAAACAGTTGCGGAAATCGTTGCGCGCATTTGGCACGCATTCCAAAAACTCCGCTATGTATGACATATAATACTTACGAGTAAACCACAGGGTTTTCTGGGACAATCGATGCACTAAATCAGATGAGAAGCCAGATGGAGCCTAAACATCTGTTACTGCATCAAAGAAAAAATACAGCTCATACGGAAAATGTGGCTCACCGCAGATAATCTGCGTGGGGTGAGTCACGCAGTGGGTAGCTTCCTGCACTTTAGGGCACTTCTGATTAAAAACATATTATGCTTAGTTATCACTAAAAGAAAAAAGTTTCGCATATCATGTATGATAGCTGTAAACACGACACCATTGTTTTTTCTTCGAGATAATAAAAAGCTGTAGACACGACACTATTGTTTTTTCTTCGAGATAATAAAAAATTTAATAGATTTCCCTCAGGAAAAAGTACTGGTACAGTAGTACTGGGGAAATCCAATGAAACCTCTACGTCAATTTTCTCCATTTGCTAATAGGTGATTCAAAAAACTAATCAGATTTTCTAGCAAGTAACTGGTAAATTTAATTGAGAATTTTACTCACCTGTTACTCCTGCTACCTGTTACCTAAGCGGTTTACAAAAAAACCATCAAATTTTCAAGCTTGCAACTGGTGGCTTACCTCAACAGAGTCTGGTGAGCTTTATTTCCAGTAACTGGTGAACTTTTATCAGTAGCTTTTGAATTTTCTCACCAATTACTGGTAATTATTTTAAAAAGAACTAATTAGCTGCTCTTCACAGATATTTTCCAGTTTTTGGGGACTATATGATTAACCCTTAAGGGTTGTATTAACCTTTAAGGGCTAAGGTTTAATCCTTTAACCCTTAACTGAATTCAGTATGGTCGCTTATTTCACATATGAGATTCAGGTATAATGTACTTCTCATTTAATGAGTGTAAATCAAATCGCTGGCTGTATCTCTTCTCAAAAAGTTTACAAATTGAATTTAACATATGACATAACTTTTTAAATATTTTATAATATTTGTTACATGCATATGATGCTAGCGTTGTGCTCTTTTTCTTGCAGGTTATCATGTCATCTGAGTCGGATATATTGTCCATAATTTCCTTTACTTGCGACATAATATATAAAAGTTTCAACATCTATTTTTTCCCCTTTCATTTGCACTCTGCAAACAAATATATATATATATATATTTTATATTAACCTTAGAGTTTGTAAGGAATAATGAGAATTGTAACAATAGCAGATTGTGGAACATTACAGGAAAATTTGGATTTTTATCAAATTGCCCAATTCAAAAGCATGTTGACTAATATTCATGCTCATATTTATCTAGAACTAGTCACTGATAAGATGGTCTTCACAACAAAGTCACTCGTCTTCAGAAACTGACTGAACTTTAACACAGACAAACGCAGCACCAGGAAAAAATTCCCATGCGAGCACAACACAATGACTGAGAGAGATTTTCAGATCTCTTAGAGGATGCTATCACTGGATACAATTGAGGACGGTAAAAACGAGAAGCAGGCTTATAATCTCTCATACCACATTAATGTGAACGATGTATGGCGTGATACTAAAAATCTACAGAAATGTTAAACCATTTGTACATACTTCATTCCAATGCAGTAAGGCACTTGGAAACCCTCCAACTCTGGTGCATACTTTGTTTACATGCCAAAAAAATAATCAATTTAAGTGTGGAAGGCCCCTTCATCTCCTGGCTAGAGCCATAACAGGTGGCGACACATTTAATGTGTCTCAACACTCATAGGAAACCATGCATCATGGCTAAAAGAAGGCATAAGTCACACCTATATCACACCACTACAGTCAGTGGGTGCCCTACACCCAGATTTGCTAAATATGTCATTTTTCACGAAAGAAAAAAATAATCAACTTAATATTATGTCCAATAACCAATCAATGACTAAAAATGCAGCTGCTAGAGATATGGATTTCATACTGTTTACAAAAAATGGCTTATTGAATATTTCAGGTGTTAAACACCTATGCGACAATAATCAAGGGTAAAAGATGCAGGCCGAAACTGATCAATGATATTCTGCTGAATAAATTCTTCATGCACGGTTATCAAATTAAAGTGCAGACTTCAATTTGAGTTTTTAAGGCCTTCTACTTCATCAGGAGTGATTAAAAGTCATCCCTGTCTGAGCATAGGGTGGCATGTCGCCGAGTTGACAAGCCAAGTCAGGAAAAAGGGCGGGTTAGACCCGAAAATGAGCAACCCCTTGGCTATTAGGCATACATGGTGGATCCACCTTACTATAGTAAGGTAGGGCATGTATACAGGCAGGGCTAGGGCATAACTGACGACCGCAGGTTGAACAGGTGATCACGGGAGAAGCGAGGAAAGTGGCTCCACCAATATGTTTATTTTTTAACCACATACATTACAGAGGGCTCACTAATTAGAAATTCTATGAAAAGGGAGCCAACAAGAGTTTTTCAAGATAACCCAGTAGTAATTGGAGCATGAGGCTTAAACCAAAACTGAAAGGTCAAAATTGACCCGGGGTCTGTTTCTCAGAGCTACATGTTACACGTCATGTGACCGCATCACAAGGTGGATGAGTGACTCAGATATACCAAATGTAGACTTTTTCTAGTCCAAAAAATGGCAGATGTAATCAAGACCATACATAAAACATATTTTGATGATTATGATATATTTTGAGTGTGTATATTGGAATATTTCCAATCCAAAAGTTGGTGCCACATTTTTGGGTGAATACAACAGACTGAATATGTTCTTAAAAGTATATTATCTTTGTAACTTACCTTAAAAATGTGAGTTGGGAAAATCTAAAATCATAAGATAAAATTGTTTATTTAGCTCCATTTCTCGAAGGATTAGCTCTAAATGGTGGTTGTTTATGAATCTTATATGTCAAGATATCATGTTGAGTTGGTTTTATCTTTATTGAACCACTATTAGCAGCTTTATAATGCCCATATAATGTCTATAGATAGCACACTCAATGTGATTTAGTTTATGGAAATCTCCCAACATCCAGATTTGTATTCCAGCTTCAGATATAGTTTACATCACTTCTTGGTTTTGATTAAAGGCAACAAGAAGAAGATGAAAATTCAAAGAGAGAGAGAGAGTGCAAGTCCACTGCAAGGAGAAATGTTGAAGGAAGTGAAAAGACACCAGTATCACAACCAATAGAAGAAACACAATGGAAATCAAATGCAAATTATTTGTATGAAGTATGGTGTACTAATGGGAAGACTTGGAACATCATGGCATGAGGGCATTCAGACACCAGCTGTGTAAAGATGTAAGGGATTAGGTTTTAATTATGTTTAAGGAGCTAATGAAGGCACAGAATGTCGCAGAGAATACTATTTCGAAAGGCTAGAGAGTGTCTATTCTTTATTTACATCTCCATCAAAATGCTACCCAATTAGCCACCGCAGGGGCATACGGCAAGGGGCATTTGGACACCAGCTGTGTAAAGATGTCTGGGATAAGGTTTTGGGAGGAGAAATGGTGACGTGTATTATGGGAGTGTTTTTAGTGGAGCTCAGTTTTTATTGTGGTCAATTATTGCATGTGGAAGATAAGATTGTTAGTTGGAGGAGCCTTCGACAGGAGCTCGGGCACCTAGACCTTGAGTAGTCCATATATTGTGTATGGAAAGAACAAGTATTTGTATCCATCTGTTCAGCAGTGTACATCTCTCATTTTATTGCTTCTGTCTGACCTAGAGATGTAGTGAGACATCCTGATAATATTCTCAGTGTCACTCTGAAACACACCACTTCTGAATTTCTCAAGCACACTAAGCCTAGCTTGTTGCCTCCGAGTCTCTAGTGGCTCCCACATTAATCCCTCTAAAAGTTGTGAAACACTTAATGATCGCTCAAAGCAGTTTTTAATGAAGCAATCAGATTTTATTTGTATTTTATCAATTATTTTGGTTATACTTTTATGACCAGGGTCCCAAATGCTTGTGGCAAATTCGAAGTTTGGCCTAACCAGAGTCTACCTAAATATATATCAATACCTAACCGGAAGAAGATTAGTCAAATGTTCAGAGGTTCCACCTAATGGTTAGAGTAACACAATTTTATACCATCTTGGTAAAAAGATGAAATAAGAGGAAGATTGCGCTTTGACTCAATTTTTTGTGAGAAATACTTGCATGTTTCCAGAAGGTGAGCGAAAAATGGCAGGCCAGTAGTTACACAAAAGCTGAACCCCAAGATTGCATGTGCAACTTTTCTTGAATGAAGTGTTACCACACTACTGTTTTGAGAATATGCTGCCAAAACTTGCAACTTAAGTAAATAAAATGGTCTCATATTTTAATTTTCTTAAACAAGGCAGCCACTGCAATCTAGTGCTTCTGATGCATATTAGCAGCACCTTTTGTCTACTCAATATCCATATGAGCAGATATTTTTTAAGACACTTGCAAGTTAATAAGATTGAACACTAGTCATTAAACCCATGAGTGTTTTATGTAACTTATCATTCCTGATCAGCAGTCATTAGCATTGATTTTATAACACTACAGATCAGTGGCGAATCTACTAGTAGGTTTGGTCCAAGGGGGGGCCAAACCGGAGGTCTGAGGGGTATACCCCCCAGCCAAAGGGAGGTTCGGGGGATAATTTCGATTTTATCTGGTGTAAGTTTCGACCCAATGGGGGGGGGGCTGTAGCCGCCTTAGCCCCCCCATAGATCCGCCACTGCTACAGATCTAGAAACTGTCCTCCTTACAGTAAAACACTTCCTATCCTTTCTTCTAGATAAATAGGTGGACACTCCTCAGTATAAGCTTTATTGAAGTGCATACTACTTCTAAGCCTGTGTTGCCAGTCATTAGTGGGCTCCTCTTATCAAAGAATGGTTTCTTTGCTTCAGTTACTCCGTTCACAACAACTTCCTAGTTTCTCTAATCACTGGTGATTCTCTTTCCCAGGCGGCCAAATTCTTTGAAAATTTTTCCTTTAAGTAGCCTGTTCAAAGATTGGTTTGCACTTCACTTAACTTTCCAAGCAGAAAATTGTTTCATAATTATAAAAATTCAATATGTACTTACATCCCTCATGATTGGCCAGAATACCATCAATTACCTTCCTTGATAACTTTTCCCATTAATTTGTCCTTCCATTACTGTTCTCAAAAGGCTGTTATGTGGTAGAATGTGCCTGATAAGTCAACTTCTGCAACTTATATTAGTTTCCATTTAATATATTTCCTCGGCAGCTCTCATGAGAATTCTTCACTGGCAATGCCCTCCATCCATTTGATATTCATAATTCTTCACCATTCAAAATTTCCTTCTTTTACCACTTCTTTATTCCCTCAGCTGCCAACATCCAAGCTTAACAGTCATATGCTGAGCATGCTCCAGATGCGCTAAAGGTAATTTTACCCTTCAGCTGAGGTGGTCTCAATGTTTTCTCTACCATTGCGTGAAAATCAAAAGTATGGTGAGTATTATCCCTTCCATACACAAGCTAGAATGTAGTAGGAATTGAATCTTCATTGTCTTGTTCATCCTCTGGGCAATACATTAGATGCAGTTGCTAAGAATCAATTCATTATATTCAATTCTGTAAAAATAGAAATGCCACTCTGGATTTCCTAGCTGTATTCTGATTAATTTCATACAAAACATTACATAAATTTCTTGATTTTTGTGGTTTCCTATACTCTTATAATATGCAAGCAATATGACCATAGCCTCATTCATGAATAACGAAAATGTGTGCCCAATTGAACCCCTTTAGAAAAGGTTGTTTTGATTTACATCTGATTCGATGTTATATCCATGCTTACATGGGCCGATTAATTTTAATTGATAGTTAACAATTGATGCTTCATGGTTCTACCGTTTAAATTTTTTAAAATCTTACCTTACAGACTTACCCAGTGATTATCCCAAGGACCAAATCTTTGAGGATTAAATTCTAAATAATCATCAAATTAACGATTTCAATTTATAGTTATGACTGGGGACTTTACAAATATACTTTTTCAAGTCTAAGAGCTGTTATAGCACAGTATTTCATGATAATCTGGCCAGATTTTTCAAGTCACTATACCCAGTGGTTTTTGGATTCCTACCCAGTGACTTAGATTTACTGCTTGGGCAAGGGCCTAGCCTCATTGAAACACCAGTTCCTGGAAGATCACTGAAGTTAAACAATGTTGGGCCCAGACTAGGGTTGGATGGGTGACCATTCATACCTTCACTGTGGCGCTCTTGTCCCCTGTCTGCAAGTGGCAGGCAGGTTAAACATGGGGTTGGCACAATGGACCACTCAAGGTAGAGGTGCCCAAGCTCCTGTCGAAGGCTCCCCCAACTAGCAATGTAGGTTTACTCCTCTCACTGGGTTTATATATTATAAACCTATAGGTTCCCAGTGATGAATATGTAATTGATATATTTAGTTACAAATTTTAAACTAATACTTTCAATAAAAAGTAGAATAGTTAAGCACTCCAAATCAAACATTCAATATATTTTTAAAAATTCAGTTGACAGTGACTTTCCAGTGACATACCTAGTGATTTGGTTTGAAAATCCGAAATCAATGGCTCAGTCACAGGCTGTCACTGCCTGGGCCATTGGATATCTTTGCCAGGGTAATGCTAATAAAATAGACCGTGTGTGCATATGCTTGTGTTTTTTGATAATTGAGACAATCATCTTATCTGAAAAAGCTATTTTTCTGTGATAAAAAGAAAAAACGAATTTTGAAATTAACGCCTTGATTTATTGTGGGATTAAAGTAGTCACGAATATCTGGATCAGTTTTAAGTTGTTTTGACATACATCGCTCTTCTTCCACACGCATCTCCGATGTAAATCGAGGACTGACAGTAAATAATTATGGGAGGAGCTAGAATAGGAAGGTCATGGTCAATCGTACAAGAATGGTTTCGCTACAGCCACCCCAATAATATTGTAAAAAGTGTTAAGGTTAAGAAATACCCTGGGTATGTCAGTCTGTTTCTTTCTCTGAGCAACCAGTGGTGATGTAAAAACTTAGCTCATGTAGTCATAACATTACACACATTGGATTTTAGCCTGTATCTAACAGCTCAAAAACATAAATGGATGTTGGAAAGTTATTATAAAACATTTGAAAGATGGTGAATGCTTGCTATTATTTGCTCCCACAAGAGATTATTCAAAACTTTTCAGCCACTGTCTTCCAAATCTTGTTAACCTCTCCTAATGGCCACCCCTATTTAGCAACCACTCCACTAAATAACCAAAAGTTTTGCAAAACTGATTTCAATTTCAGAAAGCTCAATGTATTTCATTGCCCAATAAAATGATCATCCCTCACCTCAATTAATTACCAGGGTTGCTAGGAGTCCCTCCTCCTATACAACATCCATAAGTGTCAACTATCCACTGCCAAAGGAGCCTAGTAGGCCATTGTTCAGGAAGGAACAGAGGGTGAAAGGGTACCACTTCTCTACCAGCAATGAAAAAGCAGGTACTCAACCCTCGATGGTTGCAGTCAACCTCATTTCCACTTAAGCAGGGGATGAAGGAAAAGTTTTGTCTCTCAAAACGCTAGTAAGCAATCTTCCAGAAATCACTCATGCTTGTTCATTCAATAGAAACATCACCGGTTATTCTAACTTTGAAATTGAAGTTGACATTTATTTTCCTTTAGAATATGTAATTCAAAATGTATTATTTTTTGACTTGTCCCTTTCAATAGGTATTTATTGGCACAGAACTAAATAAATTATTATTTAGACTTCCCGAAGAATCTAACTCCTAACACCTCATAAATTGGTGAATTCTAAACACTACTTAAATTGATGATGCTTCAGAGCCAAGTATACTGACAAAATTCTTCAATAAACATGAAAAATGGGGCAATAAACTATGATGGAAGAATCAGCTCCTTACCTGTTGATCAAAGGCAAAACATGGCCAAATAATGTTCAACAACCAATGACAGGAAGAAGGCTGGGCCTTAATGGAGGGAATGGTAAGAGCACTCTTGGAAAATTGGGTCCCAAATTTGAATCTCTAACAAATATTTCTGCTTTCTCGGGGATTATTGCAGGTCTTAAAAATGGGAAGGACAGGAGAGAAATGGTCAAATATATGCACAAGAAAATTAATGCCTGACTTTTCTTTGAGTATGTACAAACCCATAAGCTTTCTGAAAACCAAGGGTTGGATGTTATTTTACTCTTCTCAGTATCACCACCAAAAATAAAAACTCTTGCAAAGTAGATACTCAAGGCAAATATATGTTTCATGATTCTAGGCTCCCTAAAACACTGATGCTAACAATCACTCCGCATTCAGAGATGTTGGAACAATGCAGGAAGAGATTTACAACAATATATGCAACCGTATTCATAAGATCCTTTCCAGTGAGCTATTAGGAGGTACTTACTAACTTGTGAGATGTTGGAACAATGCAGGAAGAGATTTAAAACAATATATGCAACCATATTCATAGATTTAAGCTAAAACACACCAGTATGGTGACTAACTTAGCTACTAAGAGCACTTAGTTACATGCTAAAAATTGGAATTCATAGATCCTTTCCAGTGAGCTATTAGGAGGTACTTACTAACTTAGTATGTTACTATCACCTATGAATATGTACCCATTCCCATGCCATTTTGCACACCACCTGCTGTACTATCACCTCTGAAAGGGTTTTCCAGCACCTTCAAGTCTTCTCAAGAAATTGTGGTATGAGTAGTTCCTTCACACCTCAATTAGGCCATTCCATGGAGTGACTATGCTTCACCCTTCTATGCTGGAGACTTGCAGAGGGGCTTCTCCTTTGCAAGTCTCGTGAACATTTCCTGGGCACCCAATATGAAGCTCTCTTGCTGTGATGATAGGCTGAGGTATGCTCTCCTTCTGCCAAGGGACCCAACTCAGTAGGACAACGGGCACTTTCCTCGGCCACTCGCCTAGACCCTCACCAGTTCTCAACCTGTGGGTCGCATCCCCTTTGGAGGTCGAACAACCCTTTCACAGGGGTTGGCTAAGACCATAAGAAAATATATTTCCGATGGTCTTATGATGTGGCAACGAAAATAATTTCATGGTTGGGGGTCACCACAACATGAGGAATTGTATCTAAGGGTCGCGGCACTACGAAGGTTGAGAACCACTGCTCTAAAGGATTAAAAGCCTCTTTAGCAGCAGGAGTCCACAGTTGACTGAAATTGCAGTGCTTTTTTAAACAAATATTTTTTGGTATACATAAAATATTTGAACTTTTAAATGAAGTCCTTGTTTTTCTAAGCTTGTAAAAATTTTAAATAAATTCTAACATTCATATCAACCGATTTAGGGTAGGTATTAATCTCATACAGCTAATGGTTTGCATTTTCTAGAGCTAAAATTGCACAAAAAATATTCCTGACCATCCTTTTTCATCCAGGCTTTCGACTGGAAGTGCATATGTTTATGCATAAAACATATGTACTATTAATCTGTGCTGAGTTCCATAATAGAGCACCGTTTGTATTAACGTAAGAATTTCGTTTGAAATTAGCTCATAGGAAGCAAAAAAAGAAACATCAATTTAAAATTTTCAGAATATACACACATTTGTATAGAAAAATCATAGCTAATACCAGAGGAAGACTGGGAGTAGTTGATGAGACGAAGGTTTGTGCTGAGTTGCCAAGAGGCCATTCAAGTATTACGTAAGATGATTTATGCCATTTTTGACCTGATATGTAAGACAATGTAAGATTTTTCCCAACCCCCTCAATCCCTCTCAGTCTTATGTAAGACGTTAGATATTTATATCTACTCTTAATTGCTCGCTTTCTGCTGTTTCATCTTTCCATAGAATCCATTATACAGGTTTGAGCACTGGATATAGTATGATTATGCAGTGCTGGAGTACCACATTCATTAACATTATGGGCGAAATAGTACCATAGCTGATGAAGACGTGAACAATCACAGGATATTTCGAAAAAAACACAGGATATTTGGAAACGATACACTGTTTCAAGATGGACAAAAATCTAACGTGTATTGGTTCCAGACCCCATGCCCCTCCCTCTTCATAGGACAAAGTAGGATGATCCCAACTCCCGTACCCCCAAAAATTCTTACGTTACCCTTGAATTACGTTACCTTTACCAAAAATTCTTACGTTACCCAAGGAGAGGGCCTGAACTATCACCAAGCAGAATCTCGAGGGACAATAGTATACTTGTGAAATCAAGGAAACTTGAGCTCTACGGCATTGTAAAATAACAAAATTAGGTGAGAATTTTTCTCAAATGGCCGTAATTATTTTGAATTCTCGTCAAAAGAAAGAAAATATTTACGGTGTCTGTTTAACAGGAACGTCAGTGACCAACCGCAGCCTCTCAACCAGAACACCCTCTGTGGCAGTTTACGGGAATGCTAATTCCTTGCCAGTGACCACACAGACACACACACTCAACTCAAAATGGTATCCTTCACAGGGCTTCAGAGAACCACATTAAGGTTGCCTGGGTTATGACCACAAACACCCAATCTGTGAATGTTTACGGGAATATAATACCCATGTCTGGGACAAATGATGCACACCCTCGTCTTTTCCTGTTTCGTTTTATTTGACCAAGCTCATCTCAAGTCTAATTCTGCCAGAGGTTGGGCCCATTTGAATGTATAAGTGAGTGATTTTTCTGAGTGCATGTATGAGTTATCGCTCTGTGTGTAGTGCATGTGTATGCCTTGTGCATTTTGGTATTCTGGATATATCCTTGCGGTTTTTGCTTCAGTCCTTTTCAAGGCTCTTCACCTCCTTACTTTCATTTTCTCTTTCTAGATAAAACTGCCCTGAGAAAGGGTGTGTGCGACAGTACGAAAGACCAAAAGGACTACATTGTAAGGGAAGTAGTCATTGTACACAATTTTGGGATGTGAAATGGTAAATTGTATTATGGGAGTGTTTTGATTGGGGACTCAGTTTTTATTATGGTTTCTTAACGCTAGCTAAGGAGGTATTTAGTAATAGAAGAGAGTTGATGATGGGGACAATGGGTAAGAATGTGAAGAAAAGGATGGTGAAGAGCTTGATATGGAGCGTAGTGTTGTATGGGGCAGAAACGTGGACGAGAATAGGCTGCAGGTATTTGAGATGTGGGTGTGGAGAAGGATGGAGAAGGTTAGGTGGACGGAGAGGAAGACTAACGAGGAACTGCTTGAGATGGAGGGCAAGGAAAGGAAACTTTTGAATGAAATCCGGGATAGGCAGGGTAGACGGCTGAGGGATGAAATAAAGGGTGATGGGTTGCTGAAGAGGGTTATAGAGGGAAGGATGTTGGGCAAGCAGGGTAGGGGAAGAAACAGAATAGGTTTCATGGACGGGATGAAGAAGGGTACATCTTATGCTGAGTTGAAAAAGGATTTACTGCAGGGGGATAGACCCCTGAATGTGTAAAAGACCGGGAGGAGATTCTCTGACATTCAACACAACCTACCTTTACCAGCAGAATACATAATAATAATAACAAATTGAGTATGGAAATAACTAATTTTTGTACCTATCTGTTCGGCACTGTATCTCTCTTATTTTATCCCATCTATCAGACCTAGAAATGTGGTGTGGCATCAAAATGATATTCTCTGCATCACTTTGAAACTCACTAGTACTACATTTATCACACAAACGAGGCCTAGTGTGTGCCTGCTGTCTCTAGCAGCTCCCAACATAATCCAACTTAAAGCTGAGAAATGCCAAATGTTTGCTCATAGCAGTTTTTAATGAAGTTGTGCAGCTTTCCTTAGCATTTTATTTATTTTTTTGGTTAAATCTCACAGACAAGGGACCAGGATGCTCTCGGCGTATTCGAGGTGTGGTCTAACCAGTGCAAAATAGCACCTCTCTTACTTTTTCATAAATTTGGGTTGAAATAAATGAAGAAAATCTGCAGTTAAAATTAATCTATATATCATATGTCCAATCTCTTAGGCAATTGACAAGTTATTGTCCTTGCATTTCTGAAAGCCATCCACCTATGGTTGTCTCTCTGTTGAACAACTGCCCCTCTTAACATCCACTTTCCATGAGAAAAGGCAGGGGTTGCTTAATATAAGTTTCATTGTAGTGTGAGAGACTAATAGGAAAGAACTAATTGAAGAGAAAATGAAATAAAACTCTGTTCAACTTTATGGAGTTCTATGTTAATTAGAAAAATTACTTTTCCACTCCACAGGTCAGTTCACAAAACAATTTATTGATCAATTTATCAATTTACTATGACAGGTCAGTGAGCACCTGAAGATGATGCCAGGCATCAAAATCCAGATAGTGCAATAAATTGATCTGTGAACTGACCATTGGAGTGTAAAGGTTATTTTTACAAATTATCATTTGAACAGAATAATGCCTCATTATGGGCACTTTCTGATGTGGTGAGAAGCCTTTTAAAACAAAAACAAAGTACACTTTAGTGTTGAAATTACTTTAATTTATTACAGAATATATTGCATACATAAAGGAGCTTAACCAAAATGAGCTCAACATGATTGTTTTGTCAAGTTATCTGATTTTAAACCCCCTTCTATTGCACGAATAACTTGAAAACATGATTGTGTAGACTACATTGCTTTTTCTAGGAGTAATATACCAAGAACATTTCTCCTAATGTACAAAATCATCAAATACATATTACAACATCTGTAAAAAAATATTTCCCAGCAACGGGGATTCCTAGACTAGAAAGTATTTCATCAGATCCATCACAAAGATCACAAGAACAGTTATATTTAGGCCAGTTCTATTCATGGTTTCAATATCTGAAATTGGCGAGTATGCCTAATATACAATAAGCATACAAGGAAAATTATTTATAGTGCAGACATGCTAATCAGTCAGAAATAAAATATTAAATATATAACCATAAAGTTAACGCTGTGTACAGTGATGTAGCCAGTGAGGGGGTCCAGACCACAACCTAAATTTTTGAAATAGTTGAGTAAAATTGTACAATACAATAAAATGTTATATGTTAACACTTGAACAAATATATGAGGATTTCATTCATGCAGTAACTTAAAACATTCTTTTAAAATATACATGCATTAAGTCTTCAATCATAAAATCTTGAGTTTCTTAGAAATTGGTGAACCATAAATCCTTAAAAGTGGCTGTTAAACTGCAATCACATTTCTACATAAATCCTGAAGAATCACAATTTTGCTTCAGAATTTGAATCATTTTTCACTGTATCTCCTCATCTCTGAGCTTAAAATTAAAATAAGACCCCCTCAAAATGAAATCCTAACAAATTCACACCACCAAACTCTCCAGATTAAAACCAAATTACAGCTTAAAGAGTAACATTGTACGACTCACTGTGAACAACATCAGAATATTTACCATAACCCATCATACTACAGTTTTTGTTCATATTTAGCTGTTCAAAACAGCTGTGCTGTCGCAGGATGGTGCAACTTCAAGACTAATGTGGGCCAATGTACCTATCAGAGTTTGGTGCATGGGGTTGAGAGTTACATGCCATCATTTGCACCAGCCTTATCCACTAAATCCCTACAACCAGACCCCATAACCGCTACACCACTACCTCTCATAAAGGCATGTTTACTCAATACATATACCCATGCAAGTACGTGGTTGGACAGATGCATGAATAAATGCTTCAAATTAGAACGGGCTATTTTATGCCCATGCATTTGTGCAATTGTTCATGTTCACGAGATGTAATTTTAATGGTGAATGCATTCACGCATCTACTTGCACATGTACAAGCATCGAGTAAACATGGCTTAATATTCTAATTGTCTTTTAGACTCTTTGGTTAATGGAACAATTTTCAGCTAAATACCTTGATGTCTTCTCAACCAAAAAGATTGGACGTGAAAAAAATTGAAAGAAATATCACATGCATAAGGTAACTTGTACGTCATTAAATATTTATTTCAGATGACATGCTTTAAAAAAATAAATATAAATTAGAAAAAGTTGTAAATATATTATAAAATGAGTGACTCAAAAGGAGACTATGTTGGGGAAGACTAAAATAAAAACTGATAAAATCGATGTATGACACAGGCATGTATATAGAAGAGTATTTCACATTATGATTCTTTAATAAGTACGTTCTTAATTTATATCACAATGCACTCATGGGATATAATCACACCATGAGATATAAATAATATCATTGTTAACGAAAACTCAAGGTACTCCTCTATATTTCATTGTTACTAATGGAGTTATAGTAGCATCGGATAGAAACATAGGGAATCCCCAATTCAAAATCATCTCTCGGCCAATATTTCAGAATTGGAGTTTGTTCTGGCCTTTCATCTGTTACAGAGAAGTAAGCAAAAAGAACGCACGCTGTATAGGATGCTATGAATATAAAAATATGCCATAAACCGTGAAGGTAAGGGAAATTAATGGATGACCATGCATCACAAAACAGCCTGTCTGTGACCCAACATGTTACAGCCAGCATCCATATAGCTGCACAACGGATTCCAAGACGAAAAACTCGTTCACAGCGGCACCTAGCAAAGAACAGTGTCTCTTATTTCCACACTCATTGGAACTCAAAGATAACAGAGCTACAATTGTGATTCAATACGGCCAGCGGCCACATTAGTTATGCTAACTTACCTCCTCAGTTCATGGATCAAAAGGAAAAATGCAGGGAGTCCTAGGCTCATCAGTGCAAATGCATTAGCAGCAGGGTGCAAACATCCAAGCCCAGTAGCAAATATAGCGAGAACTACAGCTGCCATGCTAAATAATTTCCTACAATGAAATGATTTCGAGGTAGATGAGATAAAAACTATTTTAAAAGTCACCAATTACTTTAGAGAAAATAAAAAAATTGAGACCACAATGGTTTATGGCTTTAATTCCACTGAAAAAGTGCAGGAATTACCTGTCGTTCTGGAAAAAGTACGGGAAAAATCTTCTTGGAAAAAACAACGCAAAAGCTGCCATGAAAACCCACAGAATAGCAACTTCGTCTAACAGTTGTCCAATGAGGCTCAGTGTTGCGTGAAAATAGGCAGAACTAATGCCCACCACAATTAAAAGGATCCATATTATATGGATTGCAGGGTTGACAAAGCGTGCGTATTCTTTGAACAAATGAATGAGCACAGGTGGCAGCAAGAAGAATAAGAAATTGCTGAACTGGAACAACAAAATAAGGTGTTACACACAACTTCCTAACAAGAAAGTTACAGACAACATCAGGTTATTACTTACCGTGTTAACAAACTCGGCAATTAATGGAGTTATACTGTAATTACCCTCGCACCAGTCTATAGGAGAACTTCCAGGTTCTAAATTGTGCCACATGTTGAGTCTAGACTTCAACACTAAAGAAGAAAAGACATATTCTAAATGCATGGAAATCTTAATCTACCAACAATGAAAACAGTGCATTCCCCCACATATTATCCACTCACAGGTGCCATAACATTTTAAAGATCACGCAACCGCTGTCATATGATATTATTTCCGAGAGAAATTAATGCGTAGCAATACCTTGTTTGAATTACACTCCATCAGAAAAAAATGTAACTTACCAATAACCAGGGTTCAGTTTCCTGGATGCAGTTTATTCTCTTTAGAAAAATATCATCGACAGATACGTTCTCATTCCGTACATTGTCAATTATAAGCACGTTCCGAAAACAAAACAAACTCCCAGCCAACAGCTGTGACAGTGCAGTGTTGCCAAATTGTCCCTTCAAATATGAATCAGCGAGCTTGATATCGTAGTTGCTATTGCTATTTGCCTAGTAACGGTATCCTAGGTTGCATCCTGAAACTCGAGGTTTCTCTTAAAATTATTGATCTGAAAGGAAATGCGTCTCATTTCCTCATTATTTTAATATATCAAAAAGGTGGATGTTTAAAGTGGAACCCATTTTCCGAACATCTACCATAAAAAATTATATCATTTAAAACGTTTCACGGCTCGAATTTCATCTCGATACCTAAGAAATTGCCAAATTTAAGCAGTTAAGCGGAGAAATGGAAAAATAAGTATAGTATTATGGACCTAATCTGTCATTTCAAAAATTAAACGTAATGTTCGTCTGCCTTACGTTGCCTCTCTCTCTTTCTCTTGCTTGGAGATAGAGGCCAGATCACAGAATGATGTGATTGGACGATCTGGCTTACACACCCACTGCTCTGCCTGCATTCATTGGTCAATCGTTTACTTATAGCTCCCGCTCGAAAAGAAACAGTTTTAGTCGCTTTTCAGGAATCTTCCCTGATAGAGGTAAGAGAAACTTCATAGCAGTATAGTAGCATACGTTTTAAGGTTTAATTTTTTTGATTTGTGACAAACCACGACGATGCATGCGTGGTCGAAATGATTTTCCGAGTGCGAGTACAATTTAAAATGTTTGTGAATTTTTGTTAATTTTGCTTTTAAAAGAATATTTCTCTGAAAGTGAGTAGTTTTAGGGCGGTTACATATAAGAGAGAATACTTTGGATCGGACCCCGATTTCAATTAAGAATACGACCCATAGGATGTCTCGAATTTATCAATAGTTTGGTTGTAAAAAAATATCATTGAGCGATCACTCGTCGGGATGAAGATTGGTTGGATTTTATATGCATTTTCGATTCAGATTATCCATTTACGTCGCGCATTCGCTCAACCCCCAACAGTTTTCGTGAGTGGTTTTTACGGTGAGCGGTGGGCTTCTTAGCTCTTTCGCTTTCCATGATTTCCGCCGCGTCTTCCACGATGGTGATGCTTCGCCGGGTTAACCTTCTGTGCTTCGATGTACATCGGGAGGATGTGCTTTAAACTGTGTTTCAGTTGCTAATGAAGAAACAGAATTTCTCAGGGGATCCTGTTTCGCAAGGCTAGAGGGTGTTTTTTTTGTATTTATTTACATCTATATCTACATACCATCCTGCGAGCCGCCGCTTGGGCGTGTGGCAGGGAATGCTAGGTCACCAGCCGTGTAAAGATATAAGGTTTTAGCAGGTGAAATGTTGACATGTATTATGGGAGTGTAGCTCAATTTTTATTGTGCGCGGAAAGAACGAGTTCTTGTACCTATCTGCTCGGCAATGTATCTCTCTTATTTTATCGCTTCTGTCAGACCTAGAGATGTAGTGAGGCGTCATAATAATATTGTGTGTCGCTCTGAAACACACCAGTTCTGACTTTCTCAAGATAAGCCTAGCGTGTAGCCTCCGAGTCTCTAGGGGCTCCCACTTTAATCCCTCTCAAAGTTGTGAGACACAATATGTTCGCTCGTAGCAGTTTTTAAGGAAGCGTGCAGCTTTTCTTTGTATTTTATCAATTTTTTGGTCAAATCTTTATGACCGTGGTGCCAAATGCCACCGGCGTATTCGAGGTGTGGCCTAACCAGAGCAAAGTAGCATCTTTCTAATACTTTTTTATCCGAGGACCTTCCTCGGATTTACTGATCGACTGATGAATGTCTAAGTAGTTGGTGTACCCCTACGTATTGAATTCTTTCGATTCAAAGTGGATGAATTGGCACCAGCTATCAGTCGAGTATGATGAATGCGTGACTCATATACACGTTCGCACGCTAATTTTACCTTTAAGAGTGCCAATATTATTGCTTAAACCATTATTACTAATCATCTCTAATTGTACAATAGAGGGAGACACCCATTTGTTGTAATTATTTGCAAGGCATAGCCCTTTCTTACCGCGATATCTCTCGAGGATCAATCAGGGCCTGCACTAGGCTCATTTGCGCCCCCATTAAGATGTTCCGTCAATTTTTCCATTCTGCAGTCATACACATGCATTTATGCAGACCTAAGAGATCTAAACAAGGCATGTAATCGACGAAGGACAAGGTCGGTATGAAGACTGAATAAGGAGCTTAAAGGGAGGATGAAAGAATGAATTTAAATGAAAATAATTAAACATTTTTCATGATGAGTGGCAAAGTTTTTTAAATTTGGAGGCAAAGGGTTACGCTAATCAAAAGATATAGGGGTGCCGCTTATCTAGAGGTAGTATCTCAGGGATCCAATAAAATTGAAATAAATAAGAAAAGATAATCAATTTTGAATCGGCCAAATAGTGGTCTCAAGGCATTAACTGCACATGAAAAGGATTAGAACACCACTGCAGACGATTTTTTTATAGGCGTGCGAAGTGAGAGCCTGTCTCCGACGTCATTTGTCGGATACTTTGGTTTAAATCGTGTTAAATCGAAGACTTTGATCCATTCCATTTTTTTATTTATAAAAATCACCATGGTTACGGTACACTATGAAATTATCATGTCGTTTTTCTTCATTGAATGTAATCATGCATCATCATGTATGAAAAAGCGACAGAATCGCAAGTTAATGGCTTTCTAAAGTGGAATAAACATATGATAGGTGCTTTCATGATCCAAGTTTCTAAATGTTTTTGCCGGTATGTGCTGATGTGTGACCCCACTGGCAAACGCTCTACTGCTTCGATGCACCGCGAGCGTAATTCGGAAAATACAGCGGAGTATTTTCGTAGATTACTTGTGAAAGTAAGAGTATCATAGCGTAGGGATCAACATAAACACTATTGTAGTATGTTGAATAGCATCAATATGGAATCGCTCGTGAGAAGGTTATTAGAGTTTAGAAAGACGAAAGTAACTAACATATTTGGGCCGTGCGCGTCCAGACGTTCTCTTTTCGAGGCACACAAAGTCGATAGTAATGAAAACTATGGTGGAAGGTTGGATAAACTAAACCACTTCTTGTCATTAATATGAACTTTGTATTCTATTATTCTTCTACTAAACTATTAATCATAACAGATACTTCTCTTCACTCTCTAAGTCCACCAAAAAGTAAACAACCGTATCTTAGGTAACATATTAATCAACATGACATAGTATTTGTTAAATGTTTGGGCTGCCAATACTAAAAAAATAAGGCTCGATTATATGGGACATTCCCTGGAAAATGAGTCTGTTTTAATAATTTCTTCAATCTACTATCATTGTACGCCTGCACTATCCTTTAATACATCATCCAATCTAGTTTACTCATGCATTGCTTCATACTGGTCCTCCTGTTCTTAAGATCCCTAATGTCCTTCAGCTTAACAGTTTCTTCAACCTTATAAACGCATGACTTCCTGGGTCTATCCCAACCACCTTATCCATCCGCATCTCTACCATAATCTGGTTTTCTATTCAATCTACGCCTACATCTAAGAAATACCGTGCAAGCCACCTGTAGGGTGAGTGGCACGGGGTGATTCCACGCCTGGTATGAAGCCCTCATCCCAGCTGAAGTCAGAACCGCGCACGTTCCCCCGAAATGCCAGGCGCAGGCCAAAAGCAGTCAGGATAACAGTGCGCGGTCAGACCAGAATCAAGGAGAGTGCTATATGGACGAAAATTCTACCATGCAGTACACTAATTAAAAAAAGACTACCGTTTGTAATTACTGCGACAGATAAATAGTTATACAAGGAGCTAAAGCATACGAGAGCTAAATCATGCCGGAAATTGCATGCTAGGTTGTAACTAATAATGATTTTAGGATATTTCGCACAAGTGCGAAAACCTAATTTACCTAGTCAGGGCCAAAGTACCCTAAAAACGATCAATCGCGACTATTATGGTCCCTTATTGCACGTGGAAAAAATTACATGTTAAATCTATCGGTTCTGCAGTCTATTTCCTTAATCTTATACATGTGACCGTTTCTACCATAATAGTTTGACTCTAACAAAATATGTTGGACGTCCCGCAGAAAACAGTCTGCATTAAACTTTCGTAAAAGATTTAACCTATACTTTTTCCTTCGATCGGATAGAGGTTCCCACCTAATTGCCTTAACAATTTCGGAACACTATTATGTTTATCGTAACAATTTTTAACAAATCTGGCTCCTGTACTGTTTCACACTGGTCCTCCTTTTCTTAAGATTCCTAATAGTCCTCCGCTTAAGAGGTTCTTCCATCACATTAACGCATAAGTTCCTGGGTCCATCCCTTCCTCTCCATCCGTCCTACTTCGGCCCCGGTGGCGGCGGGGTAAAGTCCTCGCCTGCTAACCCGAGGGTCGCGGGTTCGAATCCCGCCTGGGTAGTTTGTCCACTGCCCAGGACATGGATGTTTGTGTATGTTAAGATGAGTTAACTGTAAGAGAGGGCTGTACAGTCCTAAATTCACTCAAAATAAAAGGCAAGATATTATTATTATAATCTGGTTTTACATTCGTCTCATATCCCTTCTCATAACATGGATACGTATGGAGGGAACATGCTTCGCCGTTTATTTTATGCCGCACAACCATATTCGACTCCGTGCATGGCAAATGCAATTTTCGAAATATTTTCGCCGGTCGCACGGTAAAGTGAGTACATTGCACGGCGTGGAGCCAACGAAATACTTCGCGGTTTATTTTTTCCGGTCCAGAGAATCGATTGTCGCGAGGACGAAGGACGTTCAAATGCCCGGCAGCCGTCCTTTAAACCGGTCCCACGCCTGTTCCTCTCCCAACCTTACAGTCTCCTCATACCAGTCTGCCACTTCTCTCTCCCTTTCTTTTGCCCGTCTCTATATTTTGACTCGCTTCCGCTAAGTCAATAACAAGGTCAACTAAAGAGATACTACTTTGAAGACGACACGCCAAATGAAGTCCGAAACTCTCCTTTGTCGTTCGCAAGCATCTTCGTCGGGGCGAGAAAAACAACAACTCGCGAGACAGTTTAGGAAATGTTTTTTCCATATCGGTTCCGTCCTTGAGGGGACATGCGTTGCTATATAAGCAGTGTACTGTGAGCACGGCAAATGTAAGCTCGTGGCAATACATTAAACGAGGTTCAGGGAGCTCCAATTTTTCCGTAGACCACCATATAGCGCGCGGAGTTCCCAGTGGAAAACACGTTACGAAAAATTCCTCCGGTTAAGCAAAAATTCCTTCGAGATAATCGTCGCGGAGATAGGAAATCCGAGATTTCTCAAGCAAAGTGGACTTAATGGCAGATAACGATCTAACGGATCAAAGATTGGAGCTATATTGTTCCGTCCAAAATCAACGATTAGATATTCATTACGCACCAAAATCTGAGTCTGTGAGGAACGCATCTCCAAAGCGACGGGGTCGTCGTAGCAACGTGGAATAAATAATTCGACTATGTCGGACCGAAGTTGGTAAGATGCTCCGAATTTTCTCATGCCAGTTCCGTGACTATAATCATCATACTCGGCTGTTAATGTATACTTAAAGAAAGGAGGATATGTTATTTCGATGCTAAAACACGAGGGAAGTAATTGTTACGCAGGCACTAGATTAAAAGAAACTGCAATCATAATTATTAATCAACATAAGCAATCACTCTGACAGGCATGACTTATATCCCGTAGTGATCGATTATTTGATGGCGAGTGCAGAATGTTTTCTGCTTCGAAATTATTAAGGGTGGTTGTTATAGTATGATTGTATCAGAATATGCGTGAAATGATTCGTTAAAGTATCTATAGATTCCAATTTTTTTGTTGCAGATGCAAATGCCAAATGGGCATTGTTGATGACTAGACAGCGTGGTGTCAAATTGAAGATTAATTAAGATCTTGGTAAATCCTCTATCTGGTCAAAACGAATTAATCTGCTCTACTCCTCGGCATTAATCCAATGTTAATTATTCGCAGAATATTAGAGGACGGTATATCCTCATTAATACGAAGATGATGCTTGTTTTCAGTGGGAAAGTGTGAAGAAGCGAACGCGCAGACATATCGGGAGCGTAATTTTATGTGTGAGCTGGTTTTAAGGCCTGAAACGGACAATGCATTGATCTGGGAACGAGAAATGGTCGCGTCTACTTTAAGATGTGCGAATTTAGGCTGCAGAAACTATTAATTTCTGTACACAAATATTAGGTTTCAAGCCTCTACAGAGAGACCGAATGAAAACCGGCACAAGCGTTTCACTTTTAAAAATTTTACCTCCGAAAGCTTCCGAGACCACATTCAAAATAGTTTTCCAGCCATACTGACCCGAAGAGGTAACTTTCACCTTTCGAGCCATGGAAATGTCTTGTGCCGGATAGATTCGTCCATTGAAGTCTTCATACACCGTATGGCTACTTCTTTTGCGATCCTAAATTTGAAAAATCTCTAATGAAAACAAATATTTAATTTGAGCAGAATTTAATTTTTAATGCTGGCATTTATGATTGCGTCATAAGCGTTCGTTAGTATAATGCGCGATAATAGGAATGTTGTAATACTCAAAGATACTTTTCCCTTCAACTATGGGTTTAAGCCGCATATAACATCGAAATTACAAACCGAACTGGTCGTTAAGGACATAAATTTAGTTAGTGTATTCGCTAATTATTTACTGTCATTTATGAATAGAAATTAGGGCTAATTATTTGCTAGTGATAAATGAGAGCGCGACTAAAAAATTATAAAATTCACCTGCTGATAAGCCCCAAATGGCTTAGCGGGACCATGATGTTGTAAAGTTGTTTAATAGAGTGCATTTTACAAGATTTACATTATATTGCTTTTATATGAGTTTCCTTTTATATCTAAGGTATTGAATTTGTACATTTTATGTAAATCCATGTGATGTAATAAATATTTTTTAACTTGAAAAAAAATCAAATGAGATACCCGTCCCAATTCAAGGACTCCATCTAAATCAAATCCCGCGGGCTGATTTCAGAGTAGTTTATTATTATGCGCTAATTAAACCCTACGTAAATAATCGCAAGTGTAAGGGATAATTTTCAGCTTTTCTCGGCTATGACCATTCAAGCTAACCGTCATCATGTGCATTCAAAAGCACTGCTTGCTACGCATGAGTAAACTTTGAATTCCCCTTTTTTTATTTGGTCATTATTGACAAAATATCTTATACTATTAAACGAGGAATATTTGTATGAATGCATGTATAAATGTAAATATTTTCTCGAAAACTACAATATCGATTTTCCTGAGTGTCCGTAAGATTGGGTTTTCGCGTACGAGGAATCCATCGGACCAAAGGTCTCAAGGCTCCGAGGCCCACAGATTTAGGGTTTAAATTTCGGTTTATAGTTAAAAGCGCTAAAAATCGGTTTTATTCAGACAGAAAAGAGCCAAATTAACCATCGAGAGATGCGTAGACAACTATTTCGGTCACTTTCGTTTGGTTTCGCTGCCACGATTTATTTACTTAATCGTTCATTTTACTTCATTGGATGCTCCAGGTAAGACCTCCGCAACGATTAATTTAGCAGACAATCATGATAAAAATATAATACTGTAATATAATTAGGCCATTATTAATGAGATATAATGAATTAGGCCATTGTGAATGAAATATAATGAATTTAATTTACAAAACATAGAGAGTCTTATGAAATTGTTTTACATAATGTGAATTTCCATTATTGTCAAAAAATAAATAAAACACACAGTTAACGGAGCAACGCTCGGTCACCCGGTACGTATTAAATTCCGCCGGCTGAGGTTTATATCATCGTCACAAGCCATCTCCTAGTCACGACTTGCGTAACAAACACCGCTTCCATGCCCACAATGGAATTCCGGCCGGAAAACTGGAGCGAGAGGTTAGTTCCTGCGTCATTGAACAAGCAGAGCCGCTATACAGGATTATAAAACGATTCATAGGGTGCGAATACTTAGGCCACTCTTTCCACGATTGGAGCAATTTGAGATTGTACCACGGATTCAGTAATATCTACATACTACCCTGCGAGCCGCCGCGTGAGCGTGTGGCAGGGGGTGTTAGGACACCATCCGTGTAAAGATGTAAGGTTTTGGGAGGTGATATGGTGACGAGTATTAAAAGGGTGTATTCAGTGGAGCTCAGTTTTTATTTTGGTAGCTTATTGTGCGCGGAAATAACGAGTTTTTGCACCAATCTGTTCGGCAATGTATCTCACTTATTTTATCGCTCCTGTTAGACCTAGAGATGTAGGGAGGCGTCATGATAGTATTCTCTCTGCCGCTCTGAAACACACCAGCTCTGAATTTTTCAAGCAAGCTAAGCCTAGCGCGTCGCCTCCGAGTCTCTAGGGGCTCCCACCTTTATCTCTCTATGGATTATGAAACACTATATGTTTGCTCGCAGCAGTTTTTAACGAAGCGTGCAGCTTTTCTTTGTAATTTATTATTTTTTTTTGGGTTAAGTCTTTATGACCAGGGTCCCACATGGTTGCGGCGCATTCGAGGTGTGGCCTAAACAGAGCGAAGTGGCATCTCTCTCTCACCTTTTCATCCGGGGACCTTCCTATTTTACGCTAAACAAAATCTAGTTTCTGTAATGCTGTCCCGCATATGTGTTGCATGCATGTTCCCCACGATATTTTAGAGGTTAAAGTATGAGGATGCAATTGATTCTGTTAATACGAACTCATGCATTGTTCTTTCCGGGATATAAAAAGTTTTAAGCGACAAAAGTTTATTCCTGAAATGCAACTAATTAGACCGACTGTCCCAATGTGGCCGAAACTATCCGTGTTTAAAGTGCCTTACTCGGTGTTCCGCCGATTGGGAAATTTCTCCCGGCTGACACTCATAAAGTCTCGGAATGACTCCGATCCAAGGCAGCTGTTTTCTGCTCCAAAAAAGATGCAGCAATAAATGTGAAAATCAATAACTTTGTATGGAGTGGTATCACTGATCCTCTTAAGTCTATTGAATGACTATTGAGAGTGATTACTTCGTTGAACGGAAGAATCTCAGGGTGTTTCGTCCGGATTTTGTCTCTGTTTTAGTCTATTTTAAACAAGATACGTACCAGTTTTGGGACGACAGATAATGGTCGATGACTGGAAGTAATTGATTACAAGTAATCGGATTCCCAGGGGCGATTATATTTCACTCCCTGGACGGATTGATGAGGAGATAAAGAGACGTGCGAATGCTTGAAGGAAAGTGGTAGGAAGCATGTGGAGCATATCAAGGAATGAGTGCTTGTCTAAGGAAGCGAAAATCGCCGTGTACAAAAGTACTTCTCCCCACTTTGTTGCATGGAAGTGAAACATGGGTATATCAGGATAGACGTAATAGTAGACTAAGCGCCGTCGGTATGAATTATCTGAGGAGTGTTTGCGGCAAAAGTAGGATGGATAGGGTCAGAAATGAGTGGGTAATAAATGTATGTGGGTTAGATGCTCCAGTACTGGACATATATAAAAGGAGTGTGCTTCGTTGTTGAGGCCATGTTGAGAGAATGGATGACAATCGAATAACGAAACAGGTATATAAGAGTGAAATGAGTGGAACGAGAGGTAGAGGAAGGCTGAGAAAGTTGTGGTTGAATGTGGTTGAGGAAATTCTTAGGAGGAGGAATATTAGGAGGAGGGTGTGTATGAAGCAGTGTATGGGGGTAAATGAGGCAAAAGAGGTTTGCAAGGATAGGTCAGTGTGGAGGAAAATGAGTTATGGTTACAAAGATTTATTTATGAGTGAAACTTTGTGACTATGCCTACCCCGGAAGGGCACGGTGTGATTAGTATGTATGCATGTTACCTTGAAATTATTACTTTTTCAAATTTAAATTTTACTTTGTATGGAATAGTATCACTGATTCTCTTAAGACTCTAGCCGTGACTTTTGAGAGTTAAGTTCTTCGATGAACGGAAGAATCTCAGGGATTTTGTCTCTGTTTTAGTCTCTTTAAAACTAGATATGTTCCGGTTTTGGGGCTTCATGAGTACGACCAATGATGGGAAGTAATTGATCACAAGAGATCCGATTCCTAGTAACAATTACATTTCACTTTCTTTGTCTTGGAATCGTTACTTTTTCAAATTTTAATTAGTAAATTGAAACATACTCCCAAAGTAACCATTGCATTTGTGTTATCACTACTCTCGATGTGATTTGTAATCGGCACGTAGTTGGGAGGAAATAGTGCTAATATCAGTTACTCCAGTTTTTAATTGACTTCAACTGCAATAGAGTTTGTTCACAATCGTTGATTTCAACGAATTATTAGGATCGTTATCCCCTTCAGCACCCTAGTCTCCACCAGAAATATGTAACACCGTAGTACGTGTGGGCTGCCGTATTTTATTTTAAATTTTCTTTATTTCTAATGCATTAACGTAGTAATTACAACGGTTTAAATGCCTTTGAACCCTTGCTATTACTACTGGATTTCCTACCAAATCCTCTAATAGCTATTAATTGCAGCAAATTAAAAATTTTCGGAAAATTATGGTATATTAAAAAATTACCGTGATTTACCACGATAATTTACTTCGAATGAAAATTACGGTAATATACCCATCTCTATGTACACTACACCTGCAGTAGAGAGTTTTTTTCACTGGGAAGACACACTCTTGGGGGGAAGACCAGGGCTGGGCGGTATTTGAATACCAGTATCATTAACCTGTATTGGACTATTGATATTGGAAAATATTGGCATATTGGAAATATTGTAATATTGGAAATATTGAAAACATGAAATATCGGTAAATTGGAAAACAATGAACATAGCAATATTTACAGGTATAAAAACAAAAAATACTGTGGCTGAGGTGTATAAGAACCGAGGGGGTAAAAAGGGACTTTATTAAAAACGTAAAATTCTATTAATAAAACAAGAAAATCAAGTCAGCTTCTTTTCCCCAGATATTATTATTAATAATGGCGGAAAAGAAAGTAGTACCCTCAGTGCCACGTCTGTTTTCAAAGATTAGGGCGCTCTCCGACCACCCTCCTCGCCGGGTTCCGATATTCAATAATTGAATTTTTAACACTAGATGACCCGTGCAAATATTTCGCACAGTATGCAGCTTCTTCCTGTTTCTTCCTTCTTTCTTCCTGTTCTTCTACCTGTCGAATATTTTGCACAGTATTCAGCTGTTTGCGTTAGAGATACATAACGTAAACGTAAACAGTAAATGGTCACACTGATTGCATGTAGAATGTAAACAATCTAACTAAAGGATGTGTTAATAGATGGCGCCTCCTACAGTCTTTTAAGCACGTAACCATTGCCAACATATTAGTTGATTATATTGCCAGCAGATGGTGCTGTATCATTTTTTTAACAAAAACTTTAATTTTAAACAATTCGTCTATTTTTCATTAATATCGGGGAACATAAGCTTTAAAACTATGTTTGAATCATAAATTTTGATGAATCATTATGGGAGTTATGGCGTTGCGACAAAAAAACAACTTTGAGAAATAATATATACGGATTGGTAATTCAATATTCCAATTGCGAATATCGGTTCTTCAATATACAATATTCCCATTACAAATATCGATTTTCCCGACCACCAATATTGGATATTGGTGGTCGGGAAAAACAGTTTTGACGGTCAGGATATTGGTCGTTCCAAAACTGTGATTTTGGTATCCCAATATTAAAAAATGTTGATATTGGAATGGATGTATTGGAAAACCACCCAGCCCTAGGGTAGACCATCCACCTTTAGCTTAAGATCTCTGTTGGGAGACACCTTCCTGTCTGGCTCCGTGTAGCAGCTTTGGAATGAAATATCTCGTTTCGGGAGGGGGGGGGGAGGTAGGGCCCTGTCTCCCCGTGGATAAGCGATTGACCCTGCGCATTATTCTTTCCAGGATCGAAACAATCATAAGAGTATGCCGTTGCGGGCGATAACCCACGGCACTGCTCTAATCCGTCTCCAGGACGGTAGGAAGAACCAACAGCACGCTTCTACCCGTTGCTCCAAGCACGCCTACAACCACCACTTCAGGGAAGGAAGGTGCTAGTGGGTGAAAACCCAGCCGTTCGTTCTCTGCCAGCAGCAACTCCTCCGATCGCCGGCCGTCGCCGTTTCATCGTCCGGTCGAACAAGGTGAGTCCACTTCCCCTTGATGAAGAGCGCCAATATTTAATTAGTTCATTTGATTGCATCTCCTAATAACGACGAGTAGGGCACTCACCGAGGATATTCGGGAGAACTATTCGATGTGGACGTGGTGAAAAGAACATCATTAACCCTCCACGGACGAGCGAGTCAAATTTTTTACGTTTCAAAATCGTTGAAATATCTGCTTTCTAAGAGGCTTTTCCGTTTAGTTGCTGCGATAAACAGAATTGTAACGCTTCGGATTAAGTGTGTGGAAAGTTGTGTCTCTTTCGGCGGTTTGACAACAAATTTGAATAGATGAATGTGTGACGCTATTCACTGACGATGGCGTGCCGGGTGGAGCTCTGAAATAAATAGTTTCAGCTCGCATATGTAGAAAAAATTGGGAAAGTTTAAAAATGGTGCGGTATGAAGGTAATTTTGAGGTATATCTTGTGCAATTATTATTAAGTTAGGTTTTATTTCAAATGAAAAATATAAAATACAAATACGTCACATTTTTAAAAATAAATGTTATCATCAGATAATTTAGAATTTAAAAAATGCTTCAATAGCACTTACAAAAAAGTAATGTAGTAGCAGCATTTTTTTAAATGCCGATGTTTCATAATTCCGTCCATAGGGGGTAATGCATCCTAGATGGTTCGACTTTCAGAAATGGCGCGGCAAAAGGGAGAGGTGATCAACTTCGTTCAAAGTCTGAGTAACAAGAGGAAACGGGCGTCTACATTCGCTCAATTTTGCAGCAAAAATTGTCTTGTAACTTTCAACGAAAAATACGCGTCCGTAAGGCTTGATTTTATACGTCAGGGAATGTTTCTTTAATATTAACAAGCCCCTCAATATTTTGGACAAAAAAGTATGTCCTAATACGTATTTTATAAAAAGTCTTAGGTTTTCGTCCGAGCAAAAAAAAGTGGGTTCAAATCTTGAATAATTACGTTTTCTGTAAACATGACAAAATTTTGGAATTTATTTTCCTTGTTAGAGACTTCCTATTTATATTGCCATAAATTAACACTGTAAAATAATGACAGTTGTATATTGAGTCTTTACAGGGGATCTATTCTCAGATTATGCTCGGAACTATTTTCTTTTCGCATTTACGCATAACTTTTCGCATGTATTTTATTTTCCTCCTGTCCCCCCCCCCCTTTTCATGGCTGGTATCGTAAAACTTCCTGCCACACGCCCCCTCGTTGTATTGAAGGGAAGCTCAAAGATATAGGTTGTGCTTCCTTTAGGAAAGACGTGATACGGTACATTTTCTATACCCACTGCGATAGCTTAAACTAAGAGGATTTTATCACTTTTCTTTGTCGTAATGTTATCAGGAAGCAAATATCCCAAATTCTGATTCAAATTACACCAAAATCAGTATCAGTCATTTTTCTCTCTTTGGAAGCTAAAAATATTGTCTAGTAAATAAAATTTCCGGTATTGTTAACCGTTGATATAAATTTTTCATACCCTTTCCGTTGTTTAAAATCACAGAATAAATTACGGGGAAATAGTGGGCATTGCTGTAAAAATGATAGTTGCAGGCTTAATGGTCAAATATTTAAGACGGCAGCGTATGTTTTTAGAAATATTGACTGCGGAAGAATTAATTCTGGCGTGCCTTTTTCGAAGACTACTTTCATTTTTAATGTATGTAAGTCTTTCATGCTCGTGAGAGTGTTGTAATTCCAATTAAAGAATGGGAAAAAACGTTTCCTGGATTGTTTACCATAATATTTCTTCAAGTTAACGTAAAAACACATTTTTACAGCGAAATGAAAGGGATTTTTCTTCCAAATAACAGGTAGGTCTGCGGTGCGTGTCCTTGTGGCATGCTCTCAACATCTTTACGCGAGTTCCTAGCTTCACTATTACCCAACAATCAACTTTTGTTTCCTTGGGTAACAGATAAGACAAATGGTCAAAGTCTTCACGTTGCATTCATGCTATAATCGAATACTCTCGATCGATTAGATGTGCAGTAAAAATCTGCGATCGGTACATCGAGATATGTAATCAGCACCGCCATGATATGGCAATTACTATAACGATGTACTTTGGAGCGTCATCTGAGTCATAAACCGGGGGAATCCTTCAAACTTTCCACTTGGTTAAGGATTGACTATTCAAATTCTCTCATTTGTATGGATCATACTGAACAAAAAAGTAAGTGTCACCTTGGAAATATAAATAGTGATATTTGGTGGTCCACATATACACAAATAAAAATAACCGGCTAGGTCTTTTACTTAACTCATTGTTTTTCGTGCGGTACGTTTGAAACTCCTCCACAACGGACGGTTTCATATGATCCTGAAAAAAATTCGGCGGCGACAATTTGATTTATCTTAAAAAATAGTTCAGAAAACACATTAGCTACACACTGTTAGTTTTTTGACGACATCTAGGTATTAGAAATACCTTATTTTTTAAATGATGTCTCTCTGTATTGTATACATGTGCCATTTCCCAAGTAAAAGGTCTGGTATTTTTCTTCAAATATCTCCGGAAGTAGTACGGTAAGGGGATGATATTTTGATATCTTCGGAAGCTACATAAAACCTAGCGAGCCGCCGCATGGGCGTGTGGCAGAGTGTGTTAGGACACCAGCCGTGTGAATATGTGAGGGATAAGGTTTTCAGAGGTGAAGTGGTGTCGTGAATTATGGAAGTGTGTTAAGTTGAGCTCAGTTTTTATTGTGGTCGCATATTGTGCGCGAAAAGAACGAGTTTTTGTACCTATCTGTTCGGCAACGTATCTATCTAATTATATCGCTTTCGTTAGACCTAGAGATGTAGTGAGGCGTCATGATAATATTCTGTGTCACTCTGAAAATATCAGTTCTGAATTTCTCAAGCAACCTAAATCTAGTGTGTAGCCCCCGACTCTCTATGGGCTCCCACCGTAATCCCTCTAAAAGTTACGAAACGATAAACGGAATATATTACTAATATTTATGTTATAGGGCATGTAGAGAGTGAAACCTATTGAAAAATATCCAGATTTACACCGCTGCCCCCAAAGTGTACTCGTAGATTTTCACCAAAAATCACTGGGTTGCTGTGTTTATTTTTGCTCTTGAAAGCACTCTCTTTCTCCCATTCAAGGTGTTGGTCCACGGGACAGCGATCTTACACCTCCTCCCGAAAACATCGCTCGTATCTCTCCTCTCGAAGAAGTGAAAGGAGCCTCTCATCAAGTGGGGAGAGGTGGACAAGAGACGCAGCACCATGACGACCCCCGCCGCTCCCAGGGGCGACTTTTCGTCCATAAGGGCCGCCGGATCCTCCAAGGACTTCGCCTCCCTGCCCCTGCCCATCAAACTGCTCACGGCAGGGACCGCTGCCTGCATCGCAGACTTCGTCACCTTCCCGCTGGACACGGCCAAAGTCAGGCTCCAGGTACGCCCTCCACTTTCTTTTTTTTTTTAGTATTCTACCGGTTAAGTTAGTTTTTGACGAATGTCAGAAAATATCTCGGTTTTTTTTACACTTTCCGGGGTCTAACTATCTCCAGTACATCCCTTTTCACCTCAGTATACGATCTGCCCTTCTTCATCCTGTTCATGAAACCTTTCGGAGAATGAATTGTTCTCCACCCTCAGGGGTTCTGAATGTTCTCTCAGAACCCCTAAGTCGTTCTCCGAAACGTCGGGAGATATGGAGCTGCTTACCCGGTTGAATGCCAGGGAGACCTTGTTTCAGCGGATACGTCGGGAAAGTCTAAGATGCTTCAGTTATTTGCTGATTATTTTATTTATTTTTTATGTATTCTACCCGTTTAGGTAGGCTTTGCTGATGTCAAAGAATCTTCTCCCGGTTTTATACACTTTACTCTCACGCTCTAGTAGGTATATACTTTTACGCCTCAACATACGATCTACCCTTCTTCTTCCTGTCCATGAAACCTATTCTCTTTCTTCCTCTTCCCAGCTTGCACAAAATCCTTCCCTCTAATACATTCTTGAGCAACCTATTACATCGCCCAGCCACCTATTCTGCCTATCCCGGATTTCATTAGGAAGTTTCCTTTCTTCGCCCTCCATCTCAAGCACTTTCTCGTTAGTCTTCCTCTCCGTCCACCTCACCTTCTCCATCCTTCTCCACACCAACATCTCAAATGCCTTCGGCCTATTCTCGTACTCCTTTCTGAGGGTCCACGTTTCTGCACCATACAACGCTAAGCTCCATATCAATCGCCTCACCAGCCTCTTCACATCCTTACCCGATGTTCCCATCATCAGTTCCCTTCTATTTTAAGCGTCTCCTTAGCTAGCGCCATTCTATCCCGTCGGCCCCGGTGGGGTAAAGTCCTCGGCTGCTAACCCGAGGGTCGCGGGTTCGAGTCCCGCCTGGGTAGAATTCATTCATCTGCCCAGGACATGGGTGTCTGTGTATGTAAACTGGGTTGGGGGAAGAGGGGACGGTTCTATCCCATCCAACCCAGGATAAATAAAATACAAATAATATATGTCTTTGCTACTAAGTCCGTTTTCTTCTAGCATACTACCTAAGTAATTAAAATGAATACTTGCTCGAGTTGTGCGTCCTCCAACTTTTATCACCAGCCTCGGTTTCCTTGTCCTTGAGAAGGGGAAGGGGCCCTCCACTTAACCACGCTCAGAACGTTAGCGGTGGTTGGGGCATTTTATGTCTCCGTTCACATGTGCGCGAAACTTTACTTACGAGTTCGTAATAGTAACATACATATAGATTAACACTTTGCGTGCTGGGCTTTAAATTGAAGCTCCCCTCTGAATAACTAAGGATTTTACACACCTGGATTGTGAAAGAAGATTCTCTTAAATCTTTTGGCCGCATTATAAGGTACATTTTATTGTATAAACGAATGTAAAAACTAATTTTAAGCTATCCGGGACTAGCCACGGAGTTCCACTTTTTACGGAGTTCCACTTTTTACGGAGTCACCCGCAATGCACAAATGTGCGAATTTCCACAGAGAAAAAAATCATCCGCCTTGACCGGGGATCCACAGGGGAAGAGGACGTCTCGATATCTTAACTGGCTAAAGCACTCGGCCGGAAATCGAGGAATCCGGGTTCGTATCCCGGTCAAGGCGGACGATTTTTTCTCTGTGGAATATATAAACTCTTGCATGAGAAAAATTTTACCGTGTAAAGCGGTAAATTATATGATTCTCTGTATTACTGAACGGGAAATAGAACATACTCTAATTCCATTCATTGTCTTTTACTATCTATTATGCATTCGCATGTATAATAAAATGTACCGTGTAATGCGGCCTTTATGAACTTATATTTACTATTAAAATTTATTTTGGCACTTCAGACGTCATATGTATGTCTTCTAGAAAGACTACAGGCATTACATTACGTCCAGCTGCCGTTCAATAAGGATATTCCATGGACGTCCTAGTGCGTCCATCGTGCTTCTCGGAAAATATAAGAGGACGTACCATTACGTCCATAGCGCTCAAAGTGTTAAAGTGTAAAATTTATATACCACCGATATATTTTTTGGATGTCCATCACTATTTTTAGCGCGTAGCATTATTGCACATGGGATACATTTCGTAATATTCCGATTTCGTATTAGCAGATTTTCTTCTAAAAGTGAAATATTATTTTTCACATCATGAAAACGGTAGCCACCAAATGTCAAGGGGTTACGCCGGAAAGAAACTAGAGAAGATATTCGAAGGTTTCTGCGGGGTTAGATTCGAAGTGGAGCAGCTTTCGGGCGTTCCTCCGCGTGATGTCCGTGGTTGACAACTGTTTCTCCAGACATCCTGCTGGCGTCTTCGGGTCTGAACTGGCGATTCATAGTCCTGATCCGTTTCATATAGCTGGGTTCGATTGGCGGGCATTTCTCTGATAGCGCACTGCTGCTTTCCCGTTTTTCTTTTTGGAACAGAACGTTTGGTCAGAACCCGGCCACAAGAGGGACTTCGAGAATCCGTGGATTCTATCTAAGAAAAGCCACTATTACCCCAGACTTATCCGAGAAGCTATTGAAATCGCAAAGCATCCTAAAAACTTCAACCGGAAGGACGGTTACTCTCCCTAGTGCCTGGAAGAGGATGTTCAAAAAAGAACTAGGGAAAACCAGAAATGCGCTAATCAGAGAAATTCCCGCCAATCAGACCCGGCCAAGTAAGACGGATCAGAACAATGCATCGCCACTTCGGACCTGAATACACCAGCAGAATGGCTGGAGAAACAGTCGTCAACCGAAAGCTGCTACACTTCGAAAAGACATTTGAATACAACTTCCGCCAAATTTTCGAATTCCGAGCCTGATAAACCAAGGCCTAGCATGAACTTCAGGCAAAAAGTGTAAATCATAGTTCTTTTATCTCTCCTCTTAGCGTATGTATGTAAATTTCACCTAAGGAACGAATTCTTAAATGAAATGTTCCAAGAATTGTTTTCCACGTAAATGAAGGGCATTAAAACGCACACCAAAGACCCACACTGACATTAAGTCGCCAGGAAATGAATAAATTGACATTTTCACGGTGGAACCAATACAAGCGCAAGGACTTCCTAGGATGGAGGAGGAGGTCGAAGAGGGAGAGGAGAGGTGGCGGATGGGGAGTTCTTCTCGTCTTGAAGGGGAGGCAGAGAGGAAGTAGGTTATAGGCGAGCCGGAGGAAAGCGAGCTTTCGGCTTTTCCCCCAAATGTCACCGTCATAACTCACACCCGGGCACGGTCGCTGGCGGCTTCCTAGAGTAGTGAACCACCCAACGAGGACTAGACGACGAGATAGAGAGAGAGAGAGAGAGAGATTTTCGGAGTCTTTTACGAATGAAGCTCCGAAGCTAAGCCGCCAACGGGTCTCGGCGAGTGGAAAGAACCGGAGACTGGCGTGGTTCCACGGTTCGGAGATACATGCTGTGCGTCCATCGATGACAGAGTGAACAAAAAAAGAAAATTCGATAAAATGTGCTACCTGGGCATCCACGTGCGGTCCGGTTGGGCCAACTGATTGGCTCAGGGAGACGCAAGAATGTTGCCACGGGTATGGATGACCTCTCCTCCGCATTCAAATGAAATAGATGCAACCGTCGCTAGGCGGGACTTCCTATCTCGAGAGGTTTCATGTGGGGAAAGCAGGGTCTACAATAACATATGAAACATCATTGGAACTCCCCGAGGTAATGGAAATCACATGAAGTATTTTCCAAGGGACCCTCCCCCTGTTTTCTAAAATACCTGTCATGATAAAAGGAAAAAAAAACCTGGCAAGAACGACGGTTTTCAGCCATTTGTTCATTCTTTTTAGAAAGAAATCATTGTGGAAAATTGAACATGATCTACTACAGGATCCACCACAAGGGAGTTTGGCAGGGGAGATTTATCACCAACATGCACAGTAATGTATATGTAATTTAACCATCAGGCACCTCACCATAGTTATGCTACATATGCATAGCAATGCCACATAAACAATTTCTATGAATTTATGTTACATCTAAGCAAACGAGATAAGAGACTCATGCAAAACTTGATGTCAGTACAAACAGGGAGATATCACGGGATGCACGTTGAGATGGTGAAATAATTTTTGTGGCCTGGTATAATGAGTAGGAAAATACGAAACGTTGCCCATTGAAGAGAACTATAGTTCGGATTTGATTTTCGTCCAACATTTCCACAATAACCAAAGAATTGTGTGTTAAGAACTTTGTCTCTATAGGAGACGGTGAATGATATTAATAGTTTGAAACGTGTGTTTGAGGATTTTATGCGTGTTCAGGAATTAGTTCTTGAAGGGAACATACGTAGTACATCGAGCCTAGCATATTACCTAAACGGACAACCGAGCTAAGAGAACGATATCTACATCTACATACTACTCTGCGAGCCGCCGCATGGGCGTGTGGCAGTGGGTTTTAGGTCACCAGCCGTGTAAAGATCTAAGTTTTTGGGAGATGAAATGGTGACATGTATTATAGGAGTATAACAAGGGAACACTATTTGGCGCAAGTGAGGAAGGAGGCCGGGGCAATATCCTACGAAGAAATGAGAAGGAAAGCTCGTAGAAGATGGGAATGGAGGTCTATATTCAAAGCAATCTAAGGATTGATGACTGAAAGAAGAAGATTATAGGAGTGTATTTAGTGGAGCTCAGTTCTTATTGAGGTCGCTTATTGTGTCGGAAAGAACGAGTTTTTACACCTATCTGTTCGGCAGTGTATCTCTCATATTTTATCGCATCTGTCAGATCATAGAGATGTAGTCATGTAGTAGAGAGGGAGTCATGACAATATTCTCTGTGTCGCTCTGAAAAATATCAGTTCTGAATTTATCAAGCAACCTAAGCCTTGCGTATAACCTCCGAGTCTCTAGGGGTTCCCGCCTTATGCGGTCAGCAAAGAGTGTAAATACTTATTTGAACTGAATAAGTACTGTTATTGATACAAATATTTAACAGGTGTATCATGAGTAAATAAAAACTCTATATTCTCACCATCACTCATATTTCGCCATCCCGTGGAATAATCATGTGCCACAAGTTGGCGTGTAACACGACGTGTCCGCTGGATATCTGAATTTCACCAGGTCTGGCATGCTGCTTTCATATTTAAACACGCTATGTTTGATTGAATAACAGTTACGTTCGGTGAAATCCACATAATAGTATTTGGGCGTTGGCTGTGCGCAGGCTTGAGATGTAGCGAATGAGTCAATGTTCACAGTAATTTTTTATAGATGCATCAGTTTTGAGCTGTAGGGTGGACGATTTTTGGAATTTCACGTACAAAGTTGTAGGGGACCGAGATCTAGCAACACCTAATTTATGCATAGAGAAGTAGAAGTCGAGCATTTTTAGGCGTTGAAACGAAGAAATCAAATTTCATATTTAAACTATTTATTTAAAGAAAGGCAATTAGCAGATTGAATACTTTTTTTTAACTTTCGTGTTGTTTTAAAAAGGGCAAATGCAATGTCTTAGAATTTGAATGAGATAAAAATAGAAGCATCTAGACATAAAGAGTCATTTTATATATTATAAATGACGACGGATACAATGCATAAACTATGAAAATACACACAACTGAGAGAGTTATGAAGTACTCGATGTATACTCTCCATTCCGTTCTCCCAGGTCCTCGGTTAACATCTTGGTCACGTCGATTGGTGGCGGATTTCAATGAAACATGACCCCCTGATAAGGAAAATACCCGATTATGGGCACAGAAAGGCCGGTAGATTTTGAGAAAATTGCATTTACATTTCACCTTGTATTCATACCTACGTCATTTAAAATTTCTTTGCGCAAAACTTGTAAAAAATCAATGCGGAATCTAGATGTGTAATGCGGACGAAATATCTCAAGCGACAACGAATCTTGCGCGGAAAAATGAAGGTCGGCCACCAGGATCTACCCGACGTGGAACTTAAAAAAATATGCGATAAATATAAAACAGCTAAAATAACAGCAAGAGCTGCCTTAATCAAAATATTTATGTAGTTCAAAAGTGAAATATTAGGTGAATTTTTGGAAGATAACCCGAAGGCATTTTGGTCTTACGTGAGAGAGGTTCAAGGGGATAAATCTACGATAACGTCACTGAAAAACGATCAAGCAGAAAGAGCTAGCAATAGATTAGGAAATGTCAATATCATAAACACTATTTTTCAAAGCTTCTATACTTCATGCCGTCAGAATAACACCGCTATTCAGTCATCGAATCTCACCTTTTTCGCATTTCTATCGTTGAAATATCGTCAGAATAACACCGCTTATGTGAAACTCCAATGCAGTCGATATATTTTTCTTGTCGCGGCATAGAAAATATTGATTGAATGAAATTAACATCCCGAAAATCGTAATTGAATCTTGCTTTTGGTTGTAAGCAGCAAATTACATGAAGACCGTTTTGAGCTTGATAGTTTGGGTATGAAAATTTATACAGATGATTTAATTTAGTGACTTTAACGTTCTGATGGCGATAGATTCAGTCATCGAATCTCACCTTTTTCGCATTTCTATCGTTGAAAAAAATCCTCTTTTAACTCCCAGCCGAGAGCGTCTATATGCAGGTGTGATCATAGTTGTCTCTAGGCAGCCTAGCAAGGAATAGCCGAGTCACCGCTTATAGGTGAATGACACTTCGCCGTGCAAGCAGCTGTGTCCGAAAACAGCCGTTTTCGAAATGCTGATTGTTTGAATCGTCGTTTCTCGCAAACCTGAAAGTGACTTCGGCGAGAATATTCGAGAGCTCTGAGCAAAAGCGGATATCTAAACCACTGAAAAGAGTGGAGAAGATATTCTATCCTCTACATGGCAATTTAATTGAATACATGAGCATTAGCGGAAGAAAAGTATTTTAAAACGGTCAGTAAGATAACCCTCTATACACCGATTTTTTTGTCCACCATGTGCAGTCGCTTCACATGTTACCCCACTCGTGGGAGAACCAGGAACTAAAAGTTACGAATGAGATATATTTTAGTTTCCTAGCTGTACAATTGATGTCACAAAGACATATAGACGTAAAGAAACCTAATCAGAGACAAAAAACTTTTCTATATGTTACCTCCATGTAACTCGGCGTGATCGAGGTTTAATGCATTAAACCTTTAATTCCATCCTACGTTGGAAGGGTTAAAAACTGTGATGCATTGCTGGAGCAGAGAAAACCTTGAATCAAAGGGATATTGATTCAAAGTCGCAAGGTTTTCTTTGACATTTATGAGACAACAGATAATCTTAAGTTAGTAGGATAGAGGGTATGAATCGAAAACACATGCTGGTGGCTTTTGAGGAGGGGCTTTAAGTTGAAATAAAAGAGAAAATCTCCAAAAGCCGTAAACAATTGGCACCCTTCGTCAACAAACACCGAACTGTGTTGGTATGCTGGGAAAACCACAGCAGAGACCAACCACAGCCTCTCAACTAAGAATACCCCCCTGTGTTGGTTTACGGGAATGTTACTTCCTCGCCAGGCCTTTTATTTCATTGTCTAGCCGTAAGAAGCTCACCCCATCTTCGTGATGGCTTTCCAAGGGTTTTAAGCATGAAGGAAATTACGACAATGGGTGAGTGACAGTAAGAAGCATACACGTAAAATTCGTAAGAACGAGTGAGTTTTTGGAAGGAAAAAATAACCAGTAGATTGCTTCTGCGATGAAATATGTATTCAGAATAAAAGGAGAGAGAGACACTGCCGAAGAGATAGGTACGAAAACTCGTTCTTTCCGCGAACAATAAGCTACCAAATTTAAAACTGAGCTCCACTAAATAAACTCCTATGATACATGTCACCATTTCATCTCCAAAAAATTACACCTTTACACAGCTGATGGCCTAACACCCCCTGCCACACGCCCACGCGGCGGCTCGCGGCGTAATGTGTAGATGTAGATGCAGTAATGATATTTCCGTGCGCAAATATAACCGTCAAAAAACGACAAAGTTGTTCACGTAATTGAACAATCTTCTTGAATCTGGCCCGTGAAGAAATACGGTACCCAATCACCGGCGGTATCACAAAATAAGTTCCTCGACATTCACAAATCACTGATGGCCTGACTTACATTAATTAAAGGATTAGACAACGTCCGCGCCATTGAGTCGGTTAGCAAAATCACCGTTTGAAATTCAATAAAATCTGACTTATATTCTCCATAGTTAAAAGTTCACTTAGTTACTCTTTCTGCCTCCCCCTTTTTCATGGCTGCTGACGTAAAACCTTCTGCTACTCGTCTTCGTGACGGCTGTCACGGCTAACTTTTTTAAAACAAGTATTCAACCAGTTAAAGTAGCTTATGTTGAAAGTCAGAGAATATCCTTCCGGCTTTCTACACTTTCAGGGGCCTACGTCTCTCTAATATATCCTTTTTCGCCTCAGTATACGATCTGCCCTTCTTCATCCCGTCCATGAAACCAATAATCTTTCTTCCTCTTCCCCGCTTGCCCAACTTCCTTCCCTCCATCACATTCTTGAGCAACCCATCGCCCCTTATTGCATCCTCCATCCACCTACTCTGCCAGTCTCGAATTTCATTAAAAGTATTATGATAAAAAACTCTATTTACAAATCCTTAAGTTTAATACAACACAAGGATTGAAGGAATAAATTAAGCTTACATTTTGTTCGTTATTTGAACGCATCGCGCACCAATTGCATTGCTCAACCCTCCATATCTTCGCATTTTTCACATATTAATACCTCGTACATACGCAAATGGAAAGGCTAGTTGAAGCAACGAAATCACGGCTCTCCATAACGCGAGCACTTGCGTTATTGCTGTTTTTCAATCTTAGTTAAAATGCGTTCTTCACTCTTGTACACGCCTCTTTCAATGTACAACGTACACTGTGAGTGATGCATTTAAGTCTATTTCACGTTATGATATATTGAACTACCAAAGAAAAGATCTTCATCTGTATCTAAAAGTTGGTAGAAAGAGAAATATACATAGCGAGTGGTGAATCGCTTCAAATAGGTATTCAAATAGCACACTGGGCCATTAAATAGAGCAAAATCTGCTCGTCACGAATTAAACTTTTTTTTTTAAATTTTTGAAAAAAAAAGTGACGGTCAGAAATATCTTCGCGAGATTTTATGTAACGCATCATTTCAAATGAAAGTTGAAACATAAAGTGAAATTTGAAACTCGGGAACTGTTGTAAATATCATTACTGAAGTAGATGGAGAAGGAAAAATATGAAGAGTCGCTAATAAAATTTAACCTTTTAAAACACATCCAAATATCTCCGCGAGATTTTATGTAATGCATCATTTCCAATGCAATATGAAACATGAAGAGAATTTTAACCCTCAGGAACTTTTGTACATATCAACACAGAAGTAGATGGAGAAGGAAAAATATGAAGAGTCGCAAATAAAATTTAACCTTTTAAAACACATCCAAAATATCTCCGCGAGAATTTATGTAATGCATCATTTCCAATGCAATATGAAACATGAAGAGAATTTTAAACCTCAGGAACTTTTGTACATATCATCACAGAAGTAGATGGCGAAGGAAAAATATGAAGAGTCGCAAATAAAATTTAACCTTTTAAAACACATCCAAAATATCTCCGCGAGATTTTATGTAATGCATCATTTCCAATGCAAGTTGAAACATGAAGAGAATTTTAAACCTCAGGAACTTTGTGTTCCTCATCATAGAAGTAGACGGAGAATGAAAAATATGAAAATTCGTTTGTAAAATTGTACGTTTTCAAACATGCCAAGACGATAAAAACCTTTCCCACCGCTAATGCTTCTTACCCTCTTGAGATCTGGGAGCTCCGACGCTGTACAATCCGCAACGGTGGGACAGAAGAGGGCCACTAACCAACGAAAGAGACCTGCGACTTCGCAGACAAACTTCGTTAATAGGGAAGCGACTTGCAGTTTATCAACTCACCACTCGGTAATGTGTTGATAACCGTGAAAGGCCAGCGAAGCTTAATGGGTGACAAACGACGCACTGAGTGGCATATTAATAAGAAACAAAGAAAAACATTTCTACAGCTTGCGTTCAGTAAGTGTACGCACAGCTGCATTATTTTAAGGGACCCTTACAATGTTGGACTAGTTTCAGATATAAATCGAAAACAACGGAGGGCAGCTAGATTGGTTAAAAAATTGTTACGATAAACATAGCAGTGTTTTTAAATTATTAAGGGAATTAGGGTAGGAATTAACACACACACAAGGGAATATTCGCCCGTTGAAAGGCAAGATATATTTAAAATTATTTAATAAACGGACGCATGAAAGCAGAAAACGAGACTAAATTTTAAGGCGTGCCGTAAGATTCGCTTTACACCAGTTTTTCCATCATTCATACCTGAAACGTTGTACAGAGAATATTCTCTCAACAGTGATTGCAGGTTCTTTTTATGGGCTGTAAATTAAGTCTTCTTACACAATATTTGAAAATAAATGGTATTATAGACGAACACGAATATGCTAATCTAATTTTAACAACCATCGCGCATTACATACTAAAAAAGAAGAGATTTTTTTCTCTCGTGAGACCTCACTTGGATTACGCCGCTAGTATATGGGATCCTTACGAAGTAGGACTAGTTTAAGAGTAGATCGAATATAGCGGAGGGCAGCTAGATCTGTCAAAAATTGGTATGATAAACATGGCAGCGTTACTAAATTGTTGAGGGAATTAGGGCGAGGACCTCTATCCCATCGAAGGGAAAAATATAGATTATATCTTATGCTAAAGTTTGATGCAGACTATTTTTTGCCGGTAATTCAACATATTTTGCTAGAGCCAAACAATTATGGCAGAAATGATCACATGCATAAGATTAAGGAAATAGACCGCAGAACCGATAGATTTAAAATGCCTTTTTTCCACGTACAGTAAGGACCATAATAGTTGCGATGGATCAGTTCTAGGATACTTTGACCCTGAATAGGTAAATTAGGTTTTTTGCACTTGTGCTAAATATCCTGACATCATTATTAGTTACTAACCTCGCACGTAATATGATGTAGCTCTTGAATGTTTTAGTACTTTGTAGAGCTATTTATCTGTCGCAGGAATTATAATCAGAAGTCGCACATTCAGTATTATACTGCATGCTCGTCCACGTATCACTCTCCTAGTTTCTGGTCTGACCGCTCACTGTTATTCTGACTGCTCACTGTTATTCTGACTGCTCACTGTTATTCTGACTGCTTTTGGCCTGCACCTGGCATTACGGGGGAACGTGCGCCGTTCGGATTTCAGCTATAAGATTTGCGACGCTTCGCACATTAGATTGACGGAATTGATTGGTATTACACCTAATGTCCTTCTATATTTACTTATAAAATGTTTCTTTTTAGAAAAAATGAATTGTGTAAACGAAATTGGATGTACTTTAGCTGAATCAGTTTCTTTTTCAAATACTTGGACTGAATATTCGCGCCTAGTTCATGTTCCTTGTAATTAGTAATTGTAGAATATAGGGGACATTGAGAAGTTGAAGGTAACTTTCTAGTCATTCCTTGTAGAATTATCTCTCATTCGGAGGAGTTTCAGAAAACTAGCAAATTTGGACAAATGCCAACGTTCAAACGGGGATTTCACAAAAATAATTCAATAATGGACGCTTTAAATTTAGTAACTGACTTTATCGAACGAAATATTTTTCAATATTAAAATATTTTTAAAATAAAAATAATTATTAAAAAATTAAGGAAGTTCTAAAGAAATGTCAAAGTAATCCTCGGGGTAATTATACAGAATACCCTCAGGAATGCATATGATGAGCTAGGTAATTCTATGGAAGTTCTTAAATAATGTTTTAATATTATAAAAAAAACCTTACCACAAAATCTAGGGAATACCCGTTTCAACTTTCAAAAGGAAAAAAATAATTCTTTTCTAGCTAATGTGATGTTGTCGATCGGTTGGTTTATTAGCAAAAGAAGCGATCAAAGGCTGATCATCACCATTGGTTGTTCAATCCTAAGATTGGTTGACTGCAGCCCTCCACCCTTCCCTATCTAATGCTAGGTCCCTTTCCTCCTGGTATCTCTTCCTATACACTTTCCTCTTTATTTGGTCCATGAACTTATTCCTGGGTCTACCTCTGGGGACATTTCCCTCTATTTTGCCTTCTACTATGTTTTTCACAAACACATTGCGTCTCGAGCTGTGTCCATTCCATCTTGTTCTTCTTTTCTCTACGGTTCTCTATATGGTCCTTTCCTCTTCTACTCTTCGGTAAACTTCATCATTTCTTATTTTGTCCGTCCATTTTCAGAATCTTCCTCCAGCACCAGGTTTCGAAGGCTTTTAGTCTCTTCCGGTCAGCTTTTCCAATGGTCCATGCTTCCAATTCATAGAGTGCCGCGCTCCACACGAATATTTTCACATACTGTTTCTTCGTTCGTAGCCCTCTCTTCTTTGAGCACAGCAGTTGTCTTTTTCCCATGGGCACCTTCTTAGCTTGGGCTAAGAAGGTGCCCATGCTTCTCCGCTTGACGTCCGTTCTTCCGTCCCATGTGAAGGTACTTCCGAGATACGTTAGGGAATCCACTTGCTCTAATTTCTCTCCTCTTATGGTGACTTTTACATTCCGCTTTTCTCTTCCACACACTAGGATTTTGGTCTTCGTCTTACTTATTTTCATGTTGTACTCTTGAAGAACTTGGTCCATTACGTTTAGTGACCTTTGAAGATCATAGCGATTTCCAGCTATGACTGCGATATCATCTGCGAAGCGGAGCACGTTTATTTCTTCTCCATCCATCTTTATTCCGCTCAATCCTATTTCTTGTGCTTCTCGTATAGCCTCCTCTAAGTACATGTTGAGCAGAGGAGTCTGAATGAATATTCCTTCAATCCTTCATAAATTAGACTAGATCAAGCCTCTTTTCTTTCCCTCGGAAGAAATTGATAGACCCTGAATTTTTCCACGAGTCATTCAGATTTTCGTAACAGTTAGCCGAACAAACACATACCCATATCCTTAAACTATCCATTGCGGTAACGAGATGTGGTTCGCTCGCCATTTCTCGTACCGATCATAAATCAGTCTCAATGAGAAAATAAAACGACCCCACTGTTACGACATCATCTTCGTCACAAAACGAATGACCCGTCGGGACACGAAAAGGGTATCCCGCGACTCATAGGGGTCGTGGCGAAAATAACATGCATGCAAAGTTAATGGTTTGAGCGATATCTCCTCATTTGATCTCTTTGTTTGTTCCTATTATTAGATCCAAGGAGAGGGTCGACAGCTGGTGACGACATTGGCGAGTCCGACCACGGTTCAAATAGTCAGGGCAGGAGGGACGGCGGAAGTCTACCAGGGTCTAGTCGGCACGATATCGACCATGGCACGCCAGGAAGGATTCAGGTATGTGCCCCCGACGCGTCGGTGCGGAGATGTGCGCATCCTTTGACACGACGCCGCCGTTGAGGTGGACGAGTCAAGGGCTCATTTCAAAATCTCTCTCGTTACAGCAGCGTGCACTATGATCCTTGCGGTATCCTCCTCAAAGTCTCTTAAGCAATGAGAATGCATTTCCCGTCAAGTGAACGACTGGTCTGGCAGCAGAGGGGATGACGTCAAGAGTATACGTTCTGCGCCCGACAATAAAACCCACCAAACATGCTGACGAGACAAAAAAAAACGCGCGCCGCCAATTTACTCTTTGACAAAGGTCGGGGACTGTAAAGCGAAACCCAAATGTCGCCATCTCCGACTCCAAACACTTAAACTTCAAGTGCGTGTGCGGAATTGATCATCCATGGCTTTTGTTATTTTTTATCACGACAGCTTTATTAATGCGCCCGTAAAAAAAGTATAACAATGAATATTACGGAGAGTAATAAAAATAAAGGAGTAACTTATCTCGAGTGATCTCGAGATATGTTAAAACCGGGGGAATAAAATTACTCCTTTTTCACAACATGACGAAACCACATACATGGTCCATTCTTTAAGAAAAAACTTTTTCATTTTCAAAAAGATTTTTGACTTGTCTGTTAAAAAACTTTACCAGTCTCTAATACGAAAATACTCCTGAAATCAACCATAGATGAAACAGCAGAGCCAGAAAAAATGTAATTTTTTCATAACATGATAAACCGCTTATTTAGTCCATACTTAAAGAAAAAACTTTGCTTTTTTTCAAGAAGACTTTCGACCAATACACTTAAAATATCTCAGTCATTGACACAAATTCACTCCTGAAATCAACCAAAGAAGAAACAACAGCGCCAGAAAAAACGTAATAGGTTAACGACGCTATACTAAGTCTGTGTGAATTTTTATAAAGGCGGTGGGAGACATAATACTACGTCCTGTGATTTACGGCCATGGCATTTAAAGCTATTATACAATTACGCTTCCACATCACTTTGGAATATAATTTTGAGTCTCATTTCTTTATTATTCCGAAAATTTTCACGTGTTTACGCTTTTAAGCGAATAAAAACGCCAATCCATTTCCTGCTGTATATGATTCTAAATCACCATCCATTCTTGAAGGACTACTATGGTGTAAACAGCAACGTTTTATGGCTATGGCGTAAACATCGCCACAAATTTTACATATTTTTTCTTCGACTCTTCATCTTCACTTTTACGGATGTTTTACGCGTATTTTGCAAGCCACTTGAAAACCGCAGTGTAAGGATTACGGATCTACATCTACATACTACCCTCCAAGCCACCGTATGAGCGTGTGGCGGGGGTGTTAGGACACCAGCCACGTAATGATGTAGGGGTTTAAGGTTTTGGGAGGTGACATGGCGACGAGTATTATAGGAGTGTATTGAGCACGGAAAGAAGTGTGTGTTTTTGTACCTATCTATTCGGCAATGTATCACTCTTGATTTAACTCTTCCGTCAGACCTAGAGATGTAGTGAGGCATCATGATAATTTTCTCTTTATCGCTCAGAATAATACCAGTTCTGAATTACTCAAGCAGCCTGATGTGTAGCCTGGGAGTCTCTAGGGGCTCCCACCTCAATCCCTCTAAAAGTTGTAAAAACACTCTGTGTTTTCTCGTAGAAGTTTTCAACCTAGAATGCAGCTTTTCCTTGTGTTTTATTAGTTTTTTTTGGTTAAATCTTTATGAACAGGGTCCCAAATGCTTGAGGCACATTGAGGTGTGGCCTAATCAGAGCGAAGTAGCATCTCTCTTCGGATTCATCTGCATCGGATAAGGGTATTGCCACGATTGATCCCCATGGAAACAGCGTGAGGAGCTATTCATACTAGTGCAGCTTTTTTCATCGCTGGCAGTCGATTTTCCCGTGGGCACAGCCCATTTCAGCCGCAACTCATCTCAAATTTCCGAGATAAACGTCCGCGTAGGACCTGGATCTCTTTATTGTTCACGCGCTAACGGGGCTGGCCGTCCTTATCTGTCACAAAAGGGACTCTAGACTGGATCTCTCAGCCTCCAGCCTTCGTTTCCAATCCGTCAATGCCTCGATGAAAACAATAAAGTTTCGCCCAGTGGACTCTACGCTCCTCTTGCATCACTTAATTCCAAAGTCGAAAAGAAATGATTCCGCTCGCCAGTGTGCTTATTTATTTTTTCGAACGAGGACCCGTTTGTTTTCATCGTTTGTTCAACCGAATCTCTACCCTTCAAAATAACGGAAGATAAAAATACACACATAGAAAACATTTGCGGCACAGCATTGAAGAAACTAGGTTTTGTGAAACGTATAATAGTAAAGTCCTCGGATGTAAAAGTAACAGAGAGATACTACTTCGTTCTGGATTGGCCACAACTCGAATGCGCCGCGAGCATGTGGGACCTTCGTCATAGAAATTTTACCAAAAAAATAATATGACACAAAGAAGGGCATCACGCTTCGTTGAAATCTTCTACGAGCGAAATTATAGTGTCTCACAACTTATGGAGGGATTAAGGTGGGAGCCCCTTGAGACTCGGAGGCTGCACGCTAGACTTGGGTTGCTTGATAAATTCAGAACTGATATTTTTCAGTGCGACAAAGAGGATATTATCATGACTCCTCACTACATCCCTAAATCTGAAAGATGCGATAATATAAGAGAGGTACACAGCCGAAAAGATGTAAAAAACTCATTCTTTCCGCGAACAATATGCGTCCACAATAAAATCGGAGCTCCACTAAATGTACTCCCATAATACACGTCACCATTTCACCTGCCAAAACCTTACACATTTACACGGATGATGACCTAACACCCCCCTGCCACACGCCCATGCGGAGGATCGTAGGATTGTATGTAGACGTTGAAGAGAGAAAAGAAGTGAAATTATCGGTTCAAGTGTAAAAACATACGGAAATCATTGGCCGCGGAGATAAAGGGTGACAACTATTAAACCCTCTATGAACCAATTTTTTTGTCCACCATGTGCAATCATTTCACATGTTACTTGTGTTTTCCCCACTCGTGGGAGAATCAGGAACTAAAAGCTACGAATGAGAGATATTTTCGGTTCCGAGCTGTAAAATTTACGTCACAAAGGCATAATGACGTGAACAAACCTATTCAGAGAAAAAAAATACTCATCTGTATGTCACCTCTAGGTCACCCAGCGTGATAGAGGGTTAACACGTGCGAGCCCGTTGAGTGTTTTTGAGTTTAAAATTCACAGACCACCAGAGCATTCTTCCTGAAATTACGCACGATAGGTAGATAAACAACATCCTTGAAATTTTCCTTGAAAAATTAATATATTCCCAGAGCGCTTTTAAGGTTATTTTCTTTCAATTCACGAGCTGAGCAAATGCTGGTAAGCATGATTGCCTCAAGTGATTTTACACTTGCGCAGGTCCCCTTCAATGTATCGGTATTAACGAACCAGATCACTTTTTCAAAGAACTACTGAAACAGTCGCGCAGTATTCATCAACGGAGTCACCCAATAGTGTTCACTCATCTGAGTGAAATTCACAGCGGAATAATCATTTCTCCTGGACTGGGGATCGAACCCAGATCCCTCGTTTTCGCGCCGAGTGATCTTCAAAAACGATATCAATTTCTGATTTTTAATACGCAGTTTTAAAAAAATCCATTTTACGTGATAAATCCATGTTTAAAATTCACGCATTTAAAACTAAATCACGTCTTTCACATTAAAAACACAGGATTTGACTGTCAACGACGAAAAGGAAAATATCACGTCCTCAAGTACGTTAGAGACATTTTGCTAGTCTTATAGCAAGTCTTATTGCTAGTCTTCGGGATTAAGATCAATTTCTTATGCGTTAATAATGAATGAATGGAAAAGAATTTATTGATATATGACGTGATGTTCTCTAAGATTAGAAAACAAATTTTATAATAAGCAAGTTATGAAAACATCACTATTAACACTTAATTGTTGTGAGGGATCACTAAATGAACAAAAAGAAATTGAGTCCCTCCATTACATGAATAATTACATGCACTGACAATGCTACAAACATATAATAGAGCTAGGAAACAATTTGAAATGTAGCATCAACAAACAAATACAATATAGAACAAAACATTATACAGACCGTAACAACCTATCAGTATAAAGGTAATGATGAACAAAAAAATGACAAAAATCCAGGAGATAGAAAAAATATAAGTAAATGGTTGTAATATATACACTTTACATGCCATGTTTTGGATTATTTAAATTATAAGCATGCGGTAATTTTCATTTGTCTTTAAATACATAAAATATCAGCTGTACTCCTCTCAAGTGTGGCTATGAAACGCTTATCTTAACAGAGAGCGATGTGGAGATAAACGAACACGTGTTTCAGAGCAATATTCAAGCGACATTGTGAGGAGTTTGTACTCTACGGAAGAATGGATTAAATAGTAATCTTTTCCGTAAATGAATGAAGCCTTGATCACGACCTCTGTTTCCACGTACTACGCCATCATCAGGTAGGATCGCAACGAGGGTAAAAACTTGATAACGTATTTCATCCGATTCTCAAACATTCGTATTGAATAATTTTGATGATGACAATTAGACGGGGTGAGTTTCAAAACCTGCCACGCGACAATTTCAACGCATTTGAGATAAGCATACCATCCGATCAACAACATGAAACCCTATCCTGTGGCAAAGAGCGATCCAGGATCTGCTTACAAATAGTCATAATACTATATAAAGCTGTGTTTACATGATGCATGTATCTGCGCGGAGAAATGCGTGAATTTTGATGATGACAAACTGACGGGGTGAGTTTCCAAACCTAGATACGAGTTTCAAAAACTAGATACTCCGAGGCTACACGGTAGGCTTAGCTTGCTTGAGATTTTTACAACTGGTGTGTTTCAGAGCGACACAGAGAATATTATCATGACCCCTCACTACACCTCTAGGTCTGGCAGAAGCGATAAAATAAGAGAGATACATTGCTGAACAGATAGGTACAATAACTCGTTCTTTCCGCGCACAATAAGCGACCACAATAAAAACTGAGATCCACTATTACACTCCCATAATACACGTCACTATTTCACCTCTCAATGCCTTATCCTTAACATTTTTTCACGGCTGGTATAGTATGTAGATGCTCTGGACAGTAATTGCAATTACGAATGACTGTTTGTCCTCCAAATTTAAAGTCTTCAAACATAATAGTATGGAAGGTGAAGCAAAGAGAAAAAAAAGTATTGCATGCATTTTTTACATTAAATAAAGTCTCTGGCGAAGCTTTAGCGTAAAACATTGCTGAATAATTCAAACATTGGTTGAAACATTGGAAAAATATTGGTGCAAACATTGTTTGAAACATTGTAAGAATATGACGTGCTCTATTATTTAACAATGAATACCTTTTTGAGCTACAAGTTGCTTTTGCTATATACATCGCTATTGATTTAAAATTACACTCAATATAAATCAACCACGTTCATATTTGAGAATCTAAGGAGTTCGTAATGTTGATACTATACTGATTTTGATACTGTCATAATTCAGTCTAATGATTTCTAGAGTTGGACATTATTTACACGAAGGATACAGGATTTTCTAATTTGCCTAAATATTTTTAAGTATTCTAGTGGCAGATATAGAAACTCAACCTCACGTATATTAGCGTGAGTAAAACATTGTAAATTTATACACGGCAAACATGCCTCCTCAAGTACCAAAAAAAAAGTTTTGGCGAAGCTTTAGCGTAAAGCAAAGTGGGTGGTTTCAACGGAAATCACAGCGGCATGGCGATCCCCACTTGATTCCTTCCATATCCTCAGATAACCCCAATTCGAGTGCAGTAATCTCTCGGCCGTATCTCCTCTACTCCCGTCCGAGGACGAGATGATACCTCAGTCCCGTCCGTCGTATGATTCCGCGACCTTTTCGTCAGGACCGCCTTTTCCGATTGGCCCGTTTGTCGTCTCTCCCTCTTTGTCTCTCGAAGGAGAGATTAACGCGGCCGGCCTCCCGACGACATTGGCGACTCATCGACCCGGGATTGATCTGCAGCTGGGGAGGGAGTGGGGGTGAGAGAAAGAGAGACAAGGGGGGGGGGGAACCTTCCGCTCTCTGGTGGAAGGGAGGGAAAAGGATGGAAGACAGAAAGTTCCCATTACTTTTCCACAGATTTTCCGAACTCGGCCGGAAACGGAAAAATCCGCGGAAATTTTCCACAATCCCAACCTCGGCGCCCGGTTGCGTCCTCTTCAAGACCCGCAGATGACCTAGTCAGTCGTCATCAGTGTATTTCGAGCCGGTTTTGTGCAAATATGCGACTCAAGTCGGTTTGTTGAAAATTATGTGAAGTTCACAGTCGAAGCATTTGCTCCAGGGTTACGGGAAAGTGCTGGGCTGCTTGTGAAACATTTTCTGTAAAAAATTTGCGGATGCTCCTCTCCATTTCGTGAACCTGAGGAACTTCGATTAATTCGAAGTAGATCGCGAACAAAAACCACACCCAACGGCGATATATTGTAAAAAAATATAAAAAATATCATCTCTGAAAAAATATATTAAAATAACAATTGCGTGAAATTCACAATATACAGAAATTCAATCATTCGCCTGGACTGGGGATCCATCGATTTTGCGGCGAGTGTTCTAACAAATTAAGCCAGGACAAGAACGGCTGCCGAGCAAAAGAATTTGTAGAAATCGGAGATGCGGCGAGGTTATCGAAGGGTTATGAAGATACAATGAACGGGCAGATTCACGACGAAAAATTCCTGCCAAGAGTTGGAGAGAAAAGAAGTATAATGAAAACCATAAGAAGGAGAAGAAAGAACAAAATTATTAGACACATTTTGCGACAGAATAGGTCATAAAAAAAGAGTAATGGATAGAGAAATGTGATGGGAAGAATGAAAAAAGTTAGACCGGGAAATTAATATATCAGGGAAATAATTAAGAACATTCAAGTGAAGAAATGAGCAGGAATTACGCGTTTAGCTTAGAGGACAGTGCAGTGGAAAGGTACGGCATACCAATTTTCGGACGAATGACTGCTAATAATAAATTATGTGTGTTGCTTTAGAGGCGAATTGGGACAATGGCAACATTATTGCGTATACACCACCATTATTGTTGGTACATCAGGCAATCCTTGGCCCAACCCCAAATAATTCATTGTAAAAAACGTGTCATGTCCAGAGAAATATCTTGAGGAACTGAAGGAGACACTAACATTACCGAATCAAGTTGATCAGGCATATTGTTCAGACTACCAGCTGACCCGTGCAAATATTTCGCACAGTATGCAGCTTCTTCCAGTTTCTTCCTTCTTTCTTACTGTTCTTCTACCTGTTTCTTCCCATGGATAATTATATGCTATTTATGATTGTGTTCAAGATACATAACGTAAACGGTCACACTGATTGCATGTAGAAAGTAAACAATTTAACTAAACGATGTGTTAGTAGATGGCGCCTCCTACAGTCTTTTAAGCACGTAAACATAGCCAACATATTAGTTGATTATATTGTCAACAGATGGCACTGTATCATTTTTTAACAAAAACTTTAATTTCAAATTTTTTAACAAAAACTCTAATTTAAAACTATTTTTCTATTTGTCGTCAATAGCGGGGAGCATAAGCTTTAAAACGATGTTTCAATCATTACTTTTGATGAAGAATTATGGGAGTTATGGCGTTGCGACAAGAAAACACCCTTGATAAATAATATATATGATTATTGCACTCAATACATAGTATTATTTAGAGTATATATGAAGGGAACATGAAATTGTTTTCAATTAATAAAAAAATATGAGTATGAGAAGCAAAGAGAAAAACAATAAGTTATGTTTACATTTTTGAGATTGGCGAAACTTCAGAGTAAAACATTTAAGCATAACTCAAACACTGTTAGAAATATTGTTAGAATATGACTTGGTTAATTATTTATCAATGAATACCTTATTGAGCTACAGACTGCTTTTGCTTTATATAACGGTATTACAATGAAATCACAGTCAATATAAATCAACCTCGCACTTATTTGAGAAGATAAGGCGAGCGTTATGTTGATACTGAATGTTATGTTGAGCGATACTGAGCGTTATGTTGAATGATTTTGATGCTATCATAATTCAGCCTAATGGTTTCTTGACTTGCAAATCATTATTTATCAGTGATAGATATTAAATTATGGTTCACAAACAACTGTGATTGCGTAATGAATCAATCAAATTGAATACCCATATGAATTTTTTGTCCTTGAAAAACCTTTTTGGAAAGATATTTTTCATTGCAATATTTTTTATTGAAGGGGCAGCTAGTTTTTGCAAACAAGCATGATTTTACAAGAAAAGTTTTGCTTAACTAATGGCCAGTTGCTGGAACGTAACATATGTACTCCATAAAGCTATTGAACCCACAAGCCATGGCAACCATTAAATAAGTGTTGCAGAAACATTCGATAAATTTATTGGTTTCATAACTCAAGGAATGGAGTTAAGTATGAGTACAAGATGGCGGATCCGCAAGGAACCGCTTGGAGCGCTTGGAGACTTAATTACTTGATAAAAGAGTTGTTTTGAGACAAATGTGCAGTTAATTTACTCTTACTGACTATTTATTATCTGCATCAGTAACTATTCATAGGCTTAACTTTCGTATTTTTTTCCGGCGGTGGAACATTAGATAAAATATTCGTAGCTATTAACTATTTGTAGATAAGTTATGAAACTAGTAGATGTGTTCCTACAACCAGGATATTTTCATGAGATATACTTGCGGAAGGTACCCGTTGAAATTCAACGGGTATGAAAAACATTAAACTTATTTCATAATAAAACCACAAAGCTTGAAGAATACTGTCAGTTGGTCATTTGAGGAGTTCGTAACCTATCTTGTACGTTGTGTTCGTAGTAGTAGACATGCTGACCGTTTTCCTGATGCATTATTACCATTAATATTCGCTTCATGCAAGTATTCATAAAAAATTTAATTGCGTTTGTAGTCTATTTAATTCCTTTATGTGTATCGTTTGCTACGTACATGCTCTCTTATATACGTGCAGTGGCCCTATGAGAGCTACTTTGAGAATAGACCTTGAAGAGTATACTTGTTGTAAATATACATTGAATTTATTGATTACCCCCGAAGCAATCTATCATGGGGTCCTTGGGACTCTGGGCCCTTCTTATACAGATTTTCTATCTACGTGCTATCATGGGCCTGAAAGAAAACGTGATATTTAAATGCTAGAGGCGTGAATATCCTTTGAAATTAAATCTCTGGTTGTCAATAAAAAATGCTATTGTTGATTTCAGAGAAAATGTGAGATTTTCAGCTAAAAACATGATTTTCAGACATACACGAAGCTTTAAAGAAAATTGATTGGAAGAATTAGAAACTTCAGTTATTCATCCATCCGATTAAAAAATCCCAGCCCTCTATCTTGAGTGGAAGTACTTTTAAAAAGCAAAAAAAATGAAACCACTGCACCGAACCCAGTCTCAGCATGGACCACCGGGAGGGGGGGATGTCGGGGGTCCTGAGGGCTTTTTAATGTAGCCTACGTTATAACCAGATATATTTTCTATCTAAATGCCAAATTTCAGCTCAATCGGTCCAGTGGTTTTTGCGTGACGGAGCAACAGACATGCGGACAGACATCATTAGATTTTTATATATTAGTAAGGATAAATTAATGGATCTCATGACTATTGATTGTGTTACAAAATGTTCTTGCAACCGGCCATTAAAAACGTAGAGGGCGCGGAAAAAGTCTCCCCAAATTCCGGCCGCGTTTGCTCAGCCACGCTACGCCGCGCCGGCTGGTCGGTGGACGAATGGGGAGGAGGAGCACGAGTGGATGTGGGAAGGGAGGAGAAGGGTGGGAGTGGGTGTGGGGCGCGGGAGGGTGAAGGCGCGAGCGCGCGCTGGAAAAGTTGCAATGTTAAGACCAAGGCCGTTCGTCCTCCCACTTGAAGCGGCTTCGGGAAATCGCCCGCGTGTTAAAAATATCCGGTAACCAACTATGAAGTGTCCTCGGAAGCGAACGAGCTCAATTTTGAATGAGCTTTTTATTTTTTTGACGTCTCCGATGACGGGCGAGAATTTTTTGAGACACTCACCGCGTGAATATTAACGTCACATTTATTGAATATAGATAGCCCGCCTAACCTCCGACATCACGGTAAAATTTTTCCGCTCAGAAGATTGGTCAATATCAGCTGTTAGGCAGCTCATTTTATAATGCTGTGCTTGCCTCCATAACATCATGTTCTATGAAAAAATTGTTTTATTTTATTTAAAAATTTTTGTTTAATTTCCATCGAAATAGCTTTATTACATCTGAACAATGACTCTTATGAGCATTTTTTGAGACACTCCCCGTGTGAATATTAACATCACATTTATTGCACATAGATAGCCCGCCTAACCTCCGACAACACGTTAAAATTTTTCCGCTCAGAAGATTGATCAATATCAACTGTTAGGCAGTTCATTTTATAATACTGTGATTGTCTCCATAATATTATGTTCTATGAAAAAATTATTTCATTTTATTAAAAATTTTTTGTTTATTTGACATCGAAAGAGCTATATACAATCTTTACAATGATTCCTATAAAAACACTATATTTTTCCATCGATATATGTTATGAAAACTCTCAAGGAAATATGTTTCAAATGTGTACTGTGCTAGGGTACACAGGTTTTTTACTCCGAAAAATAATTATTCGGTTCCCCATCCGACAATGAGGAAAACTGTAGAATTTATGGAATTTTGAAAGAGGCATCAAAAATGTAATTTTAATACATGTTAATTGGGGTCCTTGTGATTAATAAATATATAGTAGTACGTGTATATATGAAAATGTTTCCATCACTCAAAAGTGTGATTATGGGAAGACTATGAAATATCATACACCACATGCTTTTTATCGGCGAATTCATTCATTCTCGTAAATTTCAAGTAATTTTGTTCGGGGCATTATTCTGTGACAGCACTTGCTAAATGCTTTAGTCGATCCTCTGATTTTGCTTGAAAATACATTATCCAACATTTTATTTTATCCACTTCACGAATTAAGGCCAACGATCTTTTTTTTCTTACAGCGACTGAATCTTGAGGAGTACCTTTATTTATCATTTTTTAGAGAAAATATTAGGAACTTAATTCAGTTTACTTCCAAATAGACCTTGTTGTGCTATCACAGAGCTGTCGCAGAAACAGCATGAGACATCATCAGTTGCATTGCGACATAAAAAAATGAGCTCAAGATGTCTTGAAATTTGACCAAAGAATGGTTCGGCGTAATTAAATGACTTTTCAAGCGCTAGGGAAAGATAGAGGTGTGCACTTATCAAATAAATGGAGCCTTAAATAAATATCGCATGAGTTTCCAATCACTGCATTAACAATATTGCAGGAGTATTTTAGAAGAAAAACTTGCTATGCAATAAAGCCTGGATCTGGAGCTGAGAAAGACTAGCTAAGTGTTATTCATGGAGCGTTTTCATGTATGGATGTGAAGCGTGGACATTAGGTAAGAGGGAAAGGAATAGAATAGAAGCTTATGAAATGTGGGTGTGGAGAAGGATGGGAAAAGTAAGATGGGTAGATAAGATGAGAAAAGAAGGGGTTTTGAGCAAAGTAAAAGAAGGAAGATCGGGACAGAAGCGGATGGAGACAGCAGTGGTGTGCGGGACCTACCAGCAGGCAGAACACTAGATGATAATGATGATGAGTATTTCGAACAAGGAAGATTTTAAAAGAGATTCGTCAAGATTTAAATATTGCCGTTGCATCTTTGGTAATTTTTTCCAAATCTCTCAATATTCCTCACCAATATTTTCATCAGGCTACCTGACGGCTCCATTAAAGTATAGATTTTTTCATTAGTCCAATTATTTTGGTCTCATATATTAGTCACTACTTGCCTCCAATTTTTCATAGCGAAATAACTGTTCAGAATATTAATATCGCCACAATTTCCTTCATTTAATCCCAAGTAGTTCATTCCTAACAATGTTCCTCACAATATTCGGGGTTATTTGGACTCCCCAAGGAGCCACACCCAATTTCAACCCGAAAAGAAGGCACACGCCATAGTATAATTTAGGCGCTGTTTATTTTTCTCGGAATTGGATTAGCATGATTGGTTAGTGGCTGAGAGAAAACTTCCTCCTAACTCAAGTATTTTATCGGAACTTTGGAAAAATCCTTTCTCGATAAGGTCACTAAACTTCAGGAATCATTTTTTAGTTATGAATTTCCATCAGTTTGTTGCTAAATCTGTGTTACACCGAATGACGGGTCAACAGTCCCAAATGATGATGAACACGGTACGCACTGAGATGTCAACACGTCAATGACAAGTAGACAAGTAACGAAACAGTAACATTGATAAGCAGGACGCTGGGAGAAAACGATGACCTCTACGTTGTAAATAATTTTTAAAAAATCAGCAAAACGTAAGCTCTGAAAACGGCATTTATTCAAGGCGTTTGCTGTAACCAATTATAACAGGAGTGCAGTATTGGTGAGCGATGAGACATTGATGATATCGCGGCACATCGCAACTCTATCTCCAACTGGGCAATTTTGTTCACTCGGAATGCGACTTTAAATTTCTAACTCTGCACTTGTTTACACACCGGGTCAATCATGGTTGAACTGATTGATTCGATTATTCACTATCGATATTTTAAGTCCGTGTTGGTAAACCAGGCGATCTGAGTCGGCTCGCTTGGAATTTTCAGATCGGTCCGAGTTCAGATCGATATGAGATCGATTTGTAAACGTTATGATAGTATCACTGGAGTTATTCCAGTACTATATCTGCTGTTAGCGTAGCGACCATAGCAAAAATAATGTGAAGGGAGGTAATTAATCGGAGGTGTGACTATACTTGCATGTCTGCCAGAATGTGAGGTATTTTAATCCGATATAGAGATCGGTAAAATTCCTAGGGTGACATACCAATATGACCGGTGTAATTATCTTGAAGCTGTTACCGATATATTTCTCATCACGCCAACTTTTAATAACAGCATTTATGGATAAAATTATTTAAAAACTCTTAGAGCAGTAAAGGTAAATGGATTTAAATCCGCCATCAACGCTAAAACTGATACGAAAAGAAACCTCCGAGCTTCCATTCTCCGAGCATTCTTTCAATCATGAGTTCAGATAAATTTAACCACAAAGTTTAAAGAAATATAAAAAAATTATCGACAGATAAACCGGAAATCAATAAAAAATACACCCATCCCAAGGAAAATGGGAATGTTTTAAAAATATACCGGTTTCCAATACGTCGGTATATTTTCATATGTTCATATAATTTACGATTTCAGTCACTAGCTAAACGGAAACACACTGGCAAAAAAAGCGTATGTTTTGGTTACGATTGAATTTCCTATCGCGAATAAGATGTTTTTGAAGAGACAGATTTAACTCCGATGCGAAAGATCACCTTGAAAGCTTTCTTGATTGTAGGCCTTTATCAAAAAGAGAAAAAAATCTCGGCGATGGGGTTGAAGAAAAGGAATATATATCAGCTGTGATACATAATTCTCGATTACATTAATGATAGGCGTAAGAGTATCGGGCGTCTAATTTATAGCGGCCAGTCCGCACTCAGACTGCCGATTCTCATAAAATTCTAGCATCGCAAACACTCCTTCGCTGGCTTCCTTCATTTTTTTTTACTTCCACGATGAACCAGAATCCGCGCGCCTTGAACTCCCGAAGGTCCGCGTGAGTTCTTTGCGAAGACGGTGGAAACATTAACTAACTCCCGGAGAGCGCAATCCGTTCCGTCCACCACCTGTGCGGACTGGACGAGGCCATGCCATCACCGTGTTGGGGAATCCGGAACGGAACGGCCTCGGCAGCTGCGATCCGTCCGCTGAAGGTCGCCTCTTCGATACTCGGCGATCGACTATCGCGCTGCGAGGAAGTTAGAAACCGCAGGCCTTTCCGATCGCTCGCGTGCAACAACGGGTTTATCGCACCGAACCTCAAACATGTTCCGATATCACAGTGACAACAAATACAAAACATATGAGGCACAGAATTAAAGAAACTAGGTTTTGTTAAGGGAATAATAAGAAGGTCCTAGGATGAAAAAGTAAAAGAGAGGTGCTACTTCCCTCTGGTTAGACCACACCTCGAATACGCCGCGACTACTTGGGGCCCTGGTCATAATGATTTAACCAAAAAAAATAATGAGATACAAAGAAAAGCAGCGCGCTTCGTTAAAAACTGTTACGGGCGAAAATATAGTGTTTCAAAACTTTAACATGGATTAAGATGGGAGCCCCTAGAGGCTCGGAGGCTACTCGCTAGGCTTAGTTTGCTTGAGAAATCAAGAACTGGTGTGTTTCAGAGCGACATAGAGAATATTATCATGACGCCTCACTACATCTCTAGGTCTGACAGAAGCGATAAAATAAGAGAGATACATTGCCGAACAGATAGGCACAAAAACTCGTTCTTTCCGCGCACAATAAAAACTGAGCTCCTCTAAATACACTCCCATAATACACGTCACTAATTCACCTCCCAAAACCTGAAACATACGAAATAGGAAGATCATCGCTTTAAGGTAGTTCATAGCCTAATACGCAAATCTTGGCGCATTGCAAATATCAGGAGCCAAAATATTAATATATTATTTATCTATTATATATAAATGTATGCATTCTCAGGATTAAATACACTCGGGATTTTGATAAAATATATCGAGTTCTTTTAACTTAGAAAAATAATATTTCCCATCCATTCAGGCAGTATACCCGAACTTTGGGCCGATATTACAGTGAAAACTGAAGTGAAACTGACAAAATAGGAAAGTTTTCACTTTATAATAACTCATGGCCTACAACACAAATAATAGCACACTGCAAATGTCAGGAGCCGAAAGATTTATACATAAATTATCCATTATGAATACATTCATTCATTAACATAATTTAATACACTCGGGATTTTGACGAAATATACTGAGTTATTAAAATTAAAGAAAAATTTCCATTGATTCATGCAGTATAGCCAGACTCGAAACTCGGCCACGTATTTTTATGCTTACGATTAAGTTTATATACCTACCCTCGTTCAAAACAAAAATACGGTCAGCCGTCCAGAAATCGCGAGCTTTGTTTTAAATGCGTCTAATCTCTTTTTCTGCAGTTTTTCTTGGAGGTATCTCGAAAATAACTCATGTGTATAAAAAATTTAGCACTTGCATTTCGTCGTTTGCCATTTAACGTTGTGTTTAAACGGAAAATTTACACAGCAGTAACACATTGCCAATTATGCGGCAAATCGGCCCCTATTTTAACTCAGAGAACTCTAGTTCTAAAAAATAGTTTAACTCGCAACTAAATTATTATTTTAATAAATTGACTACACCAAGAAGTACAACAAAGGTACCTTGGGGAACCGTGACTGATGGAAGTTACTTCATTCATAGAATCCTTGGGAGTATCTAGCATGTGGTGTTTCGATGTGTAATCACTCACAAGGCAGTAGGGATAGATGGTGATAGTAATCGATCGAGGTGCACTCTTGGACGGAAAATAGATTGGAATCTAATTTGCCCACTGCATTTCACCCGGTCGCATGTCAGCAACCGGGGATTAAGGATGTAAGCAACGAGGTTTTTTGCTGATAGGGACTAAAGGGCATCACAAAATATGTAAATATTCAATTTTACGTGGAAATGCTGTCAATGCTAGTGGTTATTTAATGGAAAGACTTGGAACTGTTTTAATGTCGAATAAAAATAGATAAAACAATTTACATACTTGATTCGCTATGTATGTGCATATATATTTAATGTCGTTTATACTAACGTAAAAAAAATCCACGAATGACTGTGAAACTCGTGCAATGCGATTAATAAAAGGCGCTACTTGCCCAGAAAATAGGCGCTTTACAAAAATTTCATTTCTAACGTTTACTCTCTTCCAAGCTACTTTCGTTCAGTTCTTTGAAGGAACATCAAGATGTTATGTGCAAACAAAACTCATCGGGCCCTTCAAGTAGCGATAAACATCGCGACATCTCTACACTCGCTACTTCTGTACTGAAAAAGCCACCTTTAGGCCTTTCCAATTCCTCGCATGTGACTACGGGTTTATCCGTCCGAGCCTCGGACTCGTTCCGTTTTATTAACAAACAATTAACCCTCGCCGGAAATAGAAGAGTAAAACTGGCCACGGTCCTTTTGAGTTTGAATCGCAATTCTGCGTTGAAACTGTTAAAATGTCCAAACTGAAAATAGCGAAAGCAACAATGATAATCCGAATTAGAGGAAAATGCTTGCTCAGAGCAGGCTTATCAGATAGAACAATGAATAACGTGCGTCTATGGGATTATCACAGCCCATTTGACGAAAAAAATCCATTTTAGTCTGCATCAAAGATTTATATACTGCCTATCAATGAATGCCAACTTCAGCCTAATCTTTGGGCTAAACAGCTTACAATTAACATAGAATTTTATATGGTACAACCGATTTCAACGCAAAGGGGTCACGATGAGGTACCTGTAATCAGGTTTGGCGGCCTCCAATGTCCTACATGTTAATGACCTTCCAGAAATGAAATATTTCTGATGTATTTATATCAGAAAGATCAGAGCAGAGATAAAATAGTAGAAATATTCTCTTTTTCCTTATAAAACTGCTCTACAACTAAGATCTCGCGTAAATATGTCTGTATTTTATTTTTCAACTGACTCTTTCAAGCTTTACTCATGTTTAAATTAGCAATATACAATTAGTGAAGCAATAACATTTTTTTAAGAGATCCGTTCATGGCTTTTTCAATGTAGATCCTATGTGTGGTTGTTTCATATTGCGTTAAAAATGTTAGTTTTTTTTCCTTTTCAGATGACTTTCAAATCAAGTTCAGTGTGCATTTTCAAAAGAGATATCTCGTTGAGTTTGCCGATGGTTTGATTTAGATGCATTTACTCATGAAAACATTTACCTTAAATCATGTCCTTGTAATTTGTATGATAAATTATTGTGGATTCAAGGCAGTGCATGTGGCATTAGATATGTGACACACTGAGGAGTTACGGACGTTCAAAATTTACGATGAAATAAAATTATTAGCGTGGATTGGGATTCGAGCCAAAATTCCCAGCATTCGCGCTGAGTGCACTGGTCTTAATTGGTTAAAGCAATTGGCACGAGTTACAGGGGGATCTGGTATCAAATCCTGGTCAAGGCGAGAGATTTTTCTTTTCATACTGAATTCCGCACACTCGAATGAGTGCCACAAGTGATCTAGGAACATCGATTGCGATGTTAACTGCAAAATTAAGCGTGAAGTTTGAACAAAATTTAAGAAAAAGAAACGTGGACCCTCTGAAAGGAGGACGAGAATAGGCTGCTGGCATTTGAGATGTGGGTGTGGAGAAGGATGGGTAAGGTGAGGTGGACGGACAGGAAGACTAACGAGGAAGTGCTTGAGAATGTGGGCGTGGAAAGGAATGCATGTGATAGAGGGAAGGATGTTGGGCAAGCGGGGAAGAGGAATAAAGAGAATAGGTTTCATGGACAATATGAAGAAGGGTAGATCGTATGCAGAAGCGAAAAAGGATATACTAGAGGGAGATAGGCCCCTGAAAGTGTAGAAAACTGGGAGGAGATTCTCTGACATTCAACAAAACCCACCAGTAGATAAATAAAAAAAACACCTCGCCTTATCTCGCCTCGACAACTCCACTTATTGATCAGTTCAGAGCTTCTCTGACTCGGTAAAGCAACCAACCGGAGAGTAACATTTCAATATTCGTTTTGGACGTGGAAACGCACTTTTTTGTGTGAAAGAAAAAGTTTTTTTCTACGCTCTTCACTTGTGAAATCATCGCCTGTAAAACATTAAAATTTCCCCAAAATTAATCTTCTTTCTACATTGAAATCTGTGGTTTACAATAACGATTAGTGAATGGGTTTCGTGTAAAATTGAGAGTACTAACGACGAGTCGCGAAGTTTGAAAACACTGGATAACATATTTCAAGCCACCAGCCTGCACGGCCGTGCTTGAGTCACGAACTGCAGCGAAGAAACCTGCCAGTCATGAAACGGAAATGTCCCTCCCACGATCGACATTAATCAATTCCACCTTCCGATTAACAAGCCATGTTTTACTCTCTCCCCTCACAACTGAGAGCACTGCAAATGGTAGTGAAACCACTTCTATGTATTTCATTTTATTTCCTTCTAAAGCGTCGGAATTAATGAAACAAATAGGTCAACAGGCCAAGTTTCAGACACGTTATGGAGCGAATTCCCGAAAGAACAAACACTTTAAGCTGTTTCTTACGGATTTGTGGCGTATTTCTTAACATTTTTAAAAAATCAGCCTGTATGTTTTCCCAAGGTCCACCGTCCGCAATAGCCATATATTTTTGACGCTACTACCGCACAGATGAATGGCTTTTAAAGGCCTTGAAGTCAGACGAAAGAAAAAGGAAAGCTGTTAGCGCGTACTCTTACTTTTTACTTTAATATTCCAAACAGATTTGGCAATAGATAAATAAAAAAAATTCATGTTTTTTTCAAAAAAAAAAAATTCATGTTTTTTTTTATGATACGGTTGTAATTCTGCGTCAGGTACTTGAAATCATTCATGAAAATTTTGCATTGCAATTACATTTCAACCCCCTTGCTTGCTTGCCTGTTTTGAATAGGGATACGCGAATTTAGACCAATATGGTAGCGGTAAAAATATCTGACAGCCTTAGTAACCTAAATTATTTTAATTTGTCTTTTATCATCGAATATTGAGTATGCTTGCGGATACCAACTTTGAACAATGATGAAATATGTATAACGCTGGAAAATATATGGATTTAACTATGTATCTTCCGTCATATATATCCGAGACGCTCTTCTATCGTATGAATGCTCGGTAATACATTTCAGTTCTACATCTGCATACCACCCTGCGAACCGCCGCATGAGTGTGTGGCAGGGGCTGTTAGGACACCAGCCGCGTAAAGATATAAGGTTTTGGGAGGTGAAATGGTGACGCGTATTACGGGAGTGTATTTAGTGGAGCTCAGTTTTTATTGTGGTCGCTTATTGTGCGCGGAAAGAACGAGTTTTTGTACCTACCTGTTCGGCAATGTATCTCTCTTATTTTATCGCTTCTGTCAGACCTAGAGGTTTAGTGAGGCGTCATGATAATATTCTCTGTGGCGCTCTGAAACACACCAATTCTGAATTTCTCAAACAACCTAAGCCTAGCGTGTAGCCTCCGAGTCTCTAGGGGCTCCCACCTTAATCTCTCCAAAAGTTTTGAAACACTATATGTTCGCTCGTAGCACTTTTTAACGAAGCGCGCTGCTTTGCTTTGAGTCTCATTTGTTTTTTGGGTAAATCTTTAAGACCAGGGTCCCAAATGCTCGCGGCGTATTCGAGGAGTGGCCTAACGAGAGCGAAGTAGCATCTCTCTTTGACTTCTTCATCCGAGGACCTTCCTATTACATACGGACACTTGCAGCAAAAATCTGCAACAATCCTGGCAATATACGAAACCAAGGTTGAGGGAGGTAAAAATGGTATTGAATGACATTAAACGGCAAGAATTTTGTCACAGCTTGAAGTACCGATTCATGGCAAATCAAAGCGCCGGCCATTGTTGTACTCTGAGTCTTTTCATCTGATGTAGGCGAGGTTGACCGTTTGTTCCCTCGTAAAACCTTTTCTCCAATCGCATTGGATAACGACGCCTGAAATCGCCCAACAGTTTTCGTTTGTTTTGTATCGTGCGGAGTCAATTACGCACGAATGGTAATCGACTCTCGTAATTTTTCTCGCTTCGTTACAGCGCGCCGGCTTTCCGGCGGCGTGTGCGGGCATGACGCGGTCGTTTTAATGGTTCTCTTGAATGGGTGGGGTGACGACAGGGAGTGTGGATGGGGCAGGGCGAGGGTGGGGGAAGGATTGTAAGGGGAGGTGGCTAAGGAGGCTGGGGGGGGAGGAGGCGAGGCGCCTTGAACTTCTTGGCCGCTTCCAGCCTTGTTCTTGAAGTGGGGGAAAGTTGGAGCTGATCGGTGAACGGGAGGTATAGCAATGCGTAAGCGGCGGGAATACCAAAAGACAACTTTTATGACTAGCTAAAATCAGTCGGACAGAAAAAGAAAAAGTACCAGGAAAAGAGGTTATTTAGCTACTGAAATTATTATTGAAGAAGTCTTAGTGTTTCGTGGAGGGAAAGAAATTGTGAAAACAAAATGTCAACTTTGACGACATGCTAAAATCTGTAGGAAAAAAGTAAAAGCACCAGGAAAAGAGTTCTTTTTAAAACCGCTAAAATTATTATTGAAGAAGGCTAGTGTTTCGTAGAGGGAAAGAAATTGTGAATACAAAATGTCCACTTAAACCACCCGATGAAGACAGTCTTAAAAAAGTCAAAATACCGGAAAAAGTAAAAAAAATGCTAAAATTATCATTTAATAATTCCGAATGTTTCGTCGAGGGAAAGAAATAGTAGTAGTTTTCTAATTACGACTTCAATAGTGTGTTAAAATCAATAGAAAATATTAAAAAGCGAATGGGTCATAAATAGGCTGATACGATCCTTAAAAAATATAGCCAAGACTTCCGTGAAAGGAAAAATAAGAATGCCAGCCATAATTACAGCTTCAAACATCAGCCAAAAAACGATTGGAAAGAATAAAAAAGTCGTGAAAATATCGGCTACGTAGTGCGTAAAAATTGAATTGCAAATTTTGCATTGTTCATATAACGTTCACCTGAATTTTCATAAGAAATTCATCAGATCGAGGATTATAAGGAATCATAAGCGGAATATGTCTCGGGGATCTTGTACCTATCAAGATGCATAAACTTTGGCTATTGGCTTAATGCTCAGGCTATTATCAACGTGCTTCACAGGCTTCGAAACTACTTAAGAATTCAAGCATAGCATAAGCATAGCGAATACAGAAATTTATCCCCCCAAAGTGTTGTGTGTAGATACAGCTGTTCCAGAAATAAAACCACATCGAAGAGTTTCACAACATTTCTGTAAAAGTACCGAACAGTTGTATTTCTGGAACATGAAATAATTCCCCTTTGTCTCGTCAGAAACCATTCTCTTGCATTCACCTATCTTCCTGAAATTAATGAAACCTGTCTGCCATCCTCAACTAAAAGCACAAAAGTGCGTATTTTCCCAAAATTAACAGCGGCCCACTATACCTAAACATTTTTCCCTCTGGCTCAAAAATCAAATGCTGCAACATTTAGCGGGAGTCGAGCCAAATTGACAGGCCTGAGAGCCCGGAAGGCTAGAGAGAAGTGCGCGACGCGAAGTGTGTACTATGGTTTTCGAGTTTAAAAAAAAACACATAGAATTTGCATTGACGCAAGAGTCAAAAATTTCTCCGGCCCTTCCCGAAACGTTTGTCACGTCACGGTGACGTCGCAGTGACGAAAAACGGACGCCGGAAGATAAACTTCGCTAGATATTCTTTTTTTTTTCAACCAAGGACGCCTTGACGTCCCATCGGCGATGAGAGTCTTCGAAAAAGACTATGCCTACTTGAGTGGGCGCCATAATTAGACGGGGCGGGGAGTGAGAGAGCTTTGTCCTTGCGTCTATTGTGTGCGCGGTCTCTGAGGTTGACACTGCTCGTGTCGCGGTGCCCTCTTTGCCTGCACTCCCGACGAAAGTAAAACAGAAAAGAAAAAAAAAACTTCGGATTGTCACCCGATCAACCGGACTGTCCAGAAACGACATCCACGCCTGAGACGTCCACTGCATGCCACGGTTATTCGCCGTATACACACTCAATAACCTCGGAGTATTTTCGCAATTAATCGAGCATTCCTACGGTGGATTTAATTTTAAGCCTTAAGTACATAGGCATGCAGTGTGTAACGGCGAGCCCACATGAAAATAACGTAGAGACCATAATTATAGAAAGCGCAGCCGCAGCTACGTTCATCACTTTCGCTTAAGATAGTCTGAGCGAAATATCTTTTTACCAAGAAATCAATGAATTTGGTCTCATTTCAAAGAAAAATATACCACCCTTCCATTGGCATAAAAAATTCAAGCCCTTACCACATTACTTTCCGAGATATTTGCCAGAAAATATCAGCACTTTTATATGAGAAATGGTATGTGTATGCACTCCAGAGAGACATTATTTAACAAATGAGGAATTTCTAACTCAGAGATCTCGTAAAAATATCAGCAGTGTGTAGTTTGTGGGTTTTTCAACTAGTTTTGAAAATTAATCATAATGTCACGGAAGTAAATCATTCGGGATCACAATAAACCTTCCGTTTTGATGGGATGTCAAACGTACCGCGTGAGAAAAATGAGTCACGTAAAAGGCTTATTTAGATGTTTTCATTTATTTCTTACAATTTCTGTCATGTATAACTATTTTATGGCACCATAAATAATGCAATATTTAATTCGTGTGTCTTACAGTTGGTAAAATTAAAATGTGTATAACGAATATGGTCTCTATTATGAATTGGGAACTATTTCGCTCGCATTACCTTGAGGTAGTCTGAGCGACCTTTTGCGCTAGTCATACTGGAGACCACATTCGACTCGTGCGTTTAAATTTCAGCAGCAGTGGGAATATTGAACTAAATATCTTATAGTTCATGTTGTAATATTATACTTTAATATGACTGAAATTCTAAGTAAATAATTAGAAATATCTATATAAATATGTAACTTGACGCATTATTTTCACGCAGTAGGTACAAAACAAACTATCAACAAGTGTTTTTGTGATTCTGAACAAAATACTGCGGTGACTATGTGATTAAAAAAAATAAATCTTTGAGAAAACATACGAACATGGTGTTTATTTTTTGACGAGATCCAAGCGTTATAAATTCCTCATTTATTAAATGTCTCTCTGGAGTACTTACACGTACCATTTCCCGTGTAAAATGGCTGATATATTTTGCCAAATATCTCTGAAATTAACGCGGTAAGGGGCTGACATTTTGGTGTCTTTGGAAGGGTCAGATATTTTTCTTTAAAGTGAGACAGGATTCATTGATTTCTAGCAGTAATGATATCTCGCTTAAATCACCTTAACTACTAGAACGACCTCGAGGAGGCAGTGATAGTTAGGTTGACACCCCTCCGGCCGGGTAACCTGAAGGTCGCAGATTCGACTCTTACTAAGAACCTGCTGTATATTTCATGTTGATGATAAGTCACTCCCTGTTGGACACCATTTTGGTGGCTTGCATGGTAATAAGAAGATGTAGATGCACTTAATAATAGAGTTGTTTTTGAAAGAGCCTCAATGCCAGAATTTCGTCGAAATGCAAAAGTTGACCTGATGCGGAGGAAACAAATACGGAACGGAAAATTTGTTGGCAATCAGCTATATGGGTGCAGGGATTAAATCCAAACGGCGATAAAATTTGCGTCGTCATGGGTGATTTGGTGGGTGTGGCACTCTCGCGAGGCAGACTTCAGGTAGTGGGAGCAAAACATGGAAACCCGGAAGACCAAGTTTGGCCTTGACGGAATGAATGGCGCCCCAGTGGGTCATCAGCCCAACTTTCCATGTGGCAGGCATTGAACAGACATTGGCTTTAAAACACTGTAATACTTAGCTGCAGGTACCAGTTTCTCAATCACCTCTAATCGTACCGATAGCGTGTTCTTGAACGACATTATCAACAATGCAAGTATGAGACGTCGTAAAGAGCAACACAAGATAGTCATAGCATACCAATGCACCTCTCACAAGTCATCATATTCTACCACAATTATGCAGTTAAAACTAGCTTAAGTATACGGTTTACACATCCTAAACCTCGAGAGTCAAAAGCAATCGGGCGGGGATCGGACCCTCAATGCACACACTCTTTTCTATGAATAAATCAGGTGGTGCTAGATCTCAGTCACCTGCAACTTTGTATGTGAAATTCCAAAAATCGCCCTCCCTACGGGTCAAAAATAACACATCTATCAAAAACAAATACTTTAAACATTGTCTCATTCGCTACATCTCAAGCCTGCGCACAGCCAACGCCCAAGTACTATTATGTAGATATGTTGAACGTCCGGCAAAAGGTAGTCTACATCAAACTTTTGTAAAAGATTTAATCTATCTTTTTCCCATCGACCAGATAGAGGTTCCCATCCTAACTCCCTCGACAATTCAGTAACACTACTATGCTTATCGTAATAATTTTTCACAAATCTTGCTGCTCTCCGCTGTATTCGATCTCTATCTGAAACGAGACCTACTTCGTAAGGGTTTCATATACTAGTGGCATAATCCTAGTGAGGTCTCACGAGAGAAAAATAACATCGCTCCTTTTCTTTCTAGTCACATTTTCCTCGTATTCTTCTAATAACACCCAATCTGCGCATTGCCTGTCCACAAATCTCCCGTATGTGCTTCCCCCAGGGCAAGTCCTGAGTAATGAGCACACCAAAGTAGGTATTTAACTGACTCCAGATTTGATAGTTCGGCTTGATTAATTGTGTACGTCTCGTCGGTTAAGCTACTCTTTCTCCAAAAATTGATAACAACGAATTTGAACAAATACAGTAGCGGTAAAAATATCTGACAGCCTTGAAAACATAATTTTCTTTATCCGTCTTTTATCATCGAATCCTGCGATCGCTTGCGAGTGACAACATTTAACAATGATGAAATATGTATAACGCTGGAAAATATAAGGGTTTAAATATAAGATGTGTATTGCTTTTTTAACTCTAGGCTTAAATACCAAAAGCCCAACTGAACCTAAATGCAAGTCATGGCGATTGCTTAGATTAGCATTAGTTGACATGACGACATTAATTTAACTTTTTCTCGGATTAAAATATTTCTGGAAAATCTTCCTGTGTAATTATTAGGTTTGGATTCCATGGTACTCAAACCGCAAGCACTTCATTCGGCGGCTCGGACTCTGGACGCTAACACTTTCAGCCACACGCCCATGCGACGGCTCGCAGGGTAGTATGTAGATGAAGATGTTAAACTATGCGCCCCTTGACCTCCTATCGTTTAGATTAGGCTGACGCAAACGTCAGGTATCCCAAAACTGTTACTCATTTCCACCCTAACACCCACCTTTTCAAACACACATTAGTGGGGTAAAATACAAATAGGGATGAGGTTTTGAGAGGTGAAATGGTGACGTGTATTAAGGGAGTGTATTTAGTGGAGCTCAGCTATTACTATGACCGCTTATTGTTGGCTGAAAGAACGATTTTTTGTACCTATCTGTTCGGCAGTATATCTTTTTTACTTAATCGCTTCTGTCAGATTTAGAGATGCAGTGAACGCCATGATAATATTCTCTGTGTCGCTCTGAAACGCATTAGTTCTGAATTTCTCAAGCAAGCTAAGCATAGTGTGTAGCCCTTGAGTGTCTAGGGGCTCCCACCTTAATCCCTCGACAAGTTGTGAAACACTACATGTTCGCTCGTAGCAGTTTTTAACGAAGCGTGAAGCTTTTCTTTGTATTTTATTAATTATTTTTGGTTAAATCTTTATGACCAGTATCCAAAATGCTCGCGGCGTATTCGAGGTGTGGCCTAACCAGAGCGAAGTAGCTCTTTTACTTTTTCATCCGAGGACCTTCCTATTATACGCTTTAAAAATCCTAGTTTCTTTAAGGCTGTTCCGCATATGTTTGCATGTGTGTTCCCTGCGATATATCAGAAGTTAACTTAATTCCCTGATAGTTAAATATTCTAAGATAGAGTGCTCTTCTTTGCCGCTTGATGAATTAATGAGTCCTTTAAGGCCAACTCAAAGGCACTGCGTATACGTTGCGCTGATGCTGGATATCTGCGCCATTTGATCGTGAATTGATTGATTCAGGTTGAATGGTAGTGCATAATTGCTTTCTTTGGTTCTTAAAAAATTATATTTGCATGAAAAGAATGGCTCATGGTAAGAGTTAAGTCTTCTCAAATATGCTCTAGAAAATTTTCGATGGGGCAAATATTTGTTCAGAAATAATATTTTTTGCAGCTTTTCTTTGTAGCTCATTAATTTTTCTGGTTAAATCTTTGTCCAGAGCCCTAAATACTCGCGGCTGATTCTAGGTGCGGCCTAACAAGATCGAAGTAGCACCTCTCTTTCACTTTTTCATCCGAGAGCCTTCCTATTATACGCTTAACAAAACCTAGTTTCTTTAATGTTGTGCCGCATATGTTTTGTATGGGTGTTCCCCACGACATATCAGAAGTTAAGGTAATCCCAAAATATTTAACTGTATCTGAAGATTTTATGTTTACTCCACCCACAGTGTAGGAATTGAATTTGTGTGATGACTTTCGTAGGAAGTGAACCGTGGTACATTTACTTAGCTTTAATTACAGTCCTCACTCATCGCACCGCGGATGAACGTTATTAAACACCGATGACAGAACTTCTAAGTCCGCGTCTTCGCTTATTCGTATTCGCTCCTCGGTAGATACCATCTGATCCGACGGAAGTAGTATTGAAGTCGATGTGCTCTTAACGGAGCATCCGAATTAGGATTGTGATTCCGTATAATAATCCCCGCCACTGCCTGGATTCAAACCCGGGCCTCCTGGGATGGGAAACCTTTACGCTAGTCTCCACAACAACCTTGTATCCATTAGAAATGAGCAAATCCGTTCACTTTTGGGAACTCGTTCACTCTGGACCGGTCCTTTTTAGGACCTGTTCTTTTTCACTCGTTCGCCGTTCCTTTTTTTATTAGTGGTCTCGTATTTTTATTTTTCGCATGTTCTTAGCGTTGAAAGAATTTTTAAAAAATTAGGAATACTTAGTTCACCTAAATGACGGCGTTTTAGAATGTTGGATGAAATGAAAGATGGAAGGTGATATTGACAAATATTTACATGGTTTCGTAGTTAGGCTTAACTTAAATAAAGAAAAAGGCACTGCTAATTACACCACTAGCATCAGCAGATGTTTTTTGGTGTATTATTAAGAGAATCCCATCTGTTAAAGATAGGAGCGAAAGTACTGACGGGCCGAAAAGAAGGAAGGACCGAAGGGACTGACGGACCAAAAGGTACGACGGACCGATGGACCGAAAGAACGAAAGGAACGGTCGTTTCATTGTAGTCGGTCCTCGGTCCTTCCGTTCAATCCATGGACCCATTCCTTCGGACCCATGCGTTCACGATCGACCCACCTCTAGTCCCCATAAACGGTCGCATGGCGTAGGACTTAACGATGTTTCAGACACCATTGCAGCTGTGCGCGTGAGTATAACAAGCGAAAGGAAAGGAAAATTGCCTCAAATCAATCGTGTACCATTATCAATCCAGTCCGCCGTACGTAGCACAGTTTGTTCGGATTGGTATTCTCGTGCGTGCACTGTAAGCTCGTGGGAAGGAACTCATGCAAGCTCCTTCATACAAAAAAATAATTGAACCTCGTTCCTTGAAGGCCTTCAGCCGCTGTGGCAGAGCTGTTGTTATTCGCCATTGATTTTTTTCCGTCTCAGAGCCGGTAAAGGTTTCTCCCGCTCACATCTTTCTCTCTCATCTGGCTGGCCGGCAAACTCAACCAACACCCGAAGTGCACTGCCGGCACTTTTGCCTCGAATGGTGCTTTAAATAAACGCAAGTGACGCGGGGAGAAGGAGTGGGGGGGGGGGTATAGGCAAGAGAAGGATAGTGGGGAGGACGACCGACTTGCAAATTACTTCGGACGACGCTCGAAATACTTTTGACCCTCGACGTCCGTTCTCGCGGGGCCAGTAATCCACTTTCTAGCATTGGGTCGACTCTTCAAGACCAAAAGACATTAATCCATCCAGATTCAATGGCATGTTCGAGCGTGAACGGAAGGCCGTGAGCAAACGAGTAGCACATACAATGTACGCGTTAACCACCAACCGGCGAATATATTCCAGCAGCAAAGTGAATGCCACTTATATTGAAAGCAGTCGTAAGCGTTACTTTGTGTCATTCCTGCATGAAATTGTACCATGTCTAATAAAAGCCTAACGCAACAATTTTATGCCACTTCCAATCCCAGTATATGCGTATGAATATATTATTTGTTCAGTTCTTATGTGATAATTTGCAGCTATACATCATTATCTATGTTGACTACAAATTCAATCTATTGTGCTGTATGTAAGTAGGCATAATGACGTGTTCCATACTTGTGAAAAAAACTTGTCATTAGGAACCAATGAAAATATTATTATTTGTCTGTAGCTTATGTCAATTGGTCCGCAAGCGAACATTGTTTCATCAGCGAATTTAAGACAGTCCCAAGATAAGGGTACAAAAAGTCCGAAAGTTTGATTCAATCCACTCGCAGCGTTTCTCAGGTTCTCAACCAGTTTTCTTAAAAATGTCATTTTGCATTGAAAAAACGAAAGTCAAATTTTATTACTTAATTAGAATTTTTAATGTTTCACCTTAATAAGGCAACTGGTACAGAATTTATTTGTGCATTTTATGTTTTAATTTTGTTGATAAATATTAACCCTTGACGCAAATAATTAAATCGTCGTGTCTGAAGAAAAAGATTTTTAGGGGCGTAGTCTGCAGTCGACCATCGCGGAGATACTATAAAATTGTAGATCGACTTCCGCAGATTTTCGATCTAAACAGGATATTAATCATCATTTTTCTTAGCGTGCCGCCTTCAAACTTTTCGCGTACGAGTGACCCATTTCGTATTTCTTAAAACATAGTGAATAAAACACGTGGAGAATATGAGAAAAGTGAATTAAAGGGATGGAAACGAGGTGCTTGAGAGACTCTAGACGTGTAGGGGATATGAACAGAAGGATGAATGAAGAAATTCCTTCGGGAGGGGAGGCGAGGAGGAGGAATCTGCGGGAGATAAGAATGAAAGGAAGACTGACCGGGAGTTAACTGAGGCAAGGCAGCTCGCTCAAAACCGTATCAGCAGCGACATATATAGATATTGATGCATTTAGACATCGATTAATATCGGTATCGATACAATTTTGATCGAACAGGGAAGTAATTGCATTAACGATGTAAGAGGATAATAAAATAGGCAATGTCTACGCGAGAAATATCGCAGGAATAAAGACGAATGAGGGTACAGCTTACCTACCTTAGAAAATCGTTGAAAACAAATCCGTAGACTGATAAACCATTAAATACAATGCTCTTTTCTTTATTTTTTTCATTAATTTCCGCTACGCCGAAAATAGCACTGTTGCCCTTTACATCGGGTGTATTAACAATGGACGAACTCAAACACCATTATCCTGAGTGGTAAAAAATGTACCCATCCGGGACTCGAACCCGCGACCCTCAGATTGGCAGGCGAGGACTGTACCCCGTCTCCCCCGGGGCCAAAAAGTCGTCAATAATAAAGGCGAAAAAAATTGCATTAAGTGTTAAATATCGTGAGAATAAACGAATATCAAATAGCGCAAAAATGACAAAAATGTTTTCGAAGAAATTGACTGACGATTACGGGGCCATGAGCGCAGAAATATTCCATTATTTTGCTTACTTCCACATGAGAGCCCGAAATGAAACTTATGTTCTTCAACACGAAAAATAAACGGAGGAAAAATAAATTTTGACCATTGAGAAACGATGTATTCCGTGGCCTATATCTGTAGTAACGGTAAGGAAAATGCATTAGGTTAATTTAAAGGCTCGCTTTCTTTCCTCTTTTCATTACTTCTTCGCTTTGAATTACCTGATTGTGGGTTGTCTAATTGAAACTCCGCAACTGCTATCTCTCAAGAACTCTCGTAAACACTCGCAAACAAGCACATAAATTTTTTTAAATGAATGGGCAACAAAACTCGAAAAGAAATGCGAATTTCTCATTCAAATTCTAAGACATTGCATGAGCTCTTTTTAAAGCAAAACGAAAATCAAAACAAAGTATTCAAACCGCAAGTAGCTAATTATGCTGTATTACCGAGTATGTTCGGGTTTGCACCCAAAGTATAACGATAAATTCATATCATTTCATTTCATACACCCAATTCCCTACTCGAATGCATAACATTTATAACATAACATAACTGAAAACAATCCTTGTACTTTTCCGCAATTATTTATTAACAGTTAAACGTAAATAACAGTTAAAGTGACGCGAAGTTCTCATTCAAATTATATGACATTGCATGAGCTCTTTTTAAAGCAAAACGAAAATCAAAACAAAGTATTCAAACCGCAAGTAGCTAATTATGCTGTATTACCGAGTATGTTCGGGTTTGCACCCAAAGTATAACGATAAATTCACATCATTTCATTTCATACACCCAATTCCCTACTCGAATGCATAACATTTATAACATAACATAACTGAAAACAATCCTTGTACTTTTCCGCAATTATTTATTAACAGTTAAACGTAAATAACAGTTAAAGTGACGCGAAGTTCTCATTCAAATTATATGACATTGCATGAGCTCTTTTTAAAGCAAAACGAAAATCAAAACAAAGTATTCAAACCGCAAGTAGCTAATTATGCTGTATTACCGAGTATGTTCGGGTTTGCACCCAAAGTATAACGATAAATTCATATCATTTCATTTCATACACCCAATTCCCTACTCGAATGCATAACATTTATAACATAACATAACTGAAAACAATCCTTGTACTTTTCCGCAATTATTTATTAACAGTTAAACGTAAATAACAGTTAAAGTGACGCGAAGTTCTCATTCAAATTATATGACATTGCATGAGCTCTTTTTAAAGCAAAACGAAAATCAAAACAAAGTATTCAAACCGCAAGTAGCTAATTATGCTGTATTACCGAGTATGTTCGGGTTTGCACCCAAAGTATAACGATAAATTCATATCATTTCATTTCATACACCCAATTCCCTACTCGAATGCATAACATTTATAACATAACATAACTGAAAACAATCCTTGTACTTTTCCGCAATTATTTATTAACAGTTAAACGTAAATAACAGTTAAAGTGACGCGAAGTTCTCATTCAAATTATATGACATTGCATGAGCTCTTTTTAAAGCAAAACGAAAATCAAAACAAAGTATTCAAACCGCAAGTAGCTAATTATGTTGTATTACCGAGTATGTTCGGGTTTGCACGTTACGAGTATAACGATAAATTCATATCATTTCATTTCATACATCCAATTCCCTATTTGAATGCATAACATTTACAACATAACATAATTGAAAACAATCCTTGTACTTTTCCGCAATTATTTATTAACAGTTAAACGTAATTAACAGTTGAAGTGACGCGAATTTCTCATTCAAATTCTAAGACATTGCATGAGCTCTTTTTAAAGCAAAACGAAAATTAAAACAAAGTATTCAAACCGCTGATTGCCTTATTTGAATAAATAGTTTGTAAAAAGTCGAATTTCCTCGTTTTAACGCCTAAAAATCGAACACATTAAGACTTCTAATTCTACTCACAATGCATAATCTTCAGCTTTGAAATACTAACAAACAGGCTAAACCCATACCCTAAACCTCGAGAGTCAAATGCAATCGGGCAGGGATCGAACCCTCGATGTACATGTTCCAGCGCAATCACACTAGCCACTCCGCCACCCACGCTCTGGCCATCTCACTCTTGCTCGACTTCTAATTCTCTATGCATAAACCAGGTGTTGCAATATCTCGGTCACCTGCAACTTTGTATGTGAAATTCACCTAAGTCCACCCTACGGCTCAAAACTAACTCATCTATAAAAAAAATTACTATAAACATTGACTCATTCGCTACACCTCAAGCCTGCGCACAGCCAACGCTCGAATACTATTAAATTATTAAATTTGTTATTTAAAAGTACATCAGATATGGTGTAACCCCAAAGAATACGATGCCGTCTGAAAATAAAACACTTAACAAATGAAGTGATGGTAGAAAAATCAAGGAGAAGCCTCATGGTTTGTATTAGCCTTCTTTAAATGGATAAGCCTTACTGATTTTTTCTTTTTTAAGAGACAAGGTTAAATAGTTGGAAAAGTACCAATTTCGACACTCCTTTAACTGCAAGTAGCACTAGATTTCGTGGGATTACGTAGGCAAATGTGCAAATGATGACAGAATTAGACCTTGGCTGAATTGGCTGAAGAATTTGGCCGGTGAAAAGAGGAAGCCCAAGGACTAAAACTCAAAGCTGCAACTAGAAGCGGAAATGAATTCTCACTTAGAAATCAACATATAGGTGATTCGATCGTTTCACTTCACTGGAGCGAGACGTTAAATCCAGATTACTGTTTTGAAATGGCGCTTATCTGGCAAGAGTAGCGATGTTGCAAAAAAGTTACTTTTTATATTGCATCCGTCTGTTGGACGAATTACTCCGACATCGGTATCGTGAGTAAAATGTAAATTTTCAGAAGCAAGATGTTTGAAATAAAGCGGTTATCGATACATATTATATTAATTTATTCCATGTAAACAGGACAAACCTTGAGCCCAAGGTCGGACAAAAAAGAGCCGGCCAAGAGGTATCCAAGTTTTGCTCCAGTATCTCGATTTTTAAAAAGTCTGACATTCTCTTCGATGCTGTCCTTTACGACTGAAGAAATGTTAGTGTCTCCTCATGCTTCTAAAATTTTTGTGACCGACTTTTAATATCTTTAGACTCGAGTAAAGGTCTGGGTTAATTGAGAACTCCAAACCGGATTGCGACCCACCACCTCGTTCATTCATTCATAGGTTGTTAAATCCTAGGATTAGTTGACTGCAGCCCTCCATTCTTCCCTATCTAATGCTAGTTCCCTTACCTCCTGGTAGCTTTTCATATGTATTTTCCTCTTTATTTGGTCCATGAACTTATTCCTGGGTCTTCCTCTGGGGACGTTTCCCTCTATTTTGTCTTCAAATGTCAGGATAGACATAAGAGTAGACTAAACGCAGTGGGTATGAGTTATCTTAGGAGTGTTTGCGGCAAAAGTAGGATGGATAGGGTCAGGAATGAGTGGGTAATAAATGGATGTGGGTTAGATGCTCCAGTAATGGACATATATGGAAGGAGTGTGCTTCGTTGGTGAGGCCATGTTGAGAGAATGGATGAGAATCGAATAACGAAACAGGTATATAAGAGTGAAATGAGTGGAACGAGAGGTAGAGGAAGGCCGAGAAAGTTGTGGTTGAATGTGGTTGAGGAAATTCTTAGGAGAAGGAATATTAGGAGGAGGGTGTGTATGAAGCAGTGTATGGGGGTAAATGAGGCAAAAGAGGTTTTCATGGATAGGTCGGTATGGAGGAAATTATTAAAGCAGAGTTAGGTGTACAAATGTGTATTTATGAGTAAAACTTAGTGACTGTGCCTACCCCGGAAGGGAACGGCGTGATTGGTAAGTATGTACGTAAGTATGTTTTTCACAAACCCACTGTGTCTCAGGGTGAGTCCAATCCATTTGGTTCTTCTTTGTCAATGGTGTTCCATATGGTCCTTTCCTCTTCTATTCTTCGGTACACTTCATCAATCCTAATTTTGCCCGTCCACTTTATCTTCATCATCCTCGTTCAGCACGAGGTTTCGAAGGCTTCTACATCTCCTCATCATATCTTTGAATAATGAGTACAAAATTTTTAAGTTTGCAAGCAACACCGGATGTTGAGTCTCCTCATCAAAAGCCACGACGCGACCATCTACGCATTCCCGCCAGACGTGAATATCTGCTTTGCGCTTTTAATCAAAGAAAGGCCTTAAGGAAAGAAATACCTCGTTAAATGAGGACTTCTAACAACTTACAACATTTTATGAGTAAAGACTATGATTTTCTGTTCCTTGAGCAATTTTTTAAATAGATCCTCATAATTTTATATCAATAGTTGTAAATATGCGGTCACCACTGTATTTTTATTATATTACGGTATTTGTTGGAACTGCATGTGGAAGTATTACCGAGTATGTTCGGGTTTGTTCCCAAATTATTACGTTAAATTCATTTCATTTCATACATCCAATTCCCTATTCGAATCAATATTGAAAACAATCCTTGTACCTTTCCACAATTTTTTATTAACAGCTAAACGTAATTAACAGTTAAAATGACATCTGACGGTGTAAAGTTTATCTCAAAAATGTCATTTTCCTCAACCCAGCCACCCAGCTGGAATTTTTAAGATTTGATTTTCTAGACACTTAGTCAGTTCCTAGTCTAGCCATGGGAGTCAAAGAGTTACAAGTTTCATTAATTGGTGTTTGATACACAAATTCCTTTCAACGCTGTAATCTTTCTGGGAGAGATTGAACGGGTGTGAAGGTTAACGTTCCCGCTTCCCAATTTTGAGAGTCTAGGTTTGAATTTAGGCTGCGTCGGAGATAATTTTCAGTAGATTCCTGATCCCTTAATGCTCGCCGTGAGGCTTTCCAAATTGTAACGTCCTCATGGAAGATAAGTAGACAGGGAAATACGGAAATGAAAATAGTCCATGGAGGTTCCTTCGGTTCGCTTTAAAGGTGGAATCTTTCTTTTTATTATCTTCGTCTGCTGTAACGAATACCTCTTCGCTTGAATTTCAATTGCAAACTTCTAAGGAATGAGATATAATGGCTAATTGCGGAAAACGCCCCCATTCGTTCAAATGGACAACAAAATCATGCATTTCGAACTGTTTTTTGCTAATTCAACTTGAAGTTTCATGGTTTTGAAGTCTATAACTGGCAAAACATGGGGAAAATTAGATTTTTTCTATCTAATAGACATGCTAAACTCGCCGAAAATGGATTTTAAAGACAGTCTTCTCCCATGATATTGAATGGTGATAAAATTAAGACAACAATTCTACTTTGTTTGTAATCTTCTTCGGCATGAAACATTCGGCACATTTGTTCATTAAAAAAATTAATCTGCAAAGTGCTGATCGTTCGTTGCCATTGATACTTGGGTCATATTTTCCACTCTAGTTTTAATAAAATTTTTATGGAGTCCGATTCAAACAAATGATTTCAGGCCTAAAAAAGTTTAAATATCATTTCCGTCGGACGAGGTTTAGATAAAATATAGAGTGCGCGGAGAGTTTGCCCTACTCATTCTCAACGATACGCTAAATTCTTTTCAAGTACTACATAGAAAAATCCGCGGTGGCATTATGCGCAATATTACGAGAACATGAATCTCACGACCTTTAATCGTCCATCACTAAAAACAATGGCATGCGAAATAGCGTGTTATCCGAATCTTCGTTATCAAATTATGAGGCCACACCACGTGGAAAATCTACAGCGTAACAACGATATCGACAATTTTCCCGTAATGGGTTTCTTAGAAAGATTACTTCGATGAAATTAGATAAGCCCTCTTGTTTGAGGAGCTTTCTTATCGCGTACAAATGTTTTCACAAGGGAATGTTTTGCTTTGCGGACGGGAAATATAAACGGGAGAGGCGGGAACCGGTTCATTGATAAAAACGAAGGCCGGGGAGAAATGTTCAGACGATGCGCATGAAGTGGTCCTTGAAGCTTTCGTCCGTTGGACCCATCGATTACTTTCATGGGCAGGGTTGAAATTCGACGCGATTTACGAGTGCGAGAGAACGCTAGAGGCCCCATGTCTACGCCTTTATCCGGAGACATGGATGGATTTACAAACCTGGAAACAGTATGTGAAAACATTCGTGTGGAGCGTAGCACTCTATGGATCGGGAGCATGGACCACTGGAAAAGCTGACTAGAACAGACTAGAAGCCTTTGAAACCTCGAGCTGGAGGAGGATGCTGAAGATAAAATGGACGGACAAAATAAGGAATGATGAAGTTTACTGAGGAGTATGAGAGGAAAGGACCACATGGATCACCATAGAGAAAGGAAGAACAAGGTGGATTGGACGCACCCTGAGGCACAATGGGTTTGTGAAGAATATAATTGAAGGCAAAATAGAGGGAAAAGTCCCTAGAGGAAGACCCAGGAATAAGTTCATCTACCAAACACAGAGGAAAGTATATACATAGGGAGAGATACCAGGAGGTAAGGAACTAACAGTAGATAGAGAAGGGTGGAGGGCTGCAGTCAACCAATCTTAGGATTAAACAACCAAAGACGATGATCAGCTTTTGATCGCTTCTTTTGCTAATAAACCAACCGATCGACAACATCACATTAGCTAGAAAAAATGTATTTTTTCAATTGAAATTTTATACGGGCATTCCCTAGATTTTGTGGCAAGGTTTTTTTTTATAATATTGAAACATTCTTTAAGAACTTCCAGAGAATTACCTAGCTCATTATATGCATTCCATAGGATATTCTGTTTGATTTCTCCGAGGATTACATAGACATTTATGTAGAACTTCCTTAATTTCATATTTTTTCGATAAAGTCAGATACTTCATTAAAAGCGTTCATTATCGAATTATTTTTGTGAAATCCCCGTTTGAAAATTAGCACCTGTCCAAATTGCTGCTTTTCTGAAACTCCTCCGAATGAGAAATAATTCTACAAGGAATGACGAGAAAGTTACCTTAAATTTATCAATGCCCTAAATTCTAAATTCAATCAATCCTATTCTCTTTTCAATTCAATTTCATTCTAATTCTAATTCAATCTAATTCTAAAATCAATATTCTAAAAAACTAACTACAAGGAACATGAGCTAGGCGCGAGTATTCAGTACAAGCATTTAAAAAAGAAACTGATTCGAAAAAGAGTACGTCCTTTTCCGTACAATTTATTTTTTCCGCAAAAAAAATACTACGGAAGTAAAGAAGGGCACTAGCTGCGGATTTAATGTCAATCAATTCCGTTAATCAAATGTGCGAAGCGTAGCAAACCTTATAGCGATATCATACGGAAAATGGCTGCTTCGAGGTGAAAGAGAACTAAAATCATGAGGTATCACAGAGAAACTTAACGGCGGAAAAACAGAAAGGTTTTAGGAACGTTCATACATCACTCCGGCATAGGATAGTGGATGTGAAGACCTTCCGTGAAGTCTAACAATGAATCTTAGTGGAATGCCGGACTGCAATACTTGTATCGGAACGATCGCGGCGAGTCAACAACGTCTTTTTCATGGTCAAGAAAGAGATGCGAAGGAAGGCTGTTCACAGGCTCCATCCGCGGGAAGTAAGTCGTTCGTGGGACCGCATCCTGAAGTGACAGATGACTTTAAAAGGGGGAATGAAAATTAGACCGATCGTGCACGCGAGTTGGCCAATGCCAACCATGAGACCGTGATAAACTTCATAACATACATAGTCTACCGATGTGGACACATTTTCCCTTCCGGATCAGCCACGTGCGGGGAACAAGGAGAGCGCGGACCATAGAGAGGGATAGAGGATCAAGGACGATATATCCAGCGGTGGTGAAGGGGATAAATATCCTCACGTGGATTTGAAGGAATGCGGGAAAGAGATAGAGATAAAAGGCCTTCCGTAAACTCCGTGCGAATGATAAGCGAAACGAAATGAGATCCAAAGGCAGTGTTGGCGTTTTGACACACAATTTTTATGCGAAATCCCACAGAGAAAAAAATCATTCGCCTTTTTTCTCTGTGGAATTTCGTACATTTTTGCATAGCGGGTGACTCCGTAAAAGTGGAACTCCGTGGCTAGTCCCGGATAGCTTAAAATTTGACAAAATTTTTAATTCAATATCATCAGCTATACATCATCAAGGACATTCTTGACTTCACATTTTTGGCTTAAGTCAGTTACTTCACTAACAGATTATACAGTTCATCTACATCTACATACCACCCTGCAAGCCGCCGAACGGGTGTGTGGCAAGGGATGCTAGGACAACAGCCGTGTAAAGATGTAAGGGATAAGGTTTTGGGAGGTGAAATGGTGACGTGTATTATGGGAGTGTATTGAGTGGAGCTCAGTTTTTATTTTACATCTACATCTACATCTACATACTACCCCGCAAGCCGCCTCAAAAGGCGTGTGGCGGGGGGTGTTAGGACACCAGCCGTCAACAAAAAAAAAATCAAAGTTCCGCCTAGCATTTATTAAAGTCCTTAATTGTTCGGGGGAAAAACGAATTCCCATACCTATCCGTTCGGCAAAATATCTCCCTTAATTTATCGATTCTGTCGGACCTGGAAATATAATGTGGTTCTAATATGATGTTCTCCGTGTCGCTCTGAAAGATATTCATTCTCAATTGCTCAAGCAATCTAAGCCTAGCGCGCAGCCTCCGAGTCTCTAGCGGCTCCCACCCTAAATCTTTCAAAATCTGTGTAACGCTTTCTGTACGGCCGTAGCAGTTTTTCACGAATCGCGCAGCTTTCCTTTGTATTTTATCAAGTTCATGGACTAGGTCTTTCTCCGCCGGATCCCATATGCTCGCTGCATATTCAAGGTGTGGCCGGACGAGTGCGAAATAGCACCTCTCTTTCACTTTATCATCCGATAATCTTCCCACAACACGCTTGACAAATCCTAACTTCTTCAGGGCTCTGCCACAAATATTTCTTATATGAGTCCCCCACGATAGGTTCGAAGTTATCGTAACTCCCAGGTATTTCACTTCATCTGTCGCATTTATGCTAACGCCATCCACAACATATACATGGGGATAGTTGGACGACCTACGCAAGAAATGTACCGCCGTGCATTTTCTCAGATTAAGTTCTAGTCCCCACTCTTTGCTCCACGCATGAACGTTGTTTAAGTCCGATGACAGAATTTCAAAGTCAGATTGATCACTAATTTCGCGGTATATGACAGTGTCGTCGGCAAATAAACGTATTTTACTGCTAATTCGGGAGCAAAGGTCGTTTATATATATAATGAACAAAAGTGGGCCAATAGCGCTTCCTTGCGGGACACCTGATGTCACTTTAACTATATCAGAGCTAATTCCGTCAAGAACTACTTTTTGCTTACGATCACTCAGAAAGTCACGTATCCAGTTTACTACTTGTTCGTTTAACCCGCATGACTGTAATTTGTATAATAGTTTTCTGTGAGGTACCGTGTCGAAAGCTTTCTTAAAGTCTAGAAATAGTGCGTCAACTTGTGTTTTTCGATTCACCAGATTTGAGAACGTCGTGAAGAAAGAGCGCGAGCTGTGTTTCGCATGATCTACCTTTCCGGAACCCATGCTGACAATTATGCAGGAGGTCAGGCATTTTAGTGGCTTATTGTGCGCGGAAAGAACGAGTTTTTGTACCTATCCTTTCGGCAATGAATCTCTCATATTATATCGCCTCTGTCAAACCTAGAGATGGCGTGAGGCGTCATGATAATAGTCTCAGCGTCGCTCTGAAACGTTGAGAAACGTCGCCCTGAAAAGTTGAGTTCATCTTTGTGAAATCCGAGATAGGACATGGACAGCTATCTATAATTGCTGCTATTATTAAACTCCTCCAAATGAGAGACAATTCGTCTGGGAAAGTCGGGAAATTTACCATAAATGAGCCAATTCTCCCTATATTCTACAGAACTACTTATATGAAACATGAGTCAGGCATAGTATTCAGTACAGATCTTTACAAAAGAAACTTTTTCGACAAAATGTTCCAAAATTTCCGTACAATTCATTTTACCTAAGAGAGTTTCTAAATTACCGTAAAAACCAATGCAGAATTTCTTTCAAACCCTTTTAAAGAACTTTATTGTACAGGATTACGAGCATTCGAATTTCGAGTATTTTTACATTGTTCATACGGGAGGTTTGTGACAGGGTCATGTATTGATATTTTTTACAGAATTGAACCATAAGATTAGATCATAAAAGCTAACTGAAGGTGTACTGAAACTTCTGTAGGAAATTAAAAAGTATTTATGAAAATCTGTCCACCATCAATATCATTATCAGCGAAAAGGCTAACGCGGTACAACAATGAATGCCATTATGCTAATTAATTTGTCAAAATAACGATGCAAATAGTTTCAAGTTATTTAGTTCGGCATTCAAAACGCATCAATAATCAATATGTATTACTTTGAATGTAGTTTTACACGGTTTTGAGAATTTCGATTTTTTACCTTCCAAAGTAGTAAACTTAACTCGCCCTAAAGCGCTAATACTACTTAGGGAACGGTGGTGAGGAATCATTGTATCCGGCGGTCACAAGCATAACATGTTTTGATCGAGAAAAATTTCAAAAGTCAATATTTGTAGAATTAGAGACCCATAGGGGCTCCAATTAGTTGTGAAAAAAGTCGGAACCTTCTCCCTGGCAAAAACTTAACTTTATTTTTAATTCATATGAAGTACACAGACTTTTAAAAAATATACAAGCGGACTTTCAAATGAGATCGTCACGAACCAAGAATTATTGTTCACCAATAAAAAAAGGAGCACAAAAGTAGAGTTGTCTCTTGAAATATCAAAAATAGACTATCCTCAATCCTTATTATGTATTTTTCACGGAAAAGTTTCCATTATTTTCCACGTTCTCTGTCCTCAATTTCTCCCAAATTTTGTCCCTAAACAGAGTGTCCTCCGAAGTTGGGTTCCCGCGGAGTTGCCCAATTTTCTTTGGCTTAAGGTCTAAAGGGGCATTCATATTTCAAAAACGTATCCTCTTTGGGGTTAATATCAATATAATGCCTATTTGAGATGTTCTTTTTAGCCTCTGTTACGCAGGCTTGGAGGTGAGAACTGAATAGGTGGATGGAAAATATTATTTTTTCAAAAAGGAATGAGGATTTTTTGCCATACCAAACTGTATTATGAAGCAAACATTTCCAGGAGAAAAATGATAATGATGTGAAGGCACCATTTTATTTTACTTCTGAGAATAGCGCTATCTAAGGAGGCGTTTAGTAAAAGAAGGGAGCTGATGACGGGGACATTGGGTAAGGATGTGAAGAAGAGGGCAGAGCGTTGTGTGGGGCACAAACGTGGACCCTCAGAAAGGGGGACGAGAATAGGCTTGAGGCATTTGAGATGTGGGTGTGGAGAAGGTGAAGTGGACGGAGAGAAAGACTAACGAGGAAGTGCTTGAGATGTTAGGCGAGAAAAGGAACCTTGTTAATGAAATTCGAGATCGGCAGAGTAGGTGGCTAGAGGGTGTAATAAGGCGAAGTAGGACCTAAAGAATAAGATTGAGGGAACGACACTGGGCAAGAGGGGAAGAGGGTGAAAGAATAGGTTTCATGTACAGGATGGAGAGGAGAAGGGTAGATCGTGTGTCGAGGCGAATATGGATATACCTACTAGAGCGAGATAGGTCCATGAAAATGTACCGGGAGGAGATTCTCTGATATACAACAAAACCTACCCCAACCGGTAGAATACTTAAATAAATAAATAAAGTATTCAGCAAATAACTGAAAGATCTTAGATTTTCCCGGCGTATCTGCTGAATAAATGTCTCTAGGGTATTCCGCCAAGTTAGCAGATCCGTATCTTCCGACGCTTCGGAGGACTTTTTTTCCATCTTCAAGGGTTCTGAGAGTACATCCAGAACCCCTGAACATGGATAACGAGTCGTTCTCCAAAACTTCGGCAGATATGGAGCTGCTAACCCGGTGGAATACCCGAGAGACCTATTTTTAGCAAATAACTGCCTCGATTGACTTCAAAGTGTGATTGATTGAAATTTTATGGAGTTCCTCTGGGGCCTTAAGGCACTTATACCTGTCCGTTCACAGTTCCAGACATCTTGATGAATGATTGATGACCCATGACTCAAGTTCTATGACCTTATTAAAGGCCAGTGTATTCTCTAAAGGTTAAACACTGACATTACAGTGCTCTGGAAAGCGAAGTACCAGGTAGCGATTCCTAGGTCCAGCGATTGTTAAGCACTCGCACGATAAATTGGATGTGATTTCGTCATCAAATTCGCACAATCTGCTGACCTCGCTCAAAATGTGATGGTTTAAAAGAATCGGCGTATAGTTCTCACTTACTTTTACGTTATATTTTTGGAGACTTGTTATTTGTTTCCGTCAGGTTTAAAGCGTTGGTTCAGTTTTTTGTAGTGTGCCTTACTCTGAGTAAAACTAATCCTTTTCCCGGATGGAAAGTAATTTACTTAGCACCAACCACACAAATACATTTAAGTACACCAGGGCCCTTCCGATGCCCCATTGGACAACTTTCTCCTGACTTTTCCAACCAGTTCCTTCCCTCCCCTACAATATCTAAACCAACTTTGTTCCTTTTTCTCTTTATCCAGCCTACATAGGGAGTAACAGATTAGGGAATGGGGTTGGCGTGGAGGCTAGAGTACTCGCCTACCACCAGGGCGGGAAACCCGATCCCTACTTGAGTGTCTTGTGAAGTACAGTACTCCGTCTGTCGGATGAGACGTTAAACCGTGGTCCCCTTGGCGCCTTTCGTTAACAGCAGGCTAATGCCGACGCCGGGTTTTCATCCACCCTTCCTTACTTACCTATCCCCTAAGGCGCAAATGACCTTAGCAGTCGGTCGCCTCCCCAAACATCCAATCCAATCCAGTAACAAATTCAGTGAGTGGCAATTCATCTGAGAATATTGATTTAGTTTGACCAAAATTCTAACCCGGATTTTCTCTCCCTCACCCCAAGCTGTCTGTTGTGTTGGGTAATAACCACTTCTGTTCAAGGTAAATTACCGAGGAATTTTTATATAGAAGATATTATTGTCTCCAGTCTACACTTAAGCAAAGGTCGTCGAGCCGCGCTTGATAAACCAAAGTGGTGGGAAAAAATTCCATATCATCTCTTCAGAGCCTGCCAATGTGTGTTCGTATTCATATTAAGGTAGTTTGAGCGAAATATCCTTTCACCTAGAAATCAATAAATTTGGTCTCATTTTAGAGAGAGATATATTAACTCTTGCAAAGATACCATATCCCATTAACATTATCCCCTTACCGACATATTTCCCAAGATTTTTTACGAAAATTACCAGCCCTTTTACATTTACTGTCAAATGGTAAGTGTATGCACTTCAGAGAGACCTAATTTCGAAAATAAGGTATTTTAAAACCTACATCTCGTAAAAAAGTTAAAAGTGAATGGTTTGTATGTTTTCTCAACATTTTTTTGAAAATAAATCACATTGTCACCGCATTAGCTTTTTGAGAATCGCAAAAAAACCTTCAGTTGCGAAGGACTTTTAAACGTGCCGCGTGAAAAAAATGAGTCAAATTTAAGACTTATGTGGATATTTTCATTTAATTACTTAGAATTTCTGCTATATGAAAGTATATTATTGCACCATTAATAATGAAATATTTAATTCATGCTACCAACAGCTGTTGGAATTAAAACGTATAATTCGAATATGGGCTCCATTATGACTAGGGAACTATCTCGCTCAAACTACCTTAGAGGAAATATTTCATGGCGAAATTCCACAATCATATGCTCGCGCACTTGAATGCCTATAACGTTTTTGTGTCAATTTCAGCCGTAAAATATTGAATGCATGCACTGTCTTTTAAAACTCGTGGTTGAAACAGGGTAAAAAATGCAAGCTTTATGCATTTATGAACACGTGGTACTGTTTCTTTTTTTATAAATGAATGACCATGGATTATGAGGTTTTGCGTTTAACCGAGATAATTTTCGTTTCAACCAGTAAAACGAGAAAACCCGAGTGCCGAGGTATATTTTTTGACCGAAGAAACACCTCCACAACAAGCACCACCAATTTCTCGGTCGGCCCTTGATTCAATTGCTAAGATTGCGTCATAAGCGAGCAACTTTTGTTTTTGAAGTAAAGATAGAGGGAAAAGCCCCAATAGGAATTCCAAAGGGATAAATGAATAGTAAAAATGAAGAAAGTACAAAAGAAGAACTACCAGGAAGTAAACAAAATCACGTGGGTTGGCTAAGAAGTGAAACCTCACATTTTTTCTCAAAAACCATTTATTCTTCAGAAATGAAAATGACCCATATGGAAGGTGATGTTTCTTCTACTCACTCTATATTTTTCCACAGAATCTCCTTCAAGTTGTATTGCCTTCCACGAGCGATTACCTAGGGCGTGTATGCCCTATTGGTACCAGTACTCACACTGGTTATGGAGACAGGATGTCATTGCGCTAATCTCCTCTAAGTCGTCCGAAGTAGTAGTGTGGAAAAGTATATGGTGTCACTATTCAGAATGGATTTTTAAAAAAGAGAAAATACAAAGCAATTTACATTTTTTTCACGTCTTTAGTTTTTGCCAGGCTGGTATTTAAGAACCTAATCTTGCAGTCTGTCCTCTGCAGAGACCACTAAATTGGCTAGAACACTCAGGTGTAAGATACGGTAGCTTCGTGATAACATCTACACACTACCTCGCGAGCCGCCGCATAGGCATGTGGCAGGGGGTGTTAGGTCACCAGCCGTGAAAAGATGTAACTTTTTGGGAGGTGTAATGGTGATATGTATTATGGGAGTGTATTCAGCGGAGCTCAGTTTTTATTATGGTCGCTTATTGTGCGTGGAAAGAACGAATTTTTGTACCGATCTGTTCGGCAGTGTATCTCTCTTATTTTATTACCTCTGTCAGACCTAGAAATGTAGCGAGGAATCATAATCGGATAATATTCTGCGTCGCTCTAAAAAATATCAGTTCTGAATTTCTCAAGCAATCTAAGCCTAGCGTGTAGCCTCCGAGTCGCTAGGGACTGCCACCTTAATCCCTCTAAAAGTTATGAGACACTATATGTACGCTCGTAGCAGTTTTTAACTAAGTGTGACGCTTTCCTTTGTGTTTGTTATTTTATTTTTTAATTATTATTTTAATTTTATTTATTTATTTTTATTAATTTATTTGGTTAAATCTCTATGACCAGGGTCCCAAATGCCCGCGGCGTATTCGAGGTGTGGCCTAACCAGTGCGAAGTAGCATCTCTCTTGGCGAAGCGATTGAAATTTTTTCACGTCTTTAGTTTCTGCCAGACTAGTATTTGCGAGCCTAATCTTGCAGTCTGTCCTCTGCAGAGGCCAATAAATTGGCTGGAACACTCAGGTGTAAGATACAGTGGCGTCATGATAACCTGGTAAGGCTTTGCGTCCGATGGATATTCGTCTTACGATGACCGTTACAATGCACTGATTTCTGTTATTAAGGAGTTTGTATAAACTGTGAGGCATTTCTTTTTCGGTAACTCTCGTATTATCAGACAGGGAAAGACGGAAAGCTGCAGTCAACCAATCTTAGGATAGAATGACCAATGATGATGATGATGATGCAACCTTCAAGCAAGCTTATGTAAGCACGGCTCACGTTGAGAAGCCCCTCCCAAAATATTGCGACGGTAATGCCCAAGAGAACTTTCATGCATACTTTAAGCAGTAACTCCGATCTGAAAGTTGCGGGACAATATGGAACCTCACGAGTATGATGCAACAACCTCCATGCGCCCGTAATACCTTGAGATTTAACAAAAAAAATCGCGTTGTCGAGTGAAAGATATTTTTTTCTGGAATCTGAGCATTAAGGTCAAAGCAGATGTAAAAAATACGAAAACCGCTGCCATAAACCTGAAGGTTTGTTCGTCGAGTAATGATACGGCTCAACCCATGAAACCCCCTAAGGGCGTTTGAAACAGGAAAATTCACGCCCCCATGACAGTTAGGGGTAAATCGCTTTCTAAGAATTTCTGTCTCCAGAATTATGAATATTCCCTCGCAATTGTGTACGTCAAAACGGAAAAATAATCACAGCCAGTTAGCATAGTTGAAAAGGCACTTCTTTTTCTGAAAGCATGATCTATCGATTTTACAAAAACAAAAGCAAAGTACATAATATGCAGATTGGTTGACCAACATATTTTTACGAGCACTTTTTTCCAGTCAAAGGAGCCGACTTTGGTGTATGTCCGATTGAATTGCTGCATTTCGACGCTAAAATTCTTTCGTTAACTCACTATTATGTCAAAAGTTATGATGGTAATCTACCTAAATTTCATTTACAATCTATATGCCTGAAGAAATATCTTCTTATTGACCATTTTTCGCCGAAATGGAATTAGCATTAGATACAAATATAATATTTTCCAAATGTTTCATTCATATAAGTCGCATTTCACAATCGCATATAAACTCACGTTACTTTTTGTTCATTTAAAAAAAAAGCTCGAAAATGTATGGTTTCATTATTTATATCAAACATAAGACCTTTTTTTTCTCTGAATAGACCTATGAATTTTTCTTGAATGACCTTTTTTTATGAATAGAATATAAAATGGCTCTCAATTTATTTTTATTTATTTTTATTTTTTTATTTATTTTTTTTATTTATTATATTATTTTTATATATTTATCAATTATTTTTCACGACGGTATCACTTTACTTTATTGACGATTTATTTCATGCGGACAAAGCTCATTGAGACCCAGGTCCTTGATCATTAAAAATTCTCTCAGTTAAAACTCAAGTTTGGGGTCTCTCCTACTACGAGCAACCTGTAATTTGTCCACTGCAGTTACGAATCCCCGACATTGAATGCCGGGGACGAAATAATAGGTGTACACTTCGTGTCTGAATTCATGTTCGAACCCTTTCATTAAATTTTATGATGATACTATCCTCATGTGGCAAACCCTGCTTTAGCCGGATGTTTTCCCTGCATCACACAAACGCCATACCTACACTGTGGGTGGAGTAAACACAAAATATTCAGATTAAGTTAAATATCTTGGAATTACCTTAACTTCTGATATATCGTGGCGAACACACATACAAATCATATGCGGCACTGAGTTAAAGAAACTAGGTTTTGGTAAGCATATAATAGGAAGGTCCTCGGATGAAAAAGTCAAAGAGAGATGCTACTTGCCACACATCGAATACGCCGCGAGCATTTGGGACCCTGGTCATAAAAAATTAACTTAAAAATTAATAAAAACAAAGAAAAGCATCACACTTCGTTAAAACTGCTACGAGCGAATATATAATGTTTCACAACTGTTAGAGGGATTAAGGTGGGTGCCCCTAGAGACTCGTGGCTACGCGCTTGCTTGACGAGTTAAGAACTGGTGTGTTTCAGAGCGACATAGTGAATATGATCATGACGCCTCACTAAATCTCTACGTCAGACAGGAGCGATTAAATAAGAGAGATACACTGCCGAACAGATAGGTACAATAAACTCATTTTTTCCGCGCACAAAGAGCGACCACGATAAAAACTGAGTTCCACTGAATACACTCCCGTAATACACGTCACCATTTCACCTCCCAAAACCTTACATCTTTACACGGCTGGAGTCCCAACACCCCATGCCACACGCCCAAGCGGCGGCTTGCAGGGTCGTAGATAGATGTAGATGTAAAGGCGCCATGGGCTTCTATAATCGGTCGCTCCCCTGAATAATGTACGCACCAATAACACCACCCGAAGTTTCCACCCACTCAGATATCACGACCCCCAAACATGCGTTAGCGTGCGTGTGTAAAAAAATACGGTTGTGATATCGCGAATTTTTATTTTCTGTCGCACTGGGTGGCACGAAAAACGATAAAAGCGCCAAATGCCCTTCTTCGCGCGAGGTCGCCGGGTTACTTTCCTCCTGATTTCTCCTCCATGAAGAAGACTTGATGCTTCACGCAGTTATGCGGCCGGGGATGGATATGCTAAATCAAGGGTGACGTCCTGTGAGGCAGCGCCTGATTTCGTTAAATTACGGGAACTCGACCCGTAACCATAATATCACTTGCGAATTAAACTTGCATCGTTTAAATCACTAGATCATTCCACATTAATATTATCTACCGGTAGAGGGTAGGTTATTTACTTCTACATAATACCATGCGAGCCGCCGCATGGGCATGTGGCAGTGGGTGTTAGGTCACCAGCCGTGTATAGATGTAAGTTTTTGGAAGATAAAATGGTGGCATGTATTAGAGGAGTGTATTTAGTGGAGCTCAATTTTTATGGTGGTCGCTTATTGTTCGCGGAGAGAACGAGTTTTTGTACCTATCTGTCCGGCAGTGTATTTCTCTTATTTTATCGTATCTGTCAGACCTAGAGATGTAGTGAATAGTCATGATAATATTCTCTGTATCGCTCTGACAGATATCAATTCTGGATTCTCAAGCAACCTAGGCTTAGCGCGTAGCCTCCGAGTCACTAGGGGCTCCCACCTTAATCACTCTAAAAGCTGTGAGACACTGTATGTACGCTCGTAGCAGTTTTTAGCAAAGCGCGCTGCTTTCCTTTGTATTTTATTAGTTTTGCCGATTTAATCTTTATGACCAGGCTCCCAAATGCTCGCGGCGTATTCGAGGTGTGGCCTAACCAGTGCGAAGTAGCATCTCTCTTTGACTTTTTCATCCGAGGACCTTCCTATTATACGTTCAACAAAACTTGGTTTCTTTAATGCTATGCCACAATTGTTTTGTATTTGTAATTCCCACGATATATCATAGGATATCCCCACGATAGGTTATATTCAAAGTAAGAGGAAATCCTTCAAATTTTCTGGACTTGCAACGCCATATCTACCTCTAGTATTTTCTTTTTTGCCTCAGCGTACGATATACCCGTCTATATATACACATATGTTCGATTTTTGAACGTTCTACGACGCTATTTGATCTCTTCTATCACATCTAACACCCCATCGTTTGTTTTTAACTTTATTCAGCTTATTTTTTGATTCTTCAACACACTATACACAACAAAAATCTCTAGTTTTTCGCTCGTTTTCCTTCCGTTACGACCGTGTTTCTAAACCATCTCTCCATGAGGAACTCCTAAGGAGAGTTAAAATTACTTGTCGGTATCAAAAGGCTTCCCATTCGGAAACCCCTTGAGGAAATCCAACGATATGACGCGTCTGTATGACGTTTACAATTTGTAACCTATGCCATGATGAACGACGTCATGGAATAATTTCCTTTCCGCAACATCCTTTGAGAACGTCAGGGAATCCACAAGGATATCCGGTTCCTATGACGGACATTGCCTCCACAGGCACGTTATCTTGCAACTGCAAGTCACGATAAATGAGGAATTTTATTTATTTCATGATGTCAATAATACAAAAGAAAGAACGACTAGGGCATTGCAAGAGGAAAAACCACTGAATATGTAGATGATTCGATGAATATTCAAGATTCACATCAGGGTGCGATGTTCTTACTTATCCCTCTTTTGTCTCCGCCGGAAAACGCAAACTGTATAGCTTTTTCTACACATTTTTTCGCAATAATATCTTTTTATTTATTTGGCTAAATACATGTAAAGTCTATTCAAAATTTTCTTATTTATAACGCTTCAAAAAATAAGTCTTAAAATCAAATTCCGAGAATAAATAATTTTTCTTCGGACTTCTCCCAGAATATTTGTTTACAACAGATAAATCACAGATCTGTACGAGTTAGGAATTATAATATTTTTCGGTGAGCCTTAAAAAAATTCCATTATTTCTTCTACATTTACACTCATGAGTCCTGATAATGTTTGTATCTTAGGATTTTTGTATGATTATATGCCACATAATTAGGATATCTCTTCAATTTTTCATAATAATCAATTAAGACTGGTAGGAACCGATGCAACAAAGGTAAATAACTTTATGCCAAAGAAAGAGGTCTCAGGGTATTTCTTTGAAAGATGGGTCACTATTTGAATGTCATTACTCTGAAGCTCAAAAGTCAGTAATGCCTGAACGTATTCGATACTGATAGTATCCAATGAGAATGTTTGGTGCCTCAATTATGTTGCCATTCGTCACAAATGTGACACATCGCTGAGAAGCAAGTTCATCCGATTTGAAGCCTAGGGTTTCCAAGAATGACTTGAAAAATTAAAAATTTGTAAAGCTCTTACCCTATTGACCTAAGAGGGTTACCAAAAAAGTAATGCTTATATTCATCCAGTCAAACAAGAAAACCCGAGTGCCGTTGTATATTTATCAACCGACGAACCTCCTCCACAGTTAGCACTACCAGCATCATGTGCTGAAGATAACAATTTCTCAATCGGCCGCTGATTCAATTCATCAGATTAAGTTTTAAGCATGAAACTTTTGCTTATGAAGGAAAAATAGAGGGAAAAGTCCTTAGAGGAATTCCGAGGGATAAATGAATAGGAAAAATGAAGAAAGTACACAAGAATAACTACCAGGAAGTAAGGGAATTACAAGGGTTGGCCAAAAGGTACTGCCCCATTTTTTTCTCATAAGCTATTTATTAAATAAAAATGAAATTTACCCATATGAAAGAATGCTATTTTACCTACTCACTCTATTTTTCCACATTGTCTCCTTCAGGTTCTATTCCCTTTCTCCAACGATTCACTAGGGCGTGTATGCCCCTTCGGTACCAGTCCTCACTCTGGTCACCGAGCCAGGTTTTCACTGCTCTACTCACCTCTTCGTTGACAAAAGTAGTAGGGTGGAAAAGTACTTAAGTGTCATTATTCAAAATGGATTAGAAAAAAAGAGAAATTGCGAAGCAATATACATACTTTCACGTCTTCAGTTTGTACCAGACTGGTATTTGGGAACCTAAATTATCAGTCTGTTTTGTGGACTCTGCAGAGTCCACAAAATTGATCAAAGCTCTCAGATGTAAGAAACGGTAGCGAGGTGATAACCATGCAAGTATTTGCGACTAGTGTAGATGGGTTGATGAACGTTTTATCGCACTGATTTCTGTTATTAGGGAGTTTTAAAAAATGTGAGGCATTACTTTTTGGACAATCCTTGTAAACAGAAACCATATTCTCTCCATATTAAGCCATACTCTCTCTCCCTCGTGTGCTCGCTGACATGCAATTCCTTTATAGCATCTGGAGTGGTCTGCACCAATAACTCTCTTCATCTCTTTCCACTTTATGTTCCTCCTCGTACCACACGCAATACTTCTCTTATGAACATCGTCAAATTTCGCCTTTCGACATTCCTTTTCTACCGCATTCCAAAAATTTTTAACTCCTTGGCTCCCTCCCTTGACCTCTTCTCGCCACCCTCAGCTTTCAAATCCCTCCTTAATAGGGACGTGAGCAAGTTGGCTCCATCCACCATGTTTACTTATCGCTGAGTTCCCGTCCACGTTCTTCTGTTCTTTTGTACGTTTTCCATTTACTGTTATAATTTTTTATATTTTGTTATAGCTTATAATTTATTTGTTTATTATTCATCAAATTCAATAAGCCTTTTAGCCGTTTTTGGGACATTTTCAAATAAATATTTTTTTTAAAGCCACTCGAATACGAAAAATACCAACTTCTCGGTAAATAATTAATCCTTCAGACGTTCGCCAATCACAAGCTGCGATTTGACAATCCATCAATCGTTTGGGCGTAAAAATTGGTATTGAAATCACGAATTCTGGTCAAATGGATTCGATCCGACTTTTCCTCTGGGCTTGAATCGAGGAGAAAGAATTGCCAAAGAAGTTAAGTCAGAATAGCGAGTGAGCAAACAAGGCAGGTGTTAGAAACAATGTTTTGTTGTATATATGTAGGACGTTAGCTGGCTCTCCTTTGAAGATACTCGGATTCTATGGAGGGAATAATTGGACTTTAAATTGATTTGAAATAAAGTAAAAGTGAATTTTTTTTCTCTCTTTATCGTTACGTCACATCTCAAATAAGCTGCAAGTTTTTCGTTAAAAAATTCGGTCTTCCCGGCTTAAGGAAGTTCTTAGCCTGCGACGCAAATGAAAATGAACTGCAAATATCGGAAGTCTTGACATTAATTTAATTCATCAATTACAAATGACTCTGTGTGAAATTACAAATGCAAGTGTACTTCTTAAATTACATATGAAAGTGTACTTCTCCCCACTTTGTTGTATGGTAGTGAAACATGGGTATGTCAGGATAAACATGTGATTAGACTAAACGCCGCGGGTATGAGTTATCTGAGGAGTGTTCGCGGCAAGAGTAGGATGGATAGGGTCAGAAATGAGTGGGTAATAAATGTATGTGGGTTAGATGCTCCAGTAATGGACATGTATGAAAGGAGTGTGCTTCGTTGGTTTGGTCATGCTGAGAGAATGGATGAGAGTCGAATAACGACACATATATATAAGAGTGAAATGAATGGTGCGAGAGGTAGAGGTAGGCCGAAAAAGTTGTGGTTGAATGTGGTTGAGGAAATTCTTAGGAGGAGGAATATTAAGACTCTTATAAACAGGAGGGTGTGTATGAAGCATTTTATGGGGTAAATGAGGCAAAAGAGGTTTGCAAGGATAGGTCATTACGGAGGAAATTATTGAAGCAGAGTTAAGTGTACAAAATATATATGAGGACCCCAGAAGTCAAGGGGTCTAAGTAACAAAACCATTGTTTAGAGAAAACTTAAGTCAAAGTTGAAAATGTTTGGTACAACCCACTAAGTAGTTAAGAGGCATTACCCTAGATAGCAGCCCCTGACAAGAAAATCACTTGGATTCCTTTACCACCTAAAAGATTAATGTTTTAACATCCCATTTCTGTACCTAACTTATTTTTTTCGAAAATGTCACTTAGACCCCTTGACTTCTGGGGTCCACATATATGAGTGAAACTTTGTGATTCTGCCTACCCCGGAAGGGAACGGCGTGATGGCTATGTATGTATGTAATTACAAATGATTGTAATAATTTTCAGAATTCATTACATTCTGGATTGAATTGAGGAGAAAGAATTGCCGAATGAGTCAAGTCAGAAGAGCGAGTGAGCAAACAGGGCAGGCGTTAGCGCTCATACTCCAATCCCTGAGTAATCCGGAGTCGCTTGAGCAATTTCGAGTGGAAAGTCGCGAGTCCCACGGATAGGACGGCTGGAGATTATGCGACGGCGATTCCTTGACGACGCACCAATACAGTTCAAGTGGTGTGAGCGGATTTCGCACTACAATTTTTCTCGTTAGGTTGATTCATACGCTCATCCGAAGTGACACTAAGAAGAGATGCAAACATGTGCTTGGAGGAGCGAGATGTCACGATATTCTATTGACTCTTTTTATAAATGAATATCGCTTATTAATGCAACATCTGAGCGATACGAACGTAAGGGAAAAGTTTGTTTTCAACTGTGTATAGTGATACCTAGTATCCAATGACCAGTGATACAATTTTTCAGGACGGAATTGACTGGAAAACATTTTTTTAACAACTAATTTTATTTTCATTTATTTTTTTAGGCTTCTGGTCAAATAATAAAAATATGCATAAATATTTGCCCACGTTCCAGAATATTTTAGATCCTTATTCAGGATTTTTAAAGATCTCAATAGTATCACGAAACTTTCTGCGGACAACACTCATAAAAAACGTGAAAATTGCCGAAATAAACAATTATCAAACTTAATCAACGAATAGTTGCATATATAACCAATAAAACAGTGATTTTTGTATATATTTAGGATGTTACCTGGCTCGGCTTTAAAGATTCTTGGATTCTATTACGCAAATAATTGGACGGACCTTTGAAAAAAAAGTGGAAGGGAAATTTTTTCTCTTTCTCGTTAGGTTACATCTCAAATACGCCTCAAGTATTTCGTTCAAAAATGTTATTCTCGGCTAAAGGAAGTTTTTTTACGACCCAAATCATAACGGACTGCAAATATCGGAAGCCATAAAATCAATTCAATGTATCGGTTACAAATAAATGTAACAATTTGCACAATTTAATACATTCAAGATTTTGATGAAATATGTCAATTTATTTAAACTTGGAAAAATAATATTACTATTGATTCATGCAGAATAGCTGTATTTTGAACCCGGATTCTTATTTTTACCCTTACGCTTATATATTCATTCATCCAAATAGAGTTTTTTGGGGGTATCTTCAATGTAAATCTTAAGCTATAAGAATATAAGTAGTTGCGTTCCGTTGTTTTCTACATAATGTAAATAAAAAACGGTTGATTTTAATTTAGCAATACCTCGCCAGCCTTGCAGTTAATGGATCCCAAATTTAATTCAGAGACTTCTAATTCTATAAAATAGCTATACTCTCAATGAAGTTCACCAAATAATTAAACTCAATTTTGATAGAAACCATTACGTTATAAACAATAACAGTTTTCGAAATAAATCTTCTACACTACCTCTTTTTATGTGATTCGGATTTGGATGCACAATATTTTCACCGGATCTACATACATACACGCATACCAATCACGACGTTTCCTTCCTGGGTAGGCACAGTCTCAAAGTTTCACTCATAAATAGATATTTGTACACCTAACTCTGCTTCAATAATTTCCTTCATACTGACCCATCCTTGCAAACTTCTTCGGCCTCATTTACCCCCGTGTGTCAGAACACCGCATATACCTCCTAGTGGTGGTTCGCGGGCAACGGTATGCTGGCTCTCAAGGTAGTCCTTTCAGAAGGGATTCTAGCTTGAGTAGAATAGTGAAAGCGGGCCCAGGGTATTACTACGATTCGCTTTCTCTTGTGGCATACTGGCGAAAATGTGCCAAAACTGACCGGTAGAGCGCCGTAACCGTTAGCAGGGAAAGCTGCACGTGGTGCGGGTACTGCAAAGGCTGGTAACCTTGAATACTTTATTACAACTTACTCATAAGAGTAACAAAGTAGCCTCGGACGGCCGAAGCCACGATGGGTGGCGGAAGCTGAATAAGGTTGGCCCATTAAGATACGGACTTTTTTCACTGGATGTGATACGATATTTTCGAAAAATCGATATGCTACCGGCCAAACCAAAAACCTTGCAAGTAGGAACCACGGTCGATTACTACCACTATCGACCTCTACTGTCATTGAAATGCGTGCTTACTTATCGAATCTCTAGCAAGCGATTTATAAGGCTACTGTTATGGAAGCAACTTCCACGTGTTAAGCCGACTAAATTCACATCAAGTTTCATTGTTACTCTTGCATTGTAACAATTGAAGAATGTATGGGAAAATACTCATTTTACATCTATGCAAACATCAATGTCATCGTATGAATTCTTTATTTATGTGGCTACATACATAAATAGACCTTTGTACTGTCGTAAACAGTTGTAAGACTATCAAGATGTCAACTAAACACTAATTTAATGTTATTTGATCGGAGATCAGACAGTTGACGGCGATAAACTAATTGTCGATTAACGAGATGTTGGTGAAATGGGGCATCATTTTCATTGATTTCCTAAATAAATTGATACGACTAGAAGTACCTTAATATTCACCACCAAAACAAGGGCGCATTGAGAAATACTTATAAGAAAACGCGCCCAATACTCATCATTCCTTTCCTTCCATAATTATTTCTTTACCCTGATTCATTATGACCATTGCAATAATATGTCACAGAAAGAATGTAATAATATGTCCCCCTTCGGCAGAATCCGGGGTAGAACTTAAAGTAAGACGTAGCTTTCATTTGTCCAGAAGATAAAAATATGGGTCAGGATTTAAATAACATGACATCGCTCATCCCTGTCACCGTTAATAATTTACCCCCACAATCATGAGTCTATCGAGCCAGATTCACGCAAACAACTCTCTGAGATATTAGAGAGAGTCGGGATTCTGACCAATCAAAAAAGAGAACAAAAAATTAAATTATCTCTTAAATTTATTGGGCGATACCGCCGTGACGCAGTGAGAGTCAAATATTACACTTTTTTTACGACGAGAACTCTCTGACCCCGCGACCGTCACAAATTTAAGGCGCAATAAATGCGACTGATTTTATTCGTCCCCTTTGAACGAGTAGTTTGAGATCAGGACTGAATTTTGACGCCTAAACTACGCGCGTTGTCCTTATCGTGGGGGTCGTTCATATGTATTTCACGGACTGGGATAAACAAATGCGCCATAAAACCCGTGCGTGTCCTTCACCCCGCAAGGTGCTTTCATGATTTCCGTTCAACTGATTTTTTTTACTGATTGCAGATATTTGGATGTGACACAAATTCATACTTCACTTCCACTTAGCGTGTCGATAAAATAAAAAATATGGAAAATATTGTCAATAATTTTTGAAGAAAAAAACAGAACTTCAAGATGTTGACTTGCTGATTGAGTGCTTTGACGATTGACACCCTCTCCACGTTCAAATTCCTTGTTTGCATCAGTTTTAACTTTACAACTTACTGTAACAAACTCTTAAAGGAATATGTGTCAGTATTTTATTTTATCATTGTATCATTTATTTTTTACAACAAAATATGAAAATAAATGACTAATTTGCAACCGTCCAGTACCCTTTTTGCAAAGCGATCAACGATTAGCGCTGAAACCTCCCAACAATCGTAGCTAACTCTTCCTTGACGGGAAGACGACGGAAAACTGAATGCCACCGTCCTTTTTCGTCACGTCAGGGAACGTCGATCGTAATCGGCCATGAGACAGAGAACAAAAAATGAGTTCCCTGAAGTTCCCTGGCGGAGAAGTAGGGGAGGAGAAAGAGAGAGTTCGCATTGTTCTGATCTTAGCGTTAACCTAATGGCAATTGGATGGAAGAGTAAAATTACGCTTGTATTTTTCAATCAATTACAACTTTCTCGATCAATAAAATATAGATAATAATAAGATTCTTGAATATTTGGTCATTAATATATTTAATTCACAGTCAACGTTTCGCCTAATATTTTGGCATCTTCAGGGCATTGGGCTTATTGTTGAACAGTAACAGTAGTCGAGTTGAAACTGTTCAACATTAGGCTCAATGCCCTGAAGATTCCAAGATATTTGGCGAAACGTTGACTGTGAATTAAATATATTAATGACCAAATATTCCAGAATCTTATTATTATCTATATTTTATTGAAGGGCATCTTCAGGGCATTGAGCTTAGTGTTGAACACTAACAGGAGTTGAGTTGAAACTGTTCAACATTAGGCTCAATGCCCTGAAGATGCCAAAATATTTGGCGAAACGTTGATTGTGAATTAAATATAATAATGACCAAATATTCAAGAACCTTACTATTATCAAGTATTTTTCGACCGAAGTTTACGAATACAGAGAGCAAAATTACGATGAAGAATTGCAATCGTTTAACGTATGAGAAAACGTCTCCGACACACATTCTTATACTTAAGTGCACAAATTCATTTTGAAAATCTCGGAATGAATACAGGAAAGGAAAATTTAAGTAAAAAAGTGGAAAATGAATGAAATTTAACAGTCAGGTAGATGAAAGCTTGAGGAACAGGAGTGAAACCACTCTCGCAAAACCCGACGGCCATCTAATCAAATTTGCTCATCAACATTGGCAACATACCCATCCTCAGGTGTACCTCTAAAGGCCGCTTTACACGGTGCATATTATTGCACAAACGAATGTATAATAGACCGTTCAAGAAAATGAATGGAATCAGAGCAGGTTCTATTTTACGTTCAGTCATTCATACAACCATACAATTTGCCGCTTTACACGGTACAAGTTTCCTCCTGGAAGAGTTCTTGCAATCGTTTGTACATTAAAATCGTGGCTCATCAGCAGGTACTTTATATAATTTATCAGTGGTGCTTTTATTAATCAATAGCAACATAATTTATGCGCACAAAAACCATTCCTTTGTCCTTCCCTTAACTTTCCCTATAGATGCCATATTTTTTAAACCATCTCTCATATCGTTGAACAGTTTTGGAACATAAACACTTAATTGTCTGCAACCATTGTGTGTGTAATACCTTGGAGCTTCATATTTATTAAATTTTCTAAGTTCCGCATTTTGATAGAACACTATTTTCTTTTTGTATTTATCACTGAAAGTAAAAAAAAATGTACCCTGTAAAGCGGCCTAAAGATAAATAATAAAATCATATCGTCCAAGGATTCGCCCTCTCAATCTTACAACCATAGGAAGCAAAGTTATGACGAAAGATCATCACGAACCCATGTTGGAAGAATTTTTGAGGGAAGTATAGTACATAAAAAAGTGATAACATTGTACTTCCGTCCGTGTTAGGTGCAATATCTCCTTCTCAGCCGACGTATCGGTGGAAGACTCCATCTATACGACAAGAACAGGAACATGCTTTTCTTACCCTCTGAAAGATTGCCGAATGTCCAAGGACGATGAGGCTTGTAATCTAATCCCAAGCAACCGACAATGGGCTCAGGGTTGAATATTACCCTCCACACTTAATGTGGTTTGAACGAAAAATCATTTCTTCTAGAAATCAATGAATTTCGTCTCATTTTAAAGAAAAACATCTCACCCTTCTAATGACACAAAAGATTCAACCACATTACTTTCCGAGATGTTTGACAAAAAATACCATCCCTTTTACATGGAAAATGGTACGTGTATGCACTCCAGAGAGGAATGATTTACAAAATGAGCAATTTCTAACACTTAAATGTCGTAAAAAACTAAAAGGGTGTAGTTTGTATGTTTTCTCATCTAATTTTGAAAATTAATCACATTGTCACCACAGTAAGTTCTTGGGAATCACAAAAAAACCTTCCGTTTTGAAGGAGTTTCAAACGCAACGCGCGAAAACAATGAGGCAAACTTGACTTGATTACTTATTTTCATTTAATTACTTACCATTTCTGTCATGTAAAACAATATATAATTTCACTATTAATAATGCAATATTTAATTCATGTACCCTGCAGCTGGTGAAATTAAAACTTATAATTCGAATATGGTCTCTATTATGACTAGGGAACTATCTCGCTCGGACTACCTTAAGGTGGTTTGAGCGAAATATCATTTCTCCTAGAAATCAATGCATCGTCCCTCATTTTATAGAAAAATATCTCATTCTTACAAAAGTATGAAAATATCATCCCCTTACCGAACTACTTACCGAGATTCTGGACCAAAAATATCAGCCCTTTTACATGCGAAATGGTACGTGTATGCACTCCAAAGAGACCATGATTTAAGAATGAGGAATTTCTAACACCTATATCGGTGGAAGAATCCATCCATACGCCGACCGAGATGAACTTCGGATGGAGGCCCGCAAAGAATGTACCTCTATCATTTACCGGGAAAAAAATCAAATCACTGAGGGAAAATTGCTTAAGATAATTTATCAAGCTTTCTGCAGCGCCATTTTGGTAATCAAAAGTACGTTTTTATGTACACTGGAATGACGGATCAACTTTAAATGTTAACTAGCATGTAAAATTGTCAGCATTCAACGCGAGAAAAAATATTTAAGTCAAACTTGAACCCTTATGAATACTTGACTGCTACCGAAAAAAAATGGAAAGCTCTTGAGAGTATTTTTGAAAATTGTTCAATATTCTAACTGATGAAAGAGCCATTCCTCACCTGTGGTTTTATTATATTCACATTACTTCAGCTATCCATTTTCCCTCAAATTTTGAACCGACACAGCCATTAGAAGTGACTCTAATTGTAATCTACGTCCTTAAGAATCCATACGATCCTTACGAATTCCACGACTTACACCCAAAAATATGGAAAGCACTTGACAGCATTTGACAATTGTCCAATATTCCAACAGATGACAGGATATTTCCTTTCCTGTAGCTCTGTTATATTCACATCACTTCAGATATATGTTTGTACTCATATGATATGACGATGAGAAGTGACTTTAATTGTGCTCGGATATTCCAGTCATTTTCTAATGCCAATAAATTACTTTCCATTAAACCAACTTCATTTGCCTCACTGGATATTAAGGTGAATAGCAGACAATTGTCTATTAAGCTAAAATAAATGTCATACTGATAATATTGCTGCTAAAATTAATATGAGTGATGATTTAAACAATATGGAATCTATAGGGGAAGTTAAGGGAAGGACAAAGGAATGGTTGTAGTGCACATAAATTATGCTACAATTGATTAATAAAACACTACTGATAAATTATAAAAAGATCCTGCTGATAGTTAACAGTTAATTAAAATTTCTTTTAAATTGCTGGAAGTTGAAGTCTATACCATGATTTACGGTATTTTGATTCCCAACACTTATAAAAATTAACTGATGCTAATCAGTGCAAGAATTTTAATTTTGAAGCATTTATATGCTATAATGTTGCTAAACAATGCATAAATGCCAAAAAATCAATATTTTCTAGTTTTTAAATGACTCAATATCATTTATTTGTAGGAGCTTGTATAATGGACTTTCTGCTGGTCTCCAAAGGCAGATGTGCTTTGCATCTGTGCGCCTTGGTCTTTATGATACGGTGAAGGAGATGTATGCGAGGATTCTAATGCCAGAGGGTTGGTCATTTTTCCTTCTTTTAAAAGCCTTTCCTTGATAAAATTCTGGCACATTCACTGTGGCTGAGCCATGGGACAACAATCCTATTTTGCTCACAGAGCTGAGTGATGTCTTGTGGCCTTAAATTCTAAGTTTTCATTGATGTATCATTTTTATTTCCGTCACTTGAGTGCACAAAATTCAAGCCACAGCCAATGTGCCAAAATTTATCAACTCATCCACTGTTTTAAGACATTTAAATAATCGCAATGCAATCGATATTCCGCTATAAAATTAATTTCATTCAATCGCATGATTAAATAATTAGAGCCTGTTTATTTAATTTCAAAGAACACGTCAATCACACTTTGCTACTTCTCTATGATCTTCATAGTGGATACAGGTGAATTAAAAGAATACTGTTCAAAATTAACGAAAAAGCTTTGCAATTCTATTGAACAAATACTTTTTTCATCAGCTTATTTCAATGAATCGGCCATCTTAAGAGTCCATAAATTAGAATCACCATCAGAATCAAAGTCGTGAAAGTGCTACAGAGTTTTGAAACATGTCGATTCGAGAAATCTAGGTACCTTCTATGAGTAATGTTCATGAGAGATACGTATTAGTTCAATAGAATTTCAAAGTAGTTTGACTCACTTTTGAGTTCACGATGGAAATCCACTAATGAAGGGCTCTTTCCATCAGCCGCAAAAAATAGTATTTTTCGTTGAAAAAAATCTTATATCACTGTTTTTCATATCATTACAATGACTTTGGAAGGTATTTTAATATATCTCGTGTTATTTCCTGCCGGTTACTCACTAGCTGAATTAAAGTAAAAGGTTTGACGCCATATAGCACTGATATATAATAAATTTACAAATAACTTTACAAATAATACAAATACAAATTAACAAATAGCTTTAACAAATACATTTAAGAATTATAAAGTTCTAAAATTTTCTCGCGATTCTTTTTTCATCACCCTGAATGAGAGGCTAATTTTGTTTGCTTCCATTTAGGCTCTGATGGTGCCTTAGGTGTTGGTGCCCTTGCGGTAGGCTTGAGAGTAGCAGCCGGAATTACCACAGGTGGATTAGCCGTGTTACTTGCGCAACCAACGGATGTTGTAAAAGTACGCTTCCAAGCTCAAAGGAAGATACAAAGTGGACCAAAGACACCAAATAGTCAGCGATACAGTTCGACTCTCCAGGCATACAGAATGATTGGGAAAGAGGAGGGCATACGAGGGCTGTGGAAAGGTACATAATATTTTTACAAAAGTTCACCTTTCTAAATGGTACGAGTTATTTTATAAAATAACCTTTTTGCTGCCATTTGGCCGGCCTTTCATTTTCCAGCGATTTTCAGCGTGAAAGTGCCATTGAACAATATATATCAATCTCCTTGTGTGGCATTTCATCACATAGACCTATTAATAAGTTAATGTGAATGATCTTCAAATTTCAATCTAAATGCATAAATCTTACGTGCATACATACCAATTACGCCGTTCCCTTCCGGGGTAGGCACAATCATAAAGTTTCACTCATAAATACATATTTGTACACTTAACTCTGCTTCAATAATTTCCTCCATACTGACCTATCCTTGAAAACCTCTTTTGCCTCATTTACCTCCATACACTGCTTCATACACGCCCTCCAGTTTTTAAGACTCCTAATATTCCTCCTCCTAAGAATTTCCTCAACCACATTCAACCACAACTTTCTCGGCCTACCTCTACCTCTCACACCATTCATTCTACTCTCATATATCTGTTTCGTTTTTCGACTCTCATGCATTCTCTCAACATGGCCAAACAAACGAAGCACACTCCTTTCACATACGTCCATTACAGGAGCATCTAACCCACAGTCATTTATTACCCACTATTTTCTGATCTTATCCATCCTACTTTGCATTAAATTCCAGAATATGTTAATATTCCTTGAAAACATTGACTTTCAAATATACATTTATTCATACTTTTTGATTTCAGGTTAATTTAATTAGTCATTACATTTCATTAACGAAATTGATGAAGCTGCGGGTAAAAGTATTTTATTGAACTAAATTAAAAATCTATCTATATTTACATAAAGAGCTCTATATCGCCAACCATTTACCGCATGGTTGGCGCGATAGAGCCAATTAAAATCGGGTGTTTTTACACTACGCTATACGGAAACCAACGAAATACAAGTAATTAATGTCTTATAACTGAAATTATATTCAGCATACCCTCAAACTGGGCATAATAAGAGATTACCTACACCTATTTTAAGCCAACCTCGCAAATTATGCACGATTGACTCCGCATTGTTTTTTTGAACGAGGGATTACAGAATTTAGCGTTAGCGTAAAAATACGCGGCCAAGTTCAGCATACGGCTGTACTGCATGAATCAATCGAAATATAATTTGTCTAAGTTTTAAAAATCGATTGGATTGGATATTTGGGGAGACGACCGATAGCTAAGGTCATTCGCGCCATAGGGGACAGGTAAGGGAGGAAGGGTGGATAGAAACTCGTCGTCGGAATTAGCCTACCCTTAATGAAAGGCGCCAAGGGGACTATGGTTTAACGTCTCATCCCATGGACGGAGTACTGCACTTGAAATGCCCTCCACAAGACACCCAAATAGGGATCCGGTTTTCTCTAAAAAAAAACATCCTCTTTTGCAGGGATTTGAACCATGGCCGTCCTAATGGTTAGCCATTACTCTAGCCACCACATCAACCCGATCCCGTTTAATAAATTGATATATTTCGTAAATATCTAGGATGTATTAAATTGTGAAAAATGAATAAATTTATTCATTACTGACAAATCGCTTCGTTGGTTTGGCCATGTTGAGAGAATGGAAGAGAGTTGAATAACGAAACAGATGTATAAGAGTGAAATGAATGGTGCGAGAGGAAGAGGTAGGCCGAGAAAGTTGTGGTTGAATGAGGTTGAGGAAATTCTTAGGAGGAATATTAGGAGTCTTAAAAACAGGAGGGAGTGCATGAAGCAGTTTATGGGGATAAATGAGGCAAAAGAGGTTTGCAAGGATAGGTCAGTATGGAGGAAATTATTGAAGCCGAGTTAGTTGTACACATATGTATTTATGAGTGAAACTTTATGATTGTGCCTATCCCGGAAGGGAACGGCGTGATTGGTATGTATGTATGTATGTATTGATAAATCAGGTTGATTTTATGGCTTCCGATACTTGCGGTTTATTTAGATTCGTGTAGTAAGCAACGAACTACCTTAAAAACTACTACATTAAACTCAACACGAAAAATGATCCTGGGTGCCTAAGTACACCCTGACGAGAATATGCCGGCAGTGAAAAGGATTAAACGCAAATTCCATCCAAATACTCCTTATGAAACAAATTCAAGTAACCAATCCTAAAATAAGTGCGTCGTTAAAAATTGAGGCATAAATAATGAAGTTCATTGATCAATTACACATCATGTCCGCAGCATTGTTGATGACCCTTGACCAGTTTTCAGAGGCAAAAACTACCGATATTTTACTAAAAACTTGGCAGTAAAATTAGAATATTTACTGCGATTCAAAAATAAAATACTGTCCTTTATGTCAACCATTTGAATCTCAAGATAGCATCCGTCATTCCATTCAATTCTTTCCGACAAAATAGGGTATCACTTCTATCAGAGTTACAAGAACTAACTTTTTCTAAAACGTAGTACTTTTGACCCAAGGAAAAATTAACTATTCATTGAATGCACAGAGCACGAGAACGAATGATATGTCCGTGGAATCATCAAGCATTCCAAAAACTCAACGGAAGGCATGAAAGTTCATCTAAACTGAATCGTTATGAACTAGACCAGCAATTCAATTTAGTTCTGATCAGGAAGTCCTTCGTTCAAATCCCGGAGATGGCTCCAGAACATCTTTCTCCTTCAAGCTTTACCTAAGCGAAATCTATGCATTTTTCCGGACATAAGACGGTCAAGGAAAACTTATGGCAGTACATGGCATGGAACATTCTTTTCTTACTCTCAGTGAAATTGTCGCATTCCCAAGGATGATGGTGCTTACTATTTGATCCCAGGAAATCGGAAATAGGCTTGGGGGCGAAGATTAGCGACTACACTTACCACTTTGAGTGCTATGTACGTAACGATGCGTCCTCTTATATTATCAGAGAAGGACGATGGACGTACTAATACGTCCTTGGAATATTATTATTGAACGGCAGCTGGACGTAATGGTACGCCTGCAGCCTCTTTATGGTAGACATCCATAAAATCACAAAGTGCCAAAATAAATTTTAATAGTAAATAGAAGTAGTCTTAAAAACAGGAGGGCGTGTATGAAGCAGTTTATGGGGGTAAATGAGGCAAAAGAGGTTTGCAAGGATAGGTCAGTATGGAGGAAATTATTGAAGCAGAGTTAGGTGTACAAATGTGTGTTTGTGAGTGAAACTCTGTGACTGTACCTACCCCGGGAGGGAACGGCGTGATTGGTATGTATGTATGTAAATAGAAGTTCATTGGCCTAGATTTAAGAGTCATCTTTCACAATTCAGGTGAAGTGTTAAATTCCTAGGTTTGTCTAAGGATCTTCAATTTAAAGCCTAGCACGTACAATATTAAGGTGCAAAGATTGGCTTCACCTGGTGCAGAGCCTGAGAAGAGTTTATGAATACTATTCACCAGGAGAAACTTAAATCTTTTAATATTAAGGTGGTTTGAGTGAAATATCATTTCTCCTAGAAATCAATTCGTGTCGTCTCATTTCGAAGAAAAATATCTCACTCTTCCAAAGACACCAAAATACCAGCCCTTTACTCAACTATTTTCCGAGATTTTTGACGTGAAATACCAGCCCTATTACTTGGGAAGTGGTACGTGCATGCACTTCAGAGAGACCTCATTTTAAAAATGAGAAATTTCTAATACCTAGATCTCGTCAAAAAATTGACTGTGTAGTTTTTATGTTTCCTTGACTATTTTTGAAAATACACCATATTGTCACCGCGATAATTTTTTCCAGAATCGCAAAAAACCGTCCGTTGTGGAGAAGTTTTTAACGTTCCGCGTCAAAAATGAGTCAAATTTAAGACTTATGTGGATTTTTTGTATTTAATTACTTAGAATTACAGTGGTATAAAAGTATACTATTCCACCATTAATAATACAATGTTTAATTCATGATTTCTCCTGCTGCTAAAATTTAAAAACGTGTAATTCTAATTTGGTCTCCATTATGACTAGGGAACTACCTCGCTCAAACTACCTTAATACACCACAGAAAAATATTAGGTGACTGTAATTACAGCCACTAACTATCAATACTGTCATACTGGAAATTAATTATATTTTCTCTTTTCTTCCACAGGAACTATTCCAAATATTAGCCGAAACGCCATAGTAAATGTCTCTGAAATAGTGTGCTATGATATTATAAAGGAATGCATTTTGCATTATGACCTTATGACTGATAATGTTCCATGCCATTTCACCTCAGCAGTTATAGCAGGTAAGGAATACAATTTTAAATTTAATTGAAGCTCAAATCGTGTCAATAGAACTATCCATAGTCGTCCGTCTATATGAAGTCTCAGAAATAAATGAGAAAAAGGCAGCTCCTGAACTGATAAATCCAAAAATCCTGATCTGAAGATTTTATGCTTACTCCACCCACAGTGTAGGTATGGCATTTTTGTGATGACTTTCGCAGGAAGTGAACTGTGGTGTATTTGCTGATACTATTTAATTCTAACCCTCACTCCTGGCACCACGAATGAACGTTGTTAAGGTCCGATGACAGATCTTCTAAGTACGCGTATTCGTTTATTACGACATAGGTTTTCCTTGTAATAGCATCATCTGGTGGATGTTCGCTCGTAGCATTTTTTAACGAAGCGTGAAGCTTTTCTTTGTGTTTTATTAACGATGTTGATTAAAACTTTACGACCAGGGTCCCAAACGCTCGCGGCGCATACGAGGTGTGGCCTAACCAGAACGAAGCATAGCGCATCTCTTTTACTTTCTCATCCGAGGACCTTCCTATTACACGCTTAACAAAACCTAGTCTCTTTAATGTTGTGCCGCATATCTTTTGTATGTAGGTTCCCCACGATACATCAGAAGTGAAGGTATTTCCAAGATACTTAACCTGATCTGAAGATTTTATGCTTACTCCGCCCACAGTGTAGGTATGGCATTTTTGTGATGACTTTCGCAGGAAGTGAACTGTGGTGTATTTGCTGATATTTAATTCTAACCCTCACTCCTGGCACCACGAATGAACGTTGTTAAGGTCCGATGACAGATCTTCTAAGTACGCGTATTCGCTTATTTCTCGGTAGATAACTGTATCGTCTGCAAATAAAAACTCGAGAATTTAGGTCATTATTATAAATAATGAATAAAAGAGGGCAATCGAAACCTATGCCGTAAAAAAATATTGTACCAGTGGAATTCCCTCCGTCGTTTGATTGGTCAGTGATGTTTCGGTTCCATCGCTTTTGTATTAAGATGTTGTACGTAATTCTTGAATACTAGCAAAAGGGAATAAAGGCTCTCGAAGCAGTGACCCAAAAACGAATTGAAGAGAAACTTTAACATAATACAAATCCATGCAATCTATCACCTCAAAATGCCTTTTCCACTCTTCATGTGGATTGAATACCCAAACATTATTAACATAATTATATCTTATAGCAACAGCATATAATTCTGAAAGATCTACAAAATCAAAACAAAAAAAACTAGCATTGCATAAAGCCATGCCATTCAGCTTACTAGTAATATTAAGTTACTCACCACCAATAATTATCTCAGAGCTTTCTCAATATGTTGAATGCGTCTTGACAGTATGAATATCACCACAGAACTCCGCGGAGTGGATGTTAAGAAAACGGAACGAGCTCGAAAATTTACACTTCACCAGACTCCGCAAGGTCGAAAATCACTGATTCGGAATAATGTGCAATCAGGCGGGTCGCTCACCATAATGTCATTTACAATCGGGCTTAACCAGTCGGTGCCAGGCAATTGTAATAACTGCGATTTCGAAACCCATGAATGGCGTTCACAAATCCTTTCCTCTTGTATGACCGACTAACTTGAAAAACCATATTTTTCTCTTGCCGACACGGCGTCATCTCACAAGCTTCATGGCAAACGGTTTATTCTTCTTGTGAATGCGCTAGTTTCCCATTCAAAATGGCTGGTTTACACATGGAAGTCACTTCCATGACAGTAGCTTTGCATGTCGCCTCCAACAGACACCCTGGAAGTGAAGGCCCCCGACTTTCATGGCAAATAGGCTGGCTTCTATTTTACCTGCAAGTAGCGCATCGACTCTGCGGTAAAATCGTATCGTATCTGGTAAAATCTTCGTTATATGACTGCAAATGGAGATTTTAACTGTAGACAACGAATACATTAGTCGGAAGAAGACTCAGTGTTGCAAATGTAAATATTTATGTGCTTGAAAACATAATAAATGCTAAAGAACCCCTAAGTATGCTCGATTAAATATCTCTTATTTGATAATTATAAATTATTGCCACAATTCTCATAGTTGATACGATGTAATATCGCACAATTGAAATAATTTATACAACTTTATTAAATCAACGAATGCAGATGGAACTCGAGGAGCGATATACGAACGCCTTTATAGCCAAATTTATGTAATTTTCGTGATTACCATATTCATGGTTTACTTCCGTCATTTATTTGTTTGGAAAAAGCCGGAAGTTTAGTGTAAGCAGAACGATGCACTGTAAGTGGAGATACGATTCGAGATATCGCTACTTCCATGAGTAAAGCCGACTTAAACAATCCGAAATCCAGCAACAACAATCCGATGCGATGAAATGACGAGTTCGACAAATGGCGAATGAAATGGCCGCGCTCACAAAGATCGGGGGAATACGACGCGGGATAAATCGCTCAAAAAATACGACATGGGATAACTTGATCAAAAAATCGCGTTTACCAGCAACGAAGTTTCCGCTGCAAGGATAAAAAAATTCCGGCTCGACCCCAAAACTTAGCATAGATTAATACGCAAGCTTTTAGACCAGCGTGAATCAGCCGCGCAGTCATGACCAGCTGACTGCAGTCTCCAGCCGAGGCAGGTGAACCTCGAAGTCGTGCCAGCTTACAGTAAACTTGCAGGCGAGGTATTCAGCAGTTAACCAAATTTGATCCCTGTCATACAAAAATAAGTGAATTTCTTGAATAGCCAAAGTATAGCAAAATTCCATATAAAATCACCCTAGCTATTTTTCAGCACGTGAGGAAAGGACGCATAAATAGGCCATGCGAGAAAATTGTCGAGGTATAGCAATTGCGCTTAAGTGTTTTAAAATGAGTGAGAATAATCGAAAGGGAAAACCTTTATCCGACCGGAACACCTCGAGACATTGTAAAACCTTCGAAATTGATTATTCCCGAGAGGTTTGTCTTGTTTCATTGGAGCGATATCCAATTCAAGATTGATTAGCACATCGAAACGGGCCTACAGAATGAAGCCACCATTTATTCGTGACCGTTTCTCTATTGATACGGTTTTTGGTATTCAAAATTACGGGAGTTTGCCACGTTAGGCCACGGTTCAAAATTTGTGAGTCTTTGTCTAAGCGGTCGCCACGTTATATTTGATGCAATTGCCGCGTTCACACATTGCGGGGGAATACGAACCGTGTTAACTCGCGCAAAAAAAGCGCTTTTACCATGAGCGAAGTTACGCTGCGCGGAAAAAAAATTCTGACATGACCCCACAACTACGCATATACTGATACGCCAGCTTTCAGACCCGTTGGTCTGAAAGCTTGCGCGTATTGCGTTGGGCCGCGCGGTCATGATCGGACTGCTATCCACCGTCGATGCTGGTGGATCTCAAAGTTGGATCGGCTTCCAGCGAACTTGAAGACGAGATATTCAGCAATGCACAAATTAGATCCTTGATAAAAAATAAATGAAGAGCTCTTCCTTAAATAGACAAAGTATAGAAAAATTCAATACAATATCGCCTGAGTTATTTTTATACACATGAGAGAAGGATACTGAAATAGCCCGAGCGAGAAACTCCGGTAGAGTAAACGAGCCGTCAATGAATCGATAGCGGAAGGGAAGTATGTGAACGAGTATGGAATTATTACCGTCATAATTTGACAATGCCTCCAACGTGGGTGGAGTAAATATAAAATCTTCAGATACAGTAAAATATCTTGGAATTACCTTAACTTATGATATATCGTAGGGATTACACATATAAAATATATATGGCACAGCATTAACGAAACTAGGGTTGCTAAACGTATAATAGGAAAGTCCTCAGATGAAAAAGTCAAAGAGAGATGCTACTTCGCCCTGGTTATGCCACACCTCGAATACGCAGCGAGCATTTGAGACCCTGGCCAAATAGATTTAACAACAATAATTAGTAAAATACAAAGGAAAGCAGGGCGCTTTGTTAAAAACTGCTACGAGCCTACATATACTGTCCCACAACTTTTAGAGGGATATAGGTGGGAGCCCCTAGAGACGTGGAGGCTACACGCTAGGCTTAGCTTGCTTAAGAAATTCAGACCTGGTGTGTTTCAGAGCGACATAGAGAGTTTTATTATGACGCCTCACTACATCTTTAGGGTGGGAGCCGCTAGAGACTCGGAGGCTACGCGCTAGGCTTAGATTGCTTTAGCAATTGAGAATGAATATCTTTCAGAGCGACACGGAGAACATCATATTAGAACCACATTATATTTCCAGGTCCGACAGAATCGATAAATTAAGAGAGATATTTTGCCGAACGGATAGGTATGGGAATTCGTTTTTCCCCCGAACAATTAAGGACTTTAATAAATGCTAGGCGGAACTTTGATTTTTTTTGTTGACGGCTGGTGTCCTAACACCCCCCGCCACACGCCTTTTGAGGCGGCTTGCGGGGTAGTATGTAGATGTAGATGTAGATCTCTAGGTCTGACAGATGCGATAATATAAGAGAGATACACTGCCGAACAGATAGGTACAAAAACTCATTCTTTCCGCGAAAAATAAGTGTCCACAATAAAAATGAAGCTCCACCAAATACACTCCTATAATACATGTCACCATTTCATCTCCAAAAAACTTACTCCTTTACACAGCTGGTGACCTAACACCCCCTGCCACATGCCCATGAGGCGGGATTCAGGGTATTATGTAGATGTAGAACGTGATGCTTTTGAAATACATTTTCAGCAAAGAATTGGAGCCCCTATTTCAAGGGGGAAAAATGAAGACTAGTTGCCATAGTTACCATTAAGATTATCGCATTATTCAAAATTCTTGGACAGAAATGCAAATGACCATAACGTAACCTGAGAAGCACCATTTGAATGATAGAGATCCATGATCCATCATTACACACCTTGAGTTAAATAAAAAAAATATATGGTGAAAAAAATATGAAAAGTTTATTCCTCGACAAAATCTTGTCTCCATTTCTCTCACCGACTGCACCATTGAGTACATGAGTCAGAAAAGCTTTGCAAGGAAGAGCATATAAAGAAACTCAGAGCCGAGATAACCCTAAAAATACCAAGGAATTGAGAGATTATTCAGTTTCCTTTCTGGTGGACGGATACTACTACTCAAATAGTACCTAATGGTATCCTTAAGAAGTATCTATGTAATACCTTAATAGGGATCAGAATTTCAATGAATAAAAATCCCACTGCCGAAAAACCTGCCAGGATGAGAAGCAAGAATAGAAATTAGCCACCACACCAACCTAATTCTTGCTTAAAAGGTATTTACGTAGGTACCATTACATTCACAACTAAAGGGATATTTGACAGAATTATTTCAAAAAGTCTCCGAGTGCACCAACAACTTAATCTGGTACCTCAAACTCCACTTACGGCCTTAAAATTGGTATTTCAACGTGAATACTCATTTTTTTCGACAAACAATTAATCCTCATACTGACAGTTATATTTACATTGCACTACCATTCACTCATTAATATTTAGTATGTTACTGTAATTACTGAATAACCGATGGTTTGTAAATATAAATGAATGATTTGATCGTCTTTATAGGATTCTGCACAACAGTGGCGGCATCTCCAATAGATGTAGTGAAGACCCGGTATATGAACTCCCCTAAGGGTCAATACAAAGGTGCTACTGACTGCGCAATAAGAATGTTGGTTCAAGAGGGACCAATGGCATTTTACAAAGGGTAAGTATATAGGGTGAAAACTTTTTTCAGCCCCACTCCAATGACAATTATAGGCCAGTCAATATCAACCATTATCTTTTTCTAATGTTCTGGGGGTTAGGGGGAAGGACTAAAATTAGCAGGGGAGTAGGGAGAGAAAGTTGCTTGTCACATGACTTAACAAGGGCCAACCAGAGTACATTAGGTGTGGTGTAGAGCCTCTGAAAGTCAGATGCTCTCAGACCTCCATTGTGTGAACTTCGTGACTGATCTGCTTTGATGCGTTGGCAAACCTCATCACCAGAGGGCCTCTTTCACTGTGGGCCACCCAGGTTACCCAGATAAGGGATAATAATCTAGGCAACGCCAAGCTAGAACCCCTCTTCCCTCTCGGTGGCAGTTCTCTGCCACCCGGCAGCAGAGGCACTCAAACAGTTCCGGACACATACGAAAAATGCCCATCGCCACAAACTATAGGCCTGCCTCGTAGCCACCAAGACATTTAAAAAAAATAATAACTGAAAAAAGAATTAAGGCACATGCTTGACAGTTACAGACCCAGAGAGCCACATTTTCAGATAGTAACTAGCATCATATTAGAGCTTACATTTTATATTATATTAAGAAATTAGTTAAGATGTGGATACAGTATTTCATATTACAGCATTCTACCTCGCAATATCCAGTAGTTTTTGAAGAATACCTTTCAGCTAAGCAAGTTTTTGATGTCAATTCCATATGAAATGCGTACCTTCACCAATAAATTACAATGCAGTAGATCATTAAGCTAACCAACCTAATTTACTTTTTACAGCACAATACTTTTTTATAGCTACAGTGAAAATAATGAACCTGAGATGAAACATAATATTCTGTTCTCAGAAAAATTTCACAGTCCAAAAAACAATCAAAATTAGGCCAAGGATGGCTTATGCACTGGTATAGCATACAGTCCCTATGGTATAGCTTCCTTGAAGCACACTCTCCCTTGCATTACCATTTTAGATGGACTGCAAGGCTATCAGATCTAGCTCCTTCGTACACTTCATATTGCCATGAGCATTCGGAATTTTCCTCCTGGAAATTTCAACTTATTTTATAAATTTTCTGTAGCACTACAACTGGTTCCCACCAAACAATTACAACGCTGCTTTTTAATGCTCGAAAAGTGAGGTAAAACCAGTGTAGAACAAAAATACGAGAGGCACAATATCCAAAACCATTAATGCCTACAACATAAGTTCACTAGAAAATGAATACCTAAGTTTTTCTTGGGCTCACTGCCAGCTATTTTAAGGGTTACTCTATGAACTAGTTTTTGAGCTAATATCTATGATTTCATTGCTAACTTGAAAGCCAAACCTGTGGCCCTTGAGGCAGTAAGTGGGAAGAAATTCAAAGGATGACAGATATTGATTAATTAAGACAACGAATCTTTAATGACTCCTCATTTAATTCATTTTTGGATGACTTTAAGCTGCTACAATTTATCAAAATGATATTACAGCTTATTCACCTCCCATCCACCATCAGGTGATTGGTAGGTTTTTGGACAGTTTTTATTCCATTGGTGCATCATTTTGTTATGGCTACTATGGATGACCTGCCATTAGATCCCTCTTAAATTACTCATATCATCTCCTTCTTATATTGTCCAGAATTCCTATCTTCTTCCCTTCTTTCATTTTCTTAAACATCCCCTCTCCTTTCAAAACGTCCTCCATCCATCCCTTCCACCCCCTCTAAACCTCTGCCACTACTTTTCTCTCCTCTTCGACCAAATCAAAAACTTCGTTCATCTTGCTCAATGCCCAGCTCACCCTTTCTATCATTCTCCAAACCTAATCTCAAATACCTCAAGCCTACATATAACCTCCCTCTGCAATGACCAGTTCTCTCCCCAATACAGCACCACACTCCATATCAGAGTTTTCACCAATGTTTTCTTTGTCTCCACTCAGGCCCCCTTCATCAATGCACTCTTTGAAAATGCTTCTTTAGCCATGGCCAATGCGTCTTATGCCCCTACCACTAAACTCCTTCTCTTCTAAATACTTCCCAGGTGTGTAAACTGCTCGACTTGCTGTTTTAACGAATGCATTTTGCTCTGCTTTCAGATTCACGCCATCCTTTGCCAGATTAGTGAGCTGGAATATTGTGATGTGGCTGACCTACGAGCAGTTAAAACTTTTTGTGAAACGAGTTCATCATCGCAATACCACTTAATATTTAGTGTCTCCAAAAAATAATATATTTTTGTAAAAGAGGTTTTAAATAAATTGTTTTTTTATCTATTTAAATTGACTTGAGTTTTTTTGCCAATATGTACACCTTTGAGACATGTAAAGAGAATTGGCTTATGAATACTCAGCCTATTGGGCTCTTACAACCAACTCAATCAAGTGGAACGCTCTCAATTCACTAGCTACCATAACTGCAGCACAAGGTAATTTTTATTATCTTGTGCTGCTGATTGTGAGGCAGATGATTTTTTCCTCAGTAAAATTTTTGCACTTGTGTGTGGTGTTGCATAACGGCGATTCCATGCAAACTCAAGGAAGGTTGTGGCTCGACCACCTCCGATTATCATGATTTTTGGCACAAGGGACAACATAGAATAAGGAAAGACGCCACAAATTAAATTTCATGCTGTGCACTAACAGTCCTGTGTCAGAAAAGTTACATTGCTATTGGAAAAAATTAAGCTTGACCCTTCTTAAAAATAGTTTAAGAGTTATAAATCCCAAGACCTAAACATGGAACAAAATTAAAAAAAAATCAAAGTCAACTTCACTTCAACAAGAGTTCAGAATATTTGTCAGGGAGTTCCGCCCAAAGTTAATACGAAACACAGATTTTTATCTTTTTATGATGTATATATCATTATATATTTAAAATAAGACCAATATATCGACATTTATTTGAGTTTAATTTTGAAGCCCTGGCATTCCATTTTGTGCTAACATATGATTTTCGAAGTGTTATAACTTTGACATTTATAATCAATGAAAGCTAATTCTTTGGCAAATCCTCTTTTTTTATTATATTGTATTTATGCAAAAAATCATGAAAATCGGAGATGGTCGAGCCATGTGTATACAGTCAATTGGTTGAGTTAGTGTTGAATATGTTATACCGAAGAGTGGCGACATACTGCTTTAAACAGGATGAAACTTCTGAGAGCTTTTGGAAGTATTTCTCAGGAAGCTATACCCCTGAGGACGATAAATTTTGCCTTATGGAGGATATGACTTTGATTTGCTGGTGGCATTCCGTGGTGTTGTATCAAGAGGTAAAGGTGTATTAGTACATAAATCAATCATTAAAACAATGAAATAATATTAGATGGTCAAATGTCGATAATCTTAGCGTTGTTTTTTGAGGGTGCATGTGGAAATTTATAAATGGAACTTGAAGCATCTAATACCAATAAAAATCTTTGCAAATATACGTATTATATTATGTGAAGAATACCCATCCAAATAACCAACCTTTAGAAGTACAGCGGAATGACAAAGTACGAGGTAAGATTTCGAACAAATTTATGATGGACGACCAAGTTTCCAGTGATATAGTGCATACACCACCAGCACACCTGGATTCCAAACAGGATTCGATCGAATTCTGACCACAGCACTAAAAATGATATCCTCTTCGTTGCTCTGAAACACACCTGCTCTGAATTTCTCAAGCAAACTAATCCTACCCTGCAGCCTCCTCATTCTCTAGGGGCTCCCAAACTAATACCTCCAAAAGTTGTGTAACTCTGTATGATCATCAGCGGCAGTTTTTTTATGAAGCACGTAGCTTTTCTTAATATTTTGTTAATTTTTTTGGTTGAATCTTACTGTCCAAGGTCCCAAAAACTCGTGGCGTGTTCCAGGTGTGGACTAACCAGAGCAAAGTAGCACCTTTCTTTTACTTTTTCATCCAAGAATATTAACACAAATAATCCACTCAATCATTGAAACATCTAAAAGTAAGTTTTTTATGTGGAATGTAAACAGCTAAAGATTGATAGAGTATGCAAGAAACTGTTGAAAGAAAAGACAAATAAAATTGCAATTTAAGTTGAAATATATGATTCATAGAAATTATCTATAGGGTAGGCAATGAAGTTTTAAACAGCATCATACTATATCTTCATTAAAGATCAGTGTAGACAAGATTAACAGGTGCTACAAGAGATTTCCACTAAATTATAAGAAACTTTTCAAGTTTTTCTAAATTAATCAAAAATTAATCTTTTTAAATCAATCCTTAATTAAAAATAAATAAAATGTGGGCTGTTTTATTTGATAATTGTACAAAAATGTAAATGGTATTTATTAACATTCTTTGTAGCGGAAATGCTTGTGGTAAAAATGTTGGGTCCTTCAGTTTCATGGCTTAAATACTTCACCAAGTTTAGTTTTTAGATATGTTTTTGAAAAGACTTCTGTTAAGGCTATAAAATGAATGGTTCAGTTAATCATTTAACTGCTAGTGGGCTGATATGCTAGCTGCCCATGTGAAAACTGCCTCAGGCTGATGCAGTGGCCTGGGGCACTTTTGCACATTACGATTAGTTACTCCTAAGTATACCTCATTAATTAAAATTAAGGGCTGTAAGTAATTTTAGATGAAGATGCTTACAACAATAAAAATTAAGACTCGGCAGTTTTTGCACAGCTCACCTAAATTCATCTGTCATAGGAGTAGGGTTCAATAAGATTTATTTCACAGTTTCCATGACACTGGCACTCTCATGACATTTGTTCCAAAATCCTCGAGTCTTTCCAACTTTGAATAGCATGATGTCTCATCTGGAATGCATTCATTAAGGACGGATGACGAAGAGTTTCCACAGACATAGTGCATACACCACCTGCTAAAAAAAAGTGCTGACTGATGATGGTACATTTAAATATTATGTAATTGCTACGTGGAGACCTGAGGGAATAAAAAATAATGCAGTACACATCTCAAATAGTACAACCCCTATTGACTGCAACCTAAAATAAGCACAAGGGAGTGGCTTTTCAAAAAAAATGACTTTGGTGCCTATGAAACCATGATTTGCGAGTGCAGTTAACTTGCTCGACATTTTCCTAGAGAAAAATGCAATATCAATTTATAACCCCACTACTCTGGGTAGAATCCATTGCCATAACAAAGGTAAATTAGATCCCCTTCTTCAATCCGGTATTAAGTGAAGCGTAACTCTTGTGAGAAGTGCTACATTGGCCAGAATGGAAGGAGTTTCTGCACAATAGTGAAAGAAAAACGCTGGAAAACCAATGACGAAACGTCACTGCTGGCAAAAAACCTGCTACAAACTACTCAGTATTGTCCTGAGATTCTCCACCTGGGAAGCAAGGGCATACAAATGGGTAATGCTGAACAATTTGAAATTGTACAATCTTACGTGAATGTTCCATAAATGAGCAACTGTTTGTAAACCACTCTCCTCTCCGCAATATCGCCTTCCCTGAAGCAAATGTCCTCACACCTACGACCTACTCCAGTCAACTCCACCCTCCATATGCTTCTTTTCCTCCCTTAATCTCTTGTTTCACTTTCCTTTATGATTTACCCTCCATTGATAATTAATTCTGAGAATCCATCTAGCATCTTCCCCCTTCTTTCTTTCTTTGATCACTATCCCTTTCCCTCTTAGTCCTCTCTCCACTGACCACCCGTACTTCCCAATTTTTCCCCTATTTCTACCTCTCAATTCCGGCTACCTGCTGCCTTTCTCTTGCTTGCTTCCCTTTTTCTGTAACCACCTTATTTTACTTCCCTTATGTCCCATCTCTGAAGTTCCTTGATTTCTCTTTGTTCCTGATGTTCTTGGTCTCCCTGTCATAACCTTCCACATCTCTCTCCTACTACCTTCTTTCAACCATATATATGTGAAGTCCCCTTTTTCTCAATGCCTAGAACCTCTTGGTGTTTGTGAGTTGAAATGCATCCTGTTACTATTTTAATATGTGGGAAAGTGCGATAGTTGTTTTAATTGTATCAAGTCAGCAGTCTGTTTCACAATGAATGAGGGCAAGCTTGTGGCTGCTCCAGGCATGGAGATAAGGGAAAATAGCAGCAGAAATAATTTATGGGCCAAAGTAGAAACCCTATAATTAATCCATGGCAAGGAAGATTTCCCAATATTGTGGGATGTGAGAAATAGGGACTATAAAATTCAAGTTAGGAAGAGTACGGTGTTCCAAAATTTTGCCAGCAATTTTTCATTGTCGGCAGAGGAAAAATGGCACTATCTCCAGACCCAGTTCAACAATGAGCCTTGAAAAATACAACAGAAAAAGTACAGATCTAGAACAGGAGATAAAGAGGTAGCTTGAGGGATATTTCAATAGGCTGAAGTTGGTCGCTGGATCCTTGACAGCCTGCGTAGAAACATTGAGTACGGTGGTAAAAGAAGGAAATTTTCCCACATGATCGTATTTTGGTAATTTTTGCTTTATTACCCTTTCTTGTCTCCTCTGAAAATTTTGAACAATAACAATAGGGAAGATTTAAGAATGGTAATGCAAAGGGTTTCATAAATCCTGAGGTAAACTTCACCTGTGAAATAAAATAAAACTATACATAACCGAGATACAAAAAAATTATAGAAGAAAATCAACCCATACAGAATGGTGAGATAGTTCACTGATATTTTTGTACATCTAGGATTTAATATCATACTGAAAAAGATACATCCATCCATTGCACCTGAATCATATGTAGCGATATTTAAAATATCAAAGCGACAATTAAAATAAAAATGACAAAATTTGGCTGTTTTAAGATGACTAGCAGAATTACCTGAGGTAAGAAACCAGTGTCATGGCCAATCTTACATCAGGTTAAATTGTTGTCTGGATATTCATTTTAGCCTTCCCTATTCCTTTTCAAAATGGTTGAAGCCCTCTTTGCACATACATAGATGCCTTTCCATCTTAAGTAACCCACTCGCAAATCAAGGTCTCGTAGGGACCGATGTCATTTCTATTTAATAGCCACTCACTTGTGGATCTTCGTTTCATTTTTGGCTGTTTCCTCTTTCTTTTTAGTGCTCAAAATTGAAGCCACAACAGCAGCCACCAAACGGGAGGGCATATAAATAAGACATCTTCTTTTTCACAAAGAGTACACTCTAAACCATTTTTCTAAGCTTTGTTGAGATAGAAGGGAATCAATAGCTGTGCTCTTTGAAGCTAGTATGCTCCTGAAACACTGCCAGCTGCAGTGACACTCCGACATAAAATCCAGACTGCCAGAAATTCATAGAGTATAGAGAGTGTCAGAGTGTCGCGACCAATTAGATCGGGACCGTCTCAACGAGACACTGCCAAGACACTAGTGTCATGACACATCCACACAAGTGTTGCAACTCAGCTCTCTGACGCGTCTTAACTGAGACACTCAAGTGTCTGACATTGAGTGTCAGACATTTTAGTGTCCCATTAAGACACAGCTTTAGGCTACCTAATAGGTGAAAAAATGTAAAATGCCATGTTTTTAAAAATCCTTCAGAACTTTATTCATCTCACTGTTTACAACTTAGTATTCCAATATTAATATCACAATCACAAAATCCATTTAAGCTTAATTCACTTGATAAGAGCTACAATTTGTCATCATTTTCAGATTTGGAGATAAGAAAAATTTTTGTTAAACAAGGTTCCTTTTTTGGTTCTCAAAACTCAATCAACATAAGCTCTTAATGCTGCAGTAATCATAGAAAAATAAAAAAATGAATACACTTAAATGCAATTGAAAGAAATGCATTTGGAAGCATGGATTCCACTAATTTACCTGATCAAAAATTCAGGGATAAAATACTGACAGAACCTGATAAGATATTGCAATAACAACAGAAGGTGTGGCTAAATCTAGTGTCTTTAAACATTCTATGCCAGACAAAATGATGAGAGTAAATTCCCTAAGTTCAGCCGGGGGAGAAGTTAATAAATTTCAAATGGATTCATTTACAATTTCTATCTGAATTGGCTTAAAATTGGCCTAAACTTTCATTACTGACAAATAATTTAGGGCTCCGAACAAGGCCTCACAGTCAATAATATTTTCATCCACCCAAACCAAAGAGATCAGTGATGTAAAACACATTGTGCTTAGCCATGATGAACATACTTGTATCAGTATGAACAAAAAGAAAACACCAAAACCTCACGTAGCTTTTTTCAGAGCATCTATCCGTTCCAGCAGGGGTGGATGGGAATGGTGCCACATGGAAAATAGTGGGTCGTTGACAGGAAACCCAAGATTGTCACTGTTCAACTTAACTAAGGCAGCGCACAGAGCATCTGCATGACCCAGCGACATGGCAAATGCATCAGCTTGGAATTCAAAGCGGCGGCTTAAACTGGTGAGAAAGAATCCGAGCACCTATAATAAATAAAAGAATAAATCAAAGGATTTTCAGGGGGAAAAAAATGAGACAATCGATGTAACTTTCAACATGGGTACAACACAAATGAATAAATGGCAAAGTAAACTTTCTACTCATGAATAATCACTACAGATATGAATGTGAATAAAAATTAGAATTTAGGGTTAAGTGCAAGCATGAGGTGCTACCTGAAAGCTCCCAAAATTTGAACATCACATGTCTAAGAGTGCTAATGAACAAAATGTCAACATTGAACACCTTGACCTTTGTGTAACAGTGAGTCAAGCCACTTAATTGTAGGTGAACATGCTAATTCATCATGCTAATTCATGCTATTCATACTATTTCATGTTTGCACGTTGCTTCCATTGTGATTTTGTGATGATAATTGTCAGAAAACAGAATATCTGTGAAAAGTTTCACCTTAAAATAGGAAAAAGCGATGCAAAAACACATAAAATGATGAGGAGGAACATTTGGAGACGGTGGTTAAGGCCAGAGCCAATCCAAGGAGTAGTTAAAGTAGTTAAAAAAAACCATGGTCAAACATAATTGAAGATGATACACATTCAGGATGACCATCAACATACATTACACCTGATAATTTCACTAATAGGTAATTCCATGTCAATTTATCCAGAAAAATGATGGTTTGACACCCAACATTACAGGTATTGAATGACCTTGGTATGTTTATTACATCCTTTTCTGTAGATATAACACTGCGCAAATTTTTTCTTTGTACATATAGTTTTTTCACAGCAATGTACAGTTGAGGTGTAACTGTGGTTTTGAACTATAAAACTTGCAGAGGGAAAACTGTGTATGCCTTTTAACTCACTCAATTCCCATAAAAATTTGTATCTTTAACAAAGAAACCATGAGGATTACAGAGAAAAGTAGTCATCTTCTCAGATGCATCATAAATTCTTTAAAAATTCAGTTAAATTCGATTAAAGAAAATTTTTACGAAAAACAGGACTATATAAAATATTCATTTTCTCCCAAAGGCAGTACTTAAACCAAGCAGAACTCTTTTCTCTCATAACCTGGAAGATATTTCCTGACACCTTTGAAAACAAAATTCAGTGCATTTTCAACACTTTCTGAGATTAAAAAAATATCAAACATCCAAAAACTTTTGTTTCACTTATCAAAGAAACAGGTTTCAGCAGGGATATTAGTAAGGTTGACTACAACATGCTAAACATATTTCATGCTTAGTACTTGATGGCTTTCAGGGTAGCTTCCATGTTGTGTCATTTTTGAAGATGACAGTTTTCACACATTAAGATGGTTACATGCTTTCCAATACTTGGGAACGGGTTTTCCATAGCAGAAAATGACTTCAAAAGAAGGCAGGAAAGAATTGCACCTGACTGATCAACAGGCTATACATAGCGACTAAAATACATCGAGAGCACTCCAGACTAGAAGAAGCCAGCTGGAATGCTCACGAAACAGTCATCTTAACAAAATGACACAAAATGGAAGGGTCATCCCATGTTAAACCATTCAGAAAAAAGAAGATTTGACGCCCAATTAACAATTTCAGTTAATACGAGAAATCAAACATTCCACTTGAAGTACTAGTGAATCAAATATCTTCCACCATGCATGATGAGTTTAAGAAGTGCTTCCTTACAGGCTGTTCATTAAATTTTAGATATGATGATTTCCGACAAAGGAACGCTCATATTAATTCAAATTTCAAAAACTTAAATCCCATTCACCAAACTTCCCATACTTTGAGGTGTTTTGCAGAGCTACTAGTAAACTTACCTTCCGAAATGATGATAAGCAGAAAAATCACACACACATGTTCTTACTAATATATAATGAAAATTTTATAAAAAATAGTGCATACAGAACTGTTAATTTTTCTTATGATGCTGATTATCAGAAAAGTTAGACTTATGTTCAGCTTGGATATTTAACACTTTGGAGACTGGATGTCTTGGGGGGCCCTAGGACACGTGGACTGCCAAGTTTAGTGTTTTTTACAAACATTATATGTATTCCGCAACTCAGTCTCAACATAAGTCCAAAAAGTAAAAAAAATCTTCATATGGCAGCACCTAATACAGATGGCTTTGAAAGATGTCTAGAAGTAAGTTCAAACAGCCGATGATCGAGCGTAGCTCGGATAGCTTTTGCTGCGTATTATAAGGGGCAAACGAGTGTGGCTCGGGCGCTGTCCACGTGAGAACAGACACTGCCTGAGCCACACTCGGACACCGTCTCCAATGTGTAAATTATTTTTTAATCTCAGAAAGATCACAAAATGACTTATTTTCACAGGTGGTGTGAAATAGCTTTAGGATTAAGAAAAAAAGATTTTGCTTGATTAAAACACTGCCTTAGGTAGATAATTATTTTTAAACCCTTTAATTGCAAGAAATTTTCTTAATTCCAGTGAAACTAAAGTGTCTCGAGAGTTAATGATACCTCTGATGTAAAAACTAATATTTCTTTATGAAATGCTCATGGTTTACTAGATAAAACGGCAAATTTTCATAAGAATAGAGGTAAAAATAAGGCAGATACATTTCCTTTCCTCAGGAGGTGCAAGTGTCCACAGAGGCTACCAGAATGGGCACACTGCAATTTCACCCAAACTTGGAAAAAAACGACTTGAGATAGAGAAGAAAAACTTTCCAAAGTTTCATATCTACATCAGAGGATACAACAAACCAAGTTTAATCATCATCTGAGACACTGGGTGCCAAGGCCTGGATGAAGTGACATGGAATGATCCATAGCTACCCTGAGAGCGATTAAGGACCATGACCACTCCACGGAAGCTTTACTACTACCTAAATTTCATGCTTTAGTAAGTCTCGAATTCTGACTTTACACCATTAAAGGTGTAAAATAATGCCAGCACTAGCTCTCATAGTACTTAAAAACAGTGTAGATAATTGATTATAATTTAATGGCAAGTAACGGCCATCCTTCTGAACATCAGTCCCATAGTTAAAACAATGAAGATTTAACAGAATCTTGTAAAAGTGAGCTGTTTCTTCTTTACACAATGATACTAATGATGGCAGTTGAGAATACATTCACTTACGGTATTGTAGGGTGAGAAAATATACTGCCCAACAATGAAGAAACCAATCAATATTGGCTGTTCATCCATAAAGCCAAAGGCCCGGTACATTGTTTTGTACCGGAAAAGAAGTCCAAAGACCAGGAACATGAGAAATAAGTTCACCTGATAGGAAAAACAAATGACAAAATATATAATTAGAGCAAATCCCTAAACTGCTCACCAATACATGCACAACAAAATTCATCAATTGACTAAAAATTAGTTTGTCAAGGTTCCATAACATAAATCATATGAAAAATTGCTACTTTTCAAGGAAGGTGTTGTGAAATATTAATATTTCAGTAACAAATATACCAGTAACAGAGGTGAACATTGCTGAAAATTATGGTAACTGTCAGCGGTTGCTGTAAATTACAAGAACTATCATTTGTGAATCAATAGAGAATGGAATTGAGGGTAAATGCATGCAAGACTAAAGTAGTACGTAGTTTTTGATAAGAAGAATGGGGAGAATAACTGTGTGATGAGGGCAAATGGTGAAGTAATTGATCAAGTTGATGATTTTGTGTATTTAGGTAAGATGTTTGCGAAAGATGGATGGATAGATGAGGAGATAAAGATACGTGTGAATGCTGGAAGGAAAGTGGTAGGTAGCATATGAAGCATATCAAGGAATGAGTGCCTGTCTAAGGAGGCGAAAATCACTGTGTACAAAATTGTACTTCTCCCCACTTTGCTGTACAGTAGTGAAATATGGGCATGAGTTATCTAAGGAGTATTTGCGGCAAAAGTCGGATGGATAGGGTCAGGAATGAGTGGGTAATAAATGAATATGGGTTAGATGCTCCAGTAATGGACATATATAAAAGGAGTGTGCTTCGTTGGTTTGGCCATGTTGAGAGAATGGATGAGAGTCGAATAACGAAACATATATGAGTGAAATGAATGGTGCGAGAGGTAGAGGTAGGCTGAGAAAGTTGTGGCTGAATGTGGTTAAGGAAATTCTTAGGAGGAGGAATATTAGGAGTCTTAAAAACAGAAGGGCTAGTATGAAGCAGTGTATGTGGTTAAATGAGGCAAAAGAGGTTTGCAAGGGTCAGTATGGAGGAAAACATTGAAGCAGAGTTAGGTGTACGACTATGTATTTAAGAGTGAAACTTTGTGAATGTGCCTACCCCGGAAGGGAACGGCATGATAGGTATGTATGTATATACCATGGTAATTTTCAGGATGGCTCATCTCTTACAGAGATCTTACAACAGAGCACATCCATGATCATCAAAGAGGTAACATTTCATTCTTAGATTGATCATTTTACCTGCATGATAACTATATTCTTCAGGACATGATTCAGCTTCCAGTGGCCAAGTTCATGACCCAAAACTGCAATTACTTCATCATTATCGCAGCCCTTTGCTTCTTCCTCCTTTTTTTCAGATTCCCCTTTGATTTCCTCCTCTTTCTCAACCTCTTTTTCACTAGTCTCCTTTTCATCAGCTTCCTCTTTCTTTTCTGACGAATCAGTTTTATTTATCGGAATATAATCCTTAAGAAGAGTGTCAAAAAGGACAATCCTCTTCTTCTTAAAGAAGCCGTAAAAGTATGCATTACTATGCACAGAACGTTTAGATCCTGTTGATAAAATATAAACAAATTAACTTACCAAAACAAATAAATAAAAAAATTGAGGGCTAAATTACCTTAGCATTTCTACAATAACTTTTTATCAACAAACAACTATTTCACTTAAGTTCTAGGTGAATCATTCAAGAGGTAAGAAACTATAAAATGTCTACGGGGATGATATATAGGTAATAACTCTGCAGTGCAAGGAACTGAATTAACATTTCAACAGCTGAACAATTAGACAAAAGTTACTTACAAGCTATCACCTACAACAGATTGGCCACAGATTAGTAAATTATATGCTCAAACAGCATTACAATAACACCAGAGTGAAAGTTTCAAGTTTAATTCTTTTTTAACCTATTTGGAAAAAAAGCTTCCAAAGAAAACAATGCAAATAATGACCTTTCGTTGTCACAACTAAATTTTATCCTGTTTCATAACAGAACAGATTACTCAAGCCTTTATGAGCCATAAGTAACTTAAGTTTAAGGGTCTAGTGCAATTTATCGAAGGTCTCTAAAAATCTACAAAAATTTCATTCACCACTAACCCTAGCAGGGTCATTAATGCTACATAGTAGAACCTCTCATAAAAGCAACGACTGTAATAATAAAAACTACACAATGTGCCATCACGATGAAAATAATAATAAACTATAATAATTAGAGACTCACCTTCCACAACATAGAGTTCATACAGAGGAAACTTGAGGCTGGATGCCAGCTCTTCAATTCTGGTACGAAGTTCACCAACAGGTAATGCAGTATATTTGTCGAATAATGGTGCGATATAATCGGGATACACAGTCAGAAGGAAAAACGTGACAAGCATAGCAAAAAGCCAAAGGTACAAAAAGAAGTAATCTCCTCCAATCTGGACTATTTTCACGATGGCAGCAATAAGCGGCAGCATTATTATCTGTCCTACGACGAATGCCTTTATTTTATCCTTAATGAAAAATCCACAGGTCTGCAATGACGAGATAAAGATGATGCTGGTACAACAAATAACCGTATACTTCAAAGCAAAGTGCACCATTTATAAATCAGCGCCAAATATTTCTCCACTGAATTTTTTCTCACCTGCTTATTGAACCCAAACTTCTCCTCCAGAACGAACGTATTGTATATTGAGAAAGGCAGCGAGATAATAGTGGAGTAAACGTTTGTCACCAAACCAAACATCATACTTTGTAAAATTTCATTGCTTTTATCTAATCCAACAGCCTCTAAAAGAGCTTTGGATGCACTCCAAAAGTAGAAGAAGCCGAAGTAGATAATGAATATCTAAAAATTGGCGAAAATCAGAAGCATTAGATAAAATGTCCAAATATCACGAGGCTCTAAATCAAATGCTCATTAACAACTCACAGTTGTAATCATAATATGGACCAACTCCTTATAAAAATTGAAAGTACTCTTATCCAAACTGTATAATCGTGCTTTGTGAAAAGTTTCATCCTTCAATATTCCCTTCAGCTCAGGTGGCACTTCTTTGGTCTCACGATAGACAGAATGCTGGAAACGAGATAAACTTCATGTGCTAACAAATAATTATTTGTACGAAGCCACAAGGCTTCATTAGAGTTGAATATGCATATAAATTCAACAAAATGCATGATGAAATCTGAAAGTTATGGGAACCGGCTGACCACAGCCACTGGTCGCTTACCTGCCGTTTCGATAAGTACAATTCCCATAAATATTCCAGCCATAGGAATCCAAGAATTGCATACAAGAGTGACCTTTCGTCAACCTCCGGAACAGAAAGATATTTCTCCATTATAACATTTAAGTTACGTGTCCCCAGTTAAAATTTCCCCACACGACAAAACGACCATCAACGACTCGAAACCCGCATTGATAAACGTAACTCATTTGGAATCTACAAATAAATGAGATGCGAATTTCTTGAAATCAATAATATGAAAATATTCATTCTTTCGAACAGAAATTACTGAATCTATGGATGACCCAGAAGGATTGAAAATGTTAGATATCTCCAAAACTATTTTCATAATTTATAGTACAACAAAAAACCCATGATATATAATTGAACTCCACAAAGGGAACTATGAGAATTTTATAAGTAGGAACCATGGTATGGCCGCAACATGAACAATTGACAACTGATATTTCTTGGAAACATTGGGAAATTGCGTTGCAGGAGTGTCGTAGCCAAAGATTATATACGTCGTAGAGGTCGTACCATTGAAGAGGTTGTGGGAATGGCGATGTTACGTTCAGTGTCAAGCCGCTCTGCCCGAGTTTTAAATCCTTTGCGTTTTAACAGCCTGCCTGTTTTAAATTATCACGCTAATGTTCGTAAATTATTTTTACTATTGATGATGTAGTTTTTGACAGTATTTCCATCGTTGACTTAGGTGTCTTTCTAAAACATGTACGTACTTGCTTTTATAGGTGTTAGATCACTATGAAAATCCCAGAAATGTTGGATCTTTGAATAAAGACGACAAGCAGGTTGGCACGGGGCTTGTTGGAGCTCCAGCATGTGGTGATGTAATGAAACTTCAAATTAAGGTAGATGAAAATGGGAAGATTGTTGATGCCAAATTTAAAACCTTCGGCTGTGGTTCTGCAATAGCCTCAAGTTCCTTGGCTACCGAATGGGTTAAAGGAAAGACTGTAAGGATTATTTCAATTTCTTATTCCTATTAGAGTATTATTTTACGCATTTTACATAACTTTTGTATTTTTTATCTAGGTTGATGAGGCTCTTACTCTGAAGAATACTGATATTGCCAAGGAGCTTCGCCTGCCACCGGTGAAACTTCACTGTTCAAGTATGCTCATTTATAATCCATTCTGGTACATCATGACAACATTATTAGCCGCAATCCACTTAGAGGCTATGTGTTTTCACGGAATAATTCCTGCTGTATCACTGCGTCAAACATTTTGTCGAATGATTTTATTTATCCTCATGATTTAGAGGAATATTTAAATTTAACATAATGGTTAATGCTTCGCCGACCCAGGCCTTGGCAGGAGTCCAAGACCATTTATTTTATTATAATTGTTAATAATGAGTGCTGTACATCATTGCTCAATGGAAAGTGGAAATATTATTTCTTGGTTATTTTCGGTTATTAGTGAGTGTTATTTAAAAATTTACTTGACAGACAATGCCATGTATCAACAGTATTTATTTTCTCTCTACCGTTACCATGGAACACAAACTTAATCCTCAACACAAATCCAATATTTTTACAAGCCCTTTTTGACATCTCTGAACATACATTGGTCACTTTCCTTATGTATCAGTCCTTCTCTTCTGAAAAATGTCGTTACTCTCTTGTTCCATTTTGCAGGAGCTTGTTTCAGCCCATAGAGTGCCTTCTTTGTAAGCACACTTTATTTTCGCGCTTCTCTTTGTACCCCTCAGGCACTTTCATGAAGATCTCTTCATCCAGTTCACTATTTAAAAAAGCTGTTTTGACATCAAATGGCTTACTTTGTAGGTTTTCCTGAGCAGAAATTGCAATTAGAATTCTCAATGATGTGGTATCATTCACTGGACTAAAAGTGGCCTTAAAATCTATATTTCCTTCTTTCTGTTGGCAACCTCTCACCACCAACCTAGCCTTGAAACGACCATCATATTTCCTTTTAAATATCCACTTGTTTGTTAAGATTTGCTTTGCTCTAGCTCTTTCTTTCTCCACAATCTCCCTTTCATGATTTTTTCCAATATCATCTTGATTTACTTTAGGCTCTTGAGATTCTTTGTTATCTAATTCTTCTCTTTCCTCTTCTTCTACTCCTTCCTCATCAATAATCTTTTTACTTTCACATTTTAACTCTTTTCATCCTGTTGGGGTGGACTTCTCAGACTCTGATTTTTAGTGGGAAATTTTTCAAAAATCACATCCCTGGAGATGAACACTTGTCTTTTCTCTGCATCCCACAGTCGGTAGGCATTTCGGGCATATCCAATGCAGATACATTCTTTTGATCTAATATCCATCATATTTAGAGGCTTCAGGACTTTGACATATGCTTTGCACCCAAAAATCTGATCTCCTTTTAAATTTGGTTTGTATCCAAACCACAGTTCCACTGGTGTTCTGTCAATAGTAGTGCTCGGGCATCTATTAGTAATATATGCTGCAGTTAAAATAGCATCACCCCACATTTCCTTAGACAGGTTTGCATCAAATAATAGAGATCTAGCTTTTTCAAGTAGTGTGTGCTTCATTCTCTCTGCTTTACCATTTAATTGAATTTAATTAACCATACAATTTAATGTATATTCTAGCACAATACCCCCATTTTTACACCATGTCTGTAACTCAGAAGCACAGTACTCTCTTCCATTGTCACATCGTATCACACTAACCTTTTTGTCAAATTGATTCTCTACAGATTTAACATATTGCTTCAGGCATTCAGACACCTCACTCTTATATCTGATAAGAAACACAGTACAAAAATGTGAAAAATCATCTAAAAATGTTACGAAGTATCTTTTACTGTCATAAGTCTCCACCTCAAATGGTCCGCACACATCAGTGTGTATTATTTGCAAAACTAGTAGCTCTCATTCTTTCAGTCTTAAAAGGGAATCTGGTCTGTTAAGCATTGACACAAACAGTACAAAAAGTATTGCCTTTAAATTTAGCAATTTCTTTTGGTATGCCATCACATAATGATGCCATTTTCTTAAGATTTTGGAAATGTATGTGGCCCATTTTTCTATGCCACTCCATACCAACATTATCTGTATGTGTCAATAGGGCTTCATAAGTCCCGTCAAGATTAACTGCAAAAATTCCATTTTCTCCTTTTTTACTTTCTATTACAATTTTTTCCTTAGGCATAGGTACATCACCTTTCAGGATTTTCACACTGTCCTTCGTAAACAATACAGTTCCGCTGTTCTCTGTTATTTCACAAACAGACATTAGATTTTTGGTAAGTTCAGGTACATATAACACCTTTTTTAGTTTACATTTGTTCATGTCAAGATTTCCTACTCCTGCAACAGACATACTTGTATTTTTCTTAGCAACCTTAACTTTTTCATCGCTTGGGTGTAAATCTTTTACTAACTCAGAAGAATTTACCATGTGTTTTGTTGCACCACTATCTACCACAAACTCAAAAGTATTATTTATACTTAAGTTAGCCTCTGTATCAGCTAAAAATGCTACTTTTATGTCTTCTTTTTGTGTTCTATCTCTATAGCCTCTCTCATTCGACTTACTATTATTTTTAAAGAAACAATTTTTCTCATTGTGATTCGTTTTCTTAAAAATACTGCAAACTTTTTTTTCGTAAGAAACAATCCTTCCCTCTATGGTTTGTTCTTTTATATATTATACACCCTCTGTTAGGACACGAAGCTTTTACATGACCCTTTTCCTTGCAGAAGAAACATACCATTTAATTTTTATACTTATTTTTACTGGCTTTGTGATCTGCTATGAATGATACTACGCCCATGTCACTCTCCCGTCTTGAGCTTTGTTTCTTCGATTTGTAGTTGTGTGCAAAGGTGCTCTAATGTCTTGTCCGGTCCTCTTACTGAATCCCATGCACTCGAGAAATGTGTGTATTCTTCAGGAAGGATGGACATCAACTTCTTCATTATCATCAGGTCATCTATGGGTTGTTTCAGTCCATTAAGTCTGTATGCAACGTTCTGGAGATTGATCGGATAATGACGAAGATGATGTCCATCCTTCCTGAAGAATACAGACATTTCTCAAGGCCTTTTTGACATGACGTCCTTGGATCGGTCGTTCTTAAACACATAGAATTCCTGCAAGAGGCTTTGATTCCTTCTGGCACTTTTCTGTTTCTGTATCCTTCTCGTAGATTAATTTCAGTTTCTCGAACATTGGCTTGGCTGTTTTACAGGTCATAATGTGTTGTACCATGGATCTATCTATTATGGACACTATGTAATGTTGAGCCTTTGTGTCCTTCGTATTCCATCTTCGGAACTCATTAGAATTTCTTTCTTCTTTTTTGCACAAGTCTTTGTCATCTACTGTTTCAATTATTTCCTTTGCTCTAAACAGAATTTTTATTTGAAAGGACCACATTGCATAGGTAGGTGCATCCTTCATTTCTGTATGTGCGTGACATCGTCACTCAACGCTGCCATTTTTTATGTCGGTCTTTCTTTTCTTTACCGTTTTTCTTATTAATTTCTATGTTATTATTTTCCTTTTTTAAACAAGCTCTGGTAGCTCTGGGCCCATAACCTCTTGGTTATTTTCGGTTATTAGTGAGTGTTAATGAAAAATTACTTGACAGACAATGCCATGTATTAACAGTATTTATTTTCTCTCTACTGTTACCAAGGAACACAAACTTAATCCTCAACATTATTGATTCCACTCTCCATAAGCAATGTCATGTTATTTTAATGTGCTTTTTCTGGAGTAGACCCTGAAGGCCACTGGTTATGCTGTTCATATGCAATATTTTGAAATATGAAATTTTCTTTTCTTTGCGAAATTGATTGGTTGACAGATATGAAGTAAACCATCATTCATGAATTTAAATCCACAACTTAGAGTGGAGGAATGATACAGCCGAAATTACTGCACTGCTGGTAATTTTATTTAGTTAAAAGAATGTTGTAATCTATTGTTCAGCTTATCAAAAAGAATAGACCAAACCAGGGGCATGCAGTGATTGCATTGGCAAATATTTGCAACAAAAAACTGTTGACTCCAATACAGTGAAATGAAATCTAATGAATAATTGCTCTTTTTTTACAGTGTTGGCAGAAGATGCAATCAAAGCTGCTCTTTCTGATTATAAGATTAAGCAGCAGAGCTCCTAAGATGGTTGATTTAAGACATGCACATTGCCTAGAAAATTATTGATGGAAATATATACTTTTGTATTATTACTCGTGGCCTAATTTAGTTTTGTGAACAAGCTATGGTCAAATTTTGCATCAGAATTGGTAATGATGTAATGAATGTTTTTTTATGGTTAAATTGTAGGCTAAGACAAGAGTCAGAAGTTTATTTATGAAATGATATAAATGTATTCTATTTATTTTCATAGATATTAAAGACAATGTAAATGAAACTTTTTTTTTGGCATTTACTGATTTAAGTCTATTGATAGATAAGTTTCAGTTTACTGTATTTGGTGGCACTATCGATGATCGCAATTTTCCAATCGGAACTACATGGGTCAGATTTATGGTAAGTGAATAAACAAATTATACATGAATGACTGTCTATGAAGTCATGCGGGAGCATACGTATGGTACATGGATCACTCCAGGAAGGAAGAGCATGAGCTGGGATCTACAATGAAAAACCAGCAGAGGTCTACGCCCTTATGATTTGCACCATCTTACTTAAAGAAGCTGGTCTGCACAACAGACCACTCCACATTACGTACTGATAGTCAAGGCCCTCACCTCTTCATGGCACAAATCACCACTGCTGCAGGAGTGTCGAGAAGTACTCAACACGATAGGCAAATGTGGCAAAGGAGAACTCTTCTGGGTGCCTGGACTTGTGGACATAACTGGAAACGAGAAGGCTGACAAACCAGTGAAAGCATTATCTAGCAGCAATTCGACTGGCCCTTAACCAATCGTGCCTGTAGTAGGGAGGATGGAGATGAAACATGGGGTCTAACTCAGTACTCCGAGATCTGGCAAACAGTATCGAAGCTACAGCAGGCCAAACCACATGTAAAGGGACCGAGTCCTAGCTTTGCAAGGAGGCTCCTCTAACTAAATGGAGGCCAAATACAAACTAGTGGGATTCCTCACAGGACATGAACAAGTGATGAGACATCTCCATCTGTAGAATCTTTTGATTACAGATTCTCCCATATGCAGGAGGTGTGAGGAAGTGGATGAAACCAATCCCCATATTCTCTGCTGATGTCCAGCCATACTTAGAACTCGAAATGGGTATCAGGGCTCACCATTTCCGGAGCCCATCAAAGTAGGGGAAATTCCTTTATGGGACCTGCTCGCCTTTAGCAAGGCATTCAGACTATACCGATAACCACCAATTGGGTGGCTGGCATAATGGACCAACTCGGTCCAAGTGTCTTAGGAACTCCTAGCAGCCTAATTTGGTTATTTTCATTTATTCTCTTTGATAAAACACTGACCATTGTTGATTCAAGTAAAAGAGAAGTATAAACCAAAAGTTAAATGGTAGGCTACATGCATATTAGAAGATATATTTTAATGGCTCTGCTAGGGCAGTAACAGTCTTCCCTATTTACATTTTATTTTCGCTTTTCTATTTCATTCTCCACTCAGGTATTCCTTTCCTCGATGTGATAATAGAGATCGTATTGGATGTTAATCAATTGATTACTCCCAGGTAAAAATATTTAGTCTATAGCCCCTCATGAAAAATTCTAGCATAATCTATTTGAGAGGCAACGAGATTGAATTGGAACCAAGGGGCCAGGAATTGAATCAACTAATTCCAATTAAGAAACAACACCAACTAACGAGTTTGAACTGGAAATAGTAATGTTTAACTAGAATTGGAACCAATCTGATTGAACTGGAAAATATTGAAACTAGAATTGAAGAGATTCAAATAGAAACAACCAGATTTTGAATCGACGTGACTGAACAGGTAAATATTGGAACCAGAATTAATGGGATTTGAACAGAAATGGCCAGTTTTGGAATTAAATTGCCTAAATCAGACAACACTTCATTAGAAGATAGCTAGGTTTGAAATGAAGTAGTAGTTTTAACTTTGAAATAATGGAGGTGGCATCAAATTGATGAAGGATTATGATTTTAATTGGTTTTACAGTAGTATTTATACAGGACAACTTTTCCCAAAATTATGTTACTTAAAATGGAATTTACAGAAGCTAGAACCAACAGGTTTCAATTATAAGACAATCCAAGGAATATGAACCAGTTGCTGAGGGATAGCTGGTTATATCTACTCAGTAATAAATGTACAAATTAAGGAAATCAAATTAATATAATTGGAGCAGTACTGCTCTGAAAGACTAATATCAGATCTGGGTGTAGTCTGGATTAGAAGCATCTTTAAAATTCAGTCCAGCTACAGACCAAATAATTTTACCAGGGCTGGCAAACCCTGGTTAATACAACTTCATATGGTACGATTTCAGCTTTTTCACAATGTGCCCATTGTGAGTGCCTTTGTGTAGCATGACCGAATTTCCTTTTTCCATATGATTTCTGAGGCTCCGCATACCTACCCCTTAGTTTGGATTTCTGTTTAACTGCTGTTACTTCAGGGAAACCATTCAATGTTCTTGTATTTAGCTATTACAGTCCATTGACCATTTAATGTCCACCCTAAATGTTAGATGTGCATGGCTGTAGCTATGGAAACAACTGTTGCAAAAAAGACTCCAAAACCCTAAATGTGTATGTGCAGCCATAGCTATGGAAACAACTGTTGCAAACAAGACTCCAAAACCAAAATGTTAGATACGTGTCGCCATAGCTATGGAAACAACTGTTACAAACAGGACTTCAAAAACCTGAATGTTAGATATAATTGGCCATAGCTATGGAAACAACTGTTACAAACAAGACTCCAAAACCCGCTATTGTAATGCTAAGCAATGACATACATAGTCCATCCCTCCTATTTGTCACACATACCCCTTATTATTAACATGTATTGCAATGACTCCAACATGTTTTCTTTGCATTATTTCGTTTAATATGAGTTTTTTATGACGATACCTTAATCTAGCTTAATCTGGGTACAGCTGTTTGGCTCCAAGAATGACAAGAACTAATGTTCCAAATGCATCCAATGTGCCTTCATTTGGTGGCCAGAAAAATAAAACTCCTGGGCTTGGGAAGTGGCCAAAACTCTGTCACCAACTTCAATGATGAGTCAAACGCCTTTCTGTGTGAGAATTTTGCCAAGAATAAATGTCCATAATACCCTGCAAGCTGTTGCATGTGTGTGTGGCAAAGGGTGTTAAGACACCAGCCGAGTAAAGGATAATGTTTTGGGAAGAGGAATGGTAGAGTGTAATATGATAGTGTTTTTAGTATAGCTGTTTTCTTTATGGCCACCTAATATGTGACGAAAGTACAGATTATTGTACCTATCTGTTAGGCAATGTATCTCTCTTATGTTATCACTTCTGTCAGATCTAGAAATGTAAGGTGGCATCAAAATGATATTCTCTGTGTCGCTCTGAAATACACCAGTTCTGAATTTCTCAAGCAACCTAAGCCTAGTGTGTAACCTCCAAGACTATAGGGGCACCCCATAACATGCCTTCAGAAAAGAAACCAATATTACCTAGCCAATAGCAGTGGCATTCTATTTTGTTGGGAAACAATAGGTATCCCCCCCCGTTCTGATTGTGATAAGGTGTTGTGATGTTATTCTTGTGTGTTCTTTGAAGTCAAATAATTACTTATAACGAACAGCAAAAATGAAATAATTATCTACAATTATAATTGGGAGGGATACTTAGTGTGTACTAGGAATGTCATCCTGAGTCGTGAGTTGAAATTTAATGATTATTTAATATCAAATTGTACCCTGAGAAAGTTAAACATTTTATATATTAGTGCCCATCATGAGATACTGATAGAGATAAATGCAATGCAGAGCATAATGCATTGTTAACACAAAGGAAGCAGAAGTATGACAAGGATGTGTTTTGTCTACCATAGTCATCAGTTTTTATGTTAAAAAATCAATAAAATAAAGAAAGGAAGATTTAAAAACAAGGATAGAAGTGCTTGGAGAAAAAAATTTACATTCAACCCAGTGCCTATGAAAGTAAATTCCAGTGAAGAAGAAAGATTTGACAAGAATGCTGAACAGTATGACAAAACTATGAAGAAATACAACTTGAAGACTAATATTAAGGAAACCTAGGTTATGTTTTGTGGGTGATATCAAGATACCAGGAACACTGTAAACTTGGGCAGCCATAACGTACACAAGAGGAAGAAATTTGCTACTTTGTAATTACCTCTGATCCTTTTCAAATATCTTTACGACTGAGAGGCAGACCTACGTTTTTGGGGGTGAGGGAAAAGGGCACGTGACTTCGCAAAAAATAACTATAATGCAGTAGGCAGAGCCTAGCCTCTTGGAAATTCAGTCACTCTCAGACCTCCGTTGTGTATGGTTCGTGATTCAATAAGCTCTGTTGCCAAACCTCCATTGCATTAGTTCGCTAGGTGTGCCGTGGTGATCTTCCTTCAAGCCAACCTTTTACCTGTATTTTCCTATTTGCCTAATACCTTTCCTTCCTTTCTCCATCACCCCACAAGTTTTCTTTCATAGAAGTTAACTTGTAAGTGGAATTACCTTTGGCAAATATATTTTCCTTAACATTCATCGGACATGTTTTCAAATTTAACATTTCTAATAGTCGTTCCCGACTGATTTGAGACCAAATAGCCTACAATTCCATCACATTTCGGCCAAAGAGCTTGGCTAAAACTTGTAAAAAAAATTCTTCATTCAATGTTTTCAAAATTCACCGACATTTTCCGAAACGTCGGCAGATTTTGAAAACATTATCCGGTGCGAAGCCCGAGAAAGATATTTGAACATAATACACCGGGAAAATCTTAAATAATTTATTCTTCATTCAATCATGGAAATAGTCAGAAATCAACGAAATTACTTTGTGTTTGGACCCGTTTTAATCAGCTTGCTTCACAGAAAATATGTTTAACATTTGTTAATTATAGTAATTTAACAAATAAAAGCTATGGCTATTGTTTTCAAAAGTCCACTTCTGAGTCACTGACTGAGCAATCATGAATGATCCTTTCTATGACCTTTGAGACTGGTCAGAATAAGGAGTCCGAATGGGGAGTAAAAGGGAAGAGAAGGGATGAATTCCTTAGACTGCGATGCCACCTGATCCTCCTCCCCTTCCCTACGGGCCACGTGGTGGCTTGCGTAATGTTACAAAGAGGCAGTCATTCATTTCCATTCGCATGTAAAGTCTTGAGAGTAAATATGGCAAAGTCCACCTCTCTCTCTCTCTCTCCCCACTCCACTGCCCTGGTGTTGAAGCCCCTAACTCCTGCCTCGATGCCACTCAAACAGTTCCGAGCAGGCACGAAGGACCAGTCGCAGAGGTATTAAAAAAGGATAATAGGTAATCATATTTGGTCTGTAACTGCTCCGAAAGACTAATATCTGATCTGAGAGTATTCTGTAACTGGACTGAACGAGTCTGGTTTTTCACAAAGTGTCAATATGTTTCAAATCAAGACCAGTTATAGACCACTTCCAGATCAGATATTTATCTTTCAGAGCTGTCATAGACCAAATATTTTTACCTGGGTAGGATCACAAGGAATGGCAGAATTGGTTTTTCCATCAGTGAAAAAACATTGTGAGATGAGTAGCCATAGCTAAGTAGGTATCCTACTATCAGAAAATGAGTCTGTTTACAGCTAGGAACTCAAGCTTCAATGTTTGGAAACTCTTCATTGAAACATGTTTTAGGAGCGTGGTTTATGTGGTAGTGAAGCCTGGACTTTAACACCTGCAGAGTAAAAGAGATAGGAAGAAATGAACGTGTGGTATTTCTCAAGAATGAAGAAGATTGAATGGATGGAGATAAAGGCTATGAAGTGCTGAGGAGAAATAGAGTGTCATAGAAATCATGAAAGTAAAATAAAAAGCATGAGAAAGATCTCTGAAAACCACTTACTGTCTCAGACTGGTGTTTCTCTTGAATTAGCTTTCAACTCCACTTCAGAAAAATACTAAATGGTTGAGTGAGAGAATATCATATCAATTTGTTTGAGTGATTGTTTTTCTTATTTATGAATCCCTGGCATGGGTTAGTTCCCTGTAAATTGTTCAATGACTATAGTCAGGGTTCATAAACCCTGCTTTTTTTATTCCTGAAAGGTATTGTTTATGGCTTTTGGGGTCATAACCTTCATTATATGGCCGTAAAAAGAAAACAAGTATGCCGTAAGAGCTCACTTCATTATTAGACTCTGAAAAGGAGAAAAAAGGCAAACTTATTGAATCTATTTTGTGGATCAATAATTTGGACCTATTATGTTAATCAGTAATGGAAGGAGGATCAGAAGGGATGAATTGCAGAGGAAGACCAAGAATGGAATCTATCAGGCAAGTTGTAAATGACATTGAAGTGAAGAATTATGTAATGGGAATGAAGTGGTTTGCTGAGAGGGTTATTGAATGGAGAGTAGGAAAAAATCCAATCTTCAGAATGATGACAGCTAATGATGAAATGTGTTTCTAATTTCTAGGATGACTGTAGAGTGTAAGTATTCATGTGTTTAAAGTTTTTCCTTCACCTTCCCATAGTGATGCCACATTGACTAAGAAACTTTAAGTAGTCGATTTTTCGATGTTTATAAAAGTAGTCGCCACTCACTCAATTTTCATCAGATTATTTTACTACTCAATGTTTTTGATGTCTCAGCCAAAAAAATCGAGAGGTCCGATACATATGTCGATGCGGCATCCCTACCTTCCCGTTACCTTCCTCCCCATTCAAGTGTCAACAAAGGGTAAGGCTTAGTCTTATCAAGAGATATTCAAATGGGGATCTTTTATTATTACTATGGCTCAATCATAATACTGAAATAAACTGAGAGGTATATGAAAGGAATACATCAGCTAACTGATGCTTTTATGTCTAAAGAAACATATCATCACTGAAAGAACTATGGAGCCCGCTTGACATGTTTTGGGAAAATTAAGTTTAAGTTGCCTCCCAAGTTTGTATAGGGTTTATGGTGTAGTTTAGCAAAAATTTCTACAGATAGCAGCACAATATTGCATTGAAGCAACATCACTTAACCAAAATTAGCTGGAAGGTTTGAGGATTTTGTGTCCCATGAAAAGTCTCTCTACAGTCAGCTTGATGGAATTGTTGCTTCAACAACCATATGGAAAGTTGATTACTATCTAGAAAAACCAAAATATAAATAACTATGTATATCTCAAAAACTGATTCTTCAACTTCTGATGGATGTGTTTGGTTCATAGTACATATTTTTAATAGTTACTTTGGCAACCAACTCTACCACTTAAAATTTCTGAGCAAAGAGGTAGTGAATCATAGTGGCAGTCATCTGCTTGTAACGTGACATTAAGGGGAGGAAGGGTTAGGTAAGGGGTCAATCAAGGAAGGGAGGGGAGAGGACAGCAAATGGTAAGTAATGCAGCCAACATAACCATACTTAGCTTGAAAGGGCAGGAGTGTAGGCAGAGCATTCCATGACAACATTTGCGAGCTAAACTAAGATGGATTATAGTTATCTGGTATTATATATAGCTTATTTCAGAGACCCATTTAAACAATTGGATTAAGAGCCATAGGGAGCTAGAAAGTTGATGTGAATAAAATATAGAGCATTTTGAAGTTGTGTATGAAGGCCTTGGGAAGTCTGGCAATCAAGTAACTCTAGAGTCAGTTGGTAGGGAATGAACTCATCCAATGGTTTGTGAAAATGACGCAATGTATCACTACCTCTATACTCAAGATCCAAAATGATTAATATTTCAACATTATTTATCAAGGAAGGTTACTTGGCCTTTCAATCAGGTCAGGTTCTACATTTCCACCGACGTTTCCTAAAATGCGGCAGAGAACCTTCGTCTTCTCAGTCTTGTATTGTTATCAAGTCTTACACAAGGCTCTTGTCTCATTACGCTTTCAAAGGAAAATTGTTCATTTGCTTGAATGATGACACATGACATGAATGGCAAAATGTTTACAATGTAGGCAAAGTCTCATATCGAGCGCCTTTTGCATGTATCATTTTTGTGGCGCAGTTGAGTTTTTCATTTCCTCAATATAACTGTTGTGTTGTGTCATGACTCAATGGAGAGTTGTGTTTTATGTTTTTCGTACCCTAAATTTGTACTAAAAAATCCATTAAATCTGAATTGAAGTCATCAAAAATAATGAAGATTTGTTTATAACAAGGTGACATCACTGCTTTGTGGCAGCTCTGAGAAACTTGTGGTGACAGTGGCATAACAGCTTTTCCCAGGGCCTCCTCTGCCAGAATACTGATCAAATGAATACGACGTGACATTTCGTTTCACGTGGCGCATATAGAGTTTCGGAGAGCTGAAAACGAAGTTGAGAGAGAAATTAAGCAACTTCAAAAGTCCAACCTCGATAAAGACAGACACGTCAACACCAGATTATCTCCAACCTGAATTCCTGAACTCCTTTGCTAATTCCAATGATGAGTACCTATGTGATCTCAGACCGAAGCCCACCGGATTGTTACGAGCATGGACATTGTAAACTTGCTAGTAACCTTAGTTACAAGGACGTTAACAGCTTCTTCGCCAGCGACTCCGACGGAGGTTCGCCGCGAACGTTATTGTCGAGTCTTTCTCTTACGACTCGATGAGAGGCTCACGGAAGTTTCGGTTACAATGGTTAGGACGCAAATGCTTAAACACTAGAACAAATCTGAATTTCACACAATTGTGTGACCACTAGTGGGTGACTACGTCGAAGTAACTGCGCGGCTAGCTCCGTGGTTCTTTGAAAATGTCCAAAGTATACACCTTTGTATTTAAAGTTCGGCTTTACCCCGTGGACTGTGACGCTTAGCGCTCGCATACGGGTACCTCTGGCATCATATGCACGGTACTTGAGAGGACAACTTGCTCATTAAAGCCCCCATGAGATTCACAGTGAAGGAGGACGCCCGGGTAGCTTAGCACTCGGCGCGAAATCGAGGGATCTGGGTTCGATTCCCAGTCCGTGATTTTTCCAGTGAATTTTACACAATCGTGTGATCACCGGCGGGGGACTTCGTTGAAGTAACTGCACGTCTAGTTCCGTGGTTCTTTGAAAATTTAATTCCACATTTCCGACAGCTTTCAACTGAGTGGGTGAAAAGTGTTGTATGTACATTAGAAATTAGTAGGGTATTCAATCTGTTTTTGTGTATATTACGTATCATCTAACTATTATTATTTTGGCCTATGTAAACATTATGTGTCTAATAATTAATATTATTTTCAAATTGTATCAAACGCAAACATTAAATTTATGTACCAAAAAAGTCTGCAAGGCCGATGTAAAGGTCTACGACAATAAACGCTTCATAATTTAAAAAACCTGATACAATTTACAAATCTAGAATACAAAAGCCGAAGATTCTTGCGATATTGTGTGGTACTTATGCATGATACAGAAAAGAAAAACTTTGCAATTTTCCACAATATAAATATTACCACGACCTAGGTTTTGATGATGTAAAACATCGAAACCTGGATCATAGTAAAATTTATATTGTGAATAATTGCAAAGTTTTTCATTTCTGCATTACAAATTCAGCTAATTTGGTGCAAGGACGTTTATACGGAAATATTTGCAATCTTCCTTTACATTAAATCTAATACCGTCACAGAAGAGGAATTACAGTGGAGTTTAAATATTTAATATTCCTGTTGCTCTTCCTCATTAAGATTCAAAGCATATACTGCAATATACGGAAGAGAGTGTAAGACGCGAAGTCATAATTAAACGCGTCCACGCGAAAATAAAACGTCAAAGAAAGTCAGAATGCGTGAAACATACTTACCTACGCCTTTATTTTTTAATCCAACTATTAAAGGTATGAATCGGGGCAGACCTCCTTTTGAGACTCAATTCTTTAAAGTGTAAATAAAATGGTCCGGGAAGTTAACAGCATCTTAATCCACCAGTGGAATTAATTCATCTCAAACAAACTTTGTGTTTGCCTTCAGGGGGAGGAGGGAGGGGAACGATATCAAAGGACGGCAGAAAGGCTAAGCGGAGAAAGTTTTGGAGGAGCGCAAAAGGGTTCACAGGGTCTCATGCCCTTCTTAGAAACGGACGGAGATATATTCCACAGGATGGAGCGGAGGGGGATGAAGAGGGAAAATGCCCCCGTGTCTCCAAAAGGGGATGAAGTTGGTTGGGCGATTCATATCGCATGCAATTGACATGGAGGGTTTCAGCCAGCGGCAACGGACCCTTGGAGTTGTTCGCGTCGGGGTCATATTTACCCAACGTTTTCCTTCTTCCACCAAAATTGTATTTTTTATTCGTTTTGTTTTTCACTGAAAAAAATTCTCTGGCCATTGTAATTCCCGTTGCAATTTAGTCATCTACACAACGCCTCGAATTTTTGATTCTCAGAATTTCCAGAAAAATCCACTAGTGGTCGTAAAAGTCAGCATTGAGTCAGTCCTTTTCGCTCTGTTGAATGGTTAGAGTAATAGTGAAACTTTGTCAAATTCAGCAGAGCGACCGACAACTTTGAGTATGTGCTTATTAGTAACATGTGTATACAAAAGTGAAAATTATTGCATGCTATCAATTGGGTTTCTCGGCATTTTATTCGGTAGTTAACAATTCTGCATAATGGCACTTGACACATATTTCAAAATAATTTGATTAAATCTACATACTAGCCTGCGAGTCGCCGCATGGACACGTGGCATGGGGTGTTAGGTCACCAGTCGTGTAAAGATGTAAGGTTTTGGGAAGTGAAATGGTGGCATGTATTATGGGAGTGTATTTCGTGGAGCTCAGTTTTTATTGTGTACGCTTGTTGTGCGCGGGAAAAACGAGTTTTTGTACCTATATGTTCGGCTATGTATCTCTTATTTTATCGCTTCTGTCGGGCCTAGAGATGTAGTGAGGTGTCGTGATAATATTCTTTGTCGCTCTGATACACACCAGTTCTGAATTTCACAAGCAACCTGAGCCTAGCGTGTAGCCTCCGAGTCTCTAGGGGCTCCCAGCTTAAACCCTCTAAAAGTTGTGAGACACTATATGTCATCCTCTCTCAGCACGCGGCGCCACAATTTGCAGCTTCCCTGATTCTCCCCTTCTGCTCCCGGAGTTCGATTAGATTAGGAGTTCGATATTTAATTATACAGGCGGGTTTACACATGGTGGTCACTTCCATGATAGTAACCTTGCAAATCGCAAACAAGCGACACACTTTGATGTGTAAGCACGCACTTCCATGGTATTAGTGGTCGATAGTGGTGGTCATTGACCGCGGTTGCCACTTGTAAGGAAAAGAGAATGGTTTCTATTTCGCCTGCAAGTAGCATATCGAGTCTTCGATGAAATCGCATCGCATCTGTTGGAATCTTGGTCACATGATAGCAAACGGAGATTGAAAATGTAAACAACGAATAACTTAGAAGGAGGAGTACTCATTGCTGCACGTGTAAATTTTTACGGAGTAAAATTTTACCGTGAAGGAGTTTCAAACGCACCGCGCGAAAAAAATTAGTCCAAGTTAAAGACTTATTTAGATATTAGATATTTTTATTTGATTACTTATAATTTCTGTCATATAAAACTATACCATTGCACCATTAATAATGCAATATTTAATTGATGTTTCCTACACCCGGTGAAATTAAAACGTATAATTCGAATGCGGTCTCTTTTATGAATAGGGAACTACCTCGCTCGGACTACCTTAACACACAGAACACAGAGAGAGTTGCTAAAAGTTTTTCCTTTAGTTAGCAGTGCATTTTGGTAAACAATTAAACCTTTTTCCAATAAAGAGCCTCCTTTTTCTTGACATTATAACCATATTAAAGATTTCTGCGTTCAAAGATGGTCTTTTAGTGCCAAAGAGTTTGACAGTGTATCAACCTTATTTTTTCTTCACAAGTTTCAACTGCTCAAGAGACGGTGTCCTTCGTGTCTCTCCTAACCTAGTCTTTTCATAAAACGTCTTAAATATGGAACTTATAAAGCGAAAGAAGGAAAAGTAGGATGCGGTTTCAAGGAATAGCGTCAAGTTCTTTCCTTTTGAGAGAATGTAAGAAGGATATGTTTTACCTTGTTCACAGCGCGTGTCTCTTCTGTTGTCGCTTCAGTCAGCTCCGCTCCTGGACGTAGTGCGGGTAGATATGATATCTTCACTGCCATCCCGAGACCTATGATAACACAAAAAACGAACAATTTTAGATGATTTTGCATCCATACTTTATTTTGAACCAATGATCCAGGAATCGTTTGCCATGTTCATGGTATATGTAACACGTAATCGTTTGATTGAAGTGATATAGCATTTTTTTGAAGAGTTCTCGACGTTTATTTTGGCCAAAGATTAAGTTCGTAAAACTTTTGATTGCATCATAAATGCACTTGATAAATTTAAACTAGGGTCATGTAAAGCAAGGTGTCCAGGGTAAGGCCGATATTCATATAGGCCTGCCCAAAAAACATATTCAGCTGAATTTATTTCACTCGAGCATGTAAAAAAAAAAGAGTTCTGGATAATTCTTAAGTAATTATATTTACATTAATGTCCTGCATTTTTATGCAAAGCTTGTTTTTAAGTTTACTGTCACTCAATTGTCTGTTATTCAGCGCATTTTTCAGTATACCGGACACTTGTACTTCACGACGTTCTGCTTCTCATATATTTTATATCCTGGAGATATACACTCCCCGCATTGTTTACATATAGGCCAAGTTGCCTATATCGCACATAAAGAAGGCTGAGTCTCTTTACGCCTCTGCAGTCGCGTCGTGTCATCTCTGAGCTTGGGTAGTAAAGACTGACCACAGCTAAGGGTCTGTTGATAAATATGTATTGACTAGAGTAAATACAGTAAGTCCTCGATTTACGTCGGAGATGCGTGTTGAAGACGAGGACGGAACGAAGGACTGAAAGGAACGGTTGTTTAATTAAAAGATAATTAACATTGAAATCTCTCAAGGATAGGAGCGAAGGAGCAAAATTAATGACGGACCGAAAGGAACGACGGACCAAAAAGAACGACTGACCGAAAGGAACGAAGGACCGACGGACCGAAAGGAACGGTCGTTCCATACAGGTCGGTGTCGGTCGTTCCGTTCAATACATGGACCCGCTCATTCGGACCCGTTCATTCGCGAACGACTCACCTCTATTTCACACAATTGAGTGACCACCAGCGGTTGACACCGTATAAGTTACTGCGCAGCTAATTCTGCATTTCTTAAGAAAGATTACTTAGTATCACAAACTTTTTATTTGTTAACAAAACACAGCTCTCTTTGATGATTTGTATTATTAATGCCCAAAAAGATTGAGGCACAAAATATTCAGAAAAGCCCACGAATGAATATTTACATTTAACGTATTCCTTCTAAAAAGGCCAAATGATCTGTCATTTCCATTGCATCGACACTTTTTGAATGACATTGACACAATTATCCCAGTAATTTGCCAACTATTCATAAAAATGTGATGGATAAATTCCTATACTTATTTAATATTCAATGCCGAGAGAGATTTGCTTCTTAAAACTTTTGCACCAAAATGGTGTTTATATTAGATATAAAAATACCACTACCCCATTTTTCGCCATGTCTTTGAAACATAATATAATTTTACGTCAATTTACGTCTTACCGTTACGTTAATTTACGTAGGCCAAATGCTGTGCCATTTTTAAGTCATCGACACATTTTGAATAACATGGACCCAATTATCCTAGTAATTTGCCAGTTATTAAGGAAAATACGAAGGATAAACTTGGTATACTTACTTGACATTCAACGCCATGAGAGATTGGCCTCTTAAAAGTAATCCTCGAAAGCGTTTATATTAAGTATAAAGGTACGATTTTCCCCGTTTTATCACCAATATTTGTTTTAAACATAATTTCATTCCTAATGAAAACCACGGGAAACAGCCAGGAAAGGTAGGATTTTGAGGTTCGTTTCAAATGGAAGTCACTCTTATCTAAAGGTGCCAGAAAATGAGTGAGTGGTAGCAAGTCGTTTAACACTCAAGCTTCATCGGAAAACACTGGCTCACAAACAGGCTCTCATGTTTGTGATGTAGTTCCTTAACGGGCAATTAAGATTCAGAGCGAGAGAATGCGGCGTGCTCAGCAGTTCAATCACTTTGTTTGGAAGTTCGCCCACTTCCTCGTTGACTTTTGATTTTGTCTTTGAAACCTTGACCTCGGTAGCCTATTCATCACCAAGCATGAAGTTCTTGCAGAAAGTTTTCGATCAGCTACCAGCGGGAGATGCCTCGGAATGAGGTCATACACAATGAGGCAAGGTCCATGAAATCTTCAAAAATTTGAAAAATTTCGAAAGTTTCAAAACTACATCCCTTAAATTGCGTAGAATAGCGCAAATACCTCGAGGGTCTTCTTCTAAAGGAGGCTAGAAAACTAATATTGAGTCGTTGAGTGCAATATTTTTAAAAACTTCTCAATTAAGTCAAAAAGTTGGACCACTCCTCTCTTAAGTACATCAATTTTTACGTTGGAAATAACCAGACATGCTGTAATATAAACGGTGAAAAATTATACTTTAAAATTTTCCTTTCCATTCAATCATTGTTATGACTAGGGTTAACGGAGCGGAGTTCTTAATTAAAGGAAAAACTGTATATAGATACGTATTTGAAGAGCTAATTATAAGAGAAATAGAGAAAAATTAAGTAAATATTGTGGCGTACTGCCGCGGAGTCCGCACGTCTTTTGTTTTGTGTTCGTGTTTTGTGTTCTGGAAAGAGGCGGCGCTGACGGATGGGGGAGATACAAAAGGACAGGCATCGAGAGGAGAGAGAAGGGTCTTAGTTTCGAGAGCTCACAGTGAAGAAGTTTGAGAACTGATTTTGTTGTTTTTTTTTCATTTTTGTGCTCCAAGACTGTTCCGGAGGGCGGATAAGTACTGTATTTCCTTTTTTCATCGTAATTTTTGTTCAAAATATACTTTTAGTTTGGGATCAATTCCCCGAGTGCACGTGAAATTATTATTTTTCTACGATGTCCATTCAACCTTCTCGCTCAGCCGCGATAGTCGCCAATAAACTTATTTCTCGCCCTCTCTCTGCTCCCCTCCCCTCCCCTCCCCTCCGGGGACCTTCAAATCAGTGAAGTGGGGTTACATTTCCATTCAATCATTGTTATGACTAGGGTTAACGGAGCGGAGTTCTTAATTAAAGGAAAAACTGTATATAGATACGTATTTGAAGAACTAATTATAAGAGAAATAGAGGAAAATTAAGCACATATAAAATAGGCAAATGACTTGAGACTATCAAGAGAAAAATTTAGAACGAAATTGGAGGGGATAAAAGAGAAGTACTTATCACGAATTATTTAGCAGAGGAATATGAACTAATAATATCGTCGCATAAAAATTGATTACTTTTACAGGGAAATGCCCAGTTAGAACAATTTCTACGAGATATGAAAAACTCCAAGAGAAAGTATTCAATTTCAATAACCTAGGCTGCAAAATATCGCCTTTATGAGATACCGATTTCGATCATAAACTTAAAAATTAAAACACAGATGGAATGGAATTGAATTTTCACTGAACGGTGTAATTTCCAGTGATACTGCGCCTATCGAACAATGAGTTATCGCAATGGGGAAGTTCTGACGCACAGATTAAGTCAAAAATATAACCAGACGTGGTTTATTTGCTTCCTCAATGAACTAAAAAAATAGAGCAATCACTCGCCAAGATTATTGAAACAAAATCTCAAAAATTACGCTTCGCGCCTTCCGTCTTAAGCTCGAAACCATTAGATTCAATTTGGCAATGTGGGCAAAGCTTCAAGTTAATTAATTCGTGTAACTAACGACTACTAAAATGTAAAAATGAAAATTATAATGCGATTTTCACTATGATTAGAGAAAAATCCTACTCTGATGGCAGATTACAAGAACATTTTGTTATGGATGTCATAAAAAATTCGGGTAGCAGGAACACATCTATTAGTTATATAACCTATTTATCAATAGTAAATAGGTGTATATAATCTTTGGTAAATAGCATATAATCTTTGGTAAATAGCCTCGAATATTTGATCTAATATTCTACCGCTGGATAAAATTTATGAAGGTTTAGCCTATGAATATTTGCTAATGCACATAATAATTAGTCAGTAAGAGTAAAAAAATGGTCATTTGTCTCAAAACAACTCTTTTAGCTAGTAATGAGGTCCCCAAGCGGTTCATCGTGTATCCGCCATATTGCCAACTTATAGAAATCATAGCAAATGCCGAAAGTTATGAAGCCAATAAATTTATCTAATGTTTCTGCAACACTTATTGAATGGTTACCATGGCTTATGGATCCCAATAATTACATAGAATACATTTGCGTCGTGCCTTCAACTGGTCATCACCCACTTAAATTCCATCTACCACTGGCCTTAACTCACTAATGGCTAGTTGCAGGAAGGACACATATGTATTCTACAAAGACATGAGACCCATAAGCCATAGCAACCATTCAATAAGTGATGCAGAAACATTCGATAAATTTATTGGTTTCATAACTTGTGGCATGGAGTAATGAGTTCCATAAGTAGCCAAGATGGCGAATGCGCAACGAACCGCTTGGAGACTTAATTACTACTAGATAAAAGAGTTGTTTAGAGACAAATGGGCTGTTAATATACTCTTACTGACTTATTACTATTTGCATTGGCAGCTATTTATAGGCTAAACTTTAATAAATTTTATCCGGCGTTAGAAGATCAGATCAAATGTTCAAACTACTTAAAAATGGGTAAATAAGTTATGTAGCTAGCAGATGTGTCCTTGCATTCCGAATATATTTATGAGATCTATAACTTTATGGATCTCATAACTATTGACTCCGTAACTAAATGTTCTTGCAACCGGCCATAATCCAGTCACCGCGACCTGGTTACAACATGAAAAATTTTGTGAAATAATTATCATATTTTCCAATCACAAGTATGTTAGACTACGCATCACTTATCCATTTATCATCACAGAAAATCTACATTACTGATCCTTTAAATTCCTATCAGCGCTAATCATTGGCTTCAGGAAAGGAGTGACGTTAAAATTGAACTATTTTGACTTCAAATACGATATATTGAATTCATATTTCAATTAAACGGCTCTGGCAGATTGGAGCGGTAATGACGAGGAAGAGATTTCCATCCATATTTTTGAAATTTGATGGTTTTTTTGTGTGTCGCGGTGGTTATTTTTGTGGTATTTTATTTTATTTTCGTGAACTTAACCGTTCGGAGAAAAGTGTTCACTTTTTGATCCCTCCAATATTTTGAATAACGAATTATCGTTTATTTTTACCTACCAACAAAGTGCATTGTGGAACTGATTTCGTTTTTCATTTTTGCACTAAAGTCAAATGGGATCGTTGCGCAATTCGAACGGCGATAACGGAATTCTTTCGGCCGAGGCATTTAATATACGTCATCCGTAATCCATCAATTAATTAAAAGGCAAAAGGGCTTTTCGGAAATTAAGCCGTTCATCAATCAAGCGAAGCCTTGTGGCGATTCGGGGCGGGTTGAATCCCACCAGAATCGATCAAAACGAAAACGTTTCAATCAAAACGAGCAAAACGTCCGGCTGACTGAAAAATAAACGCGCGTCCCGATAATTTGTAATTTTAGAGGCTAACTATTCTCCTCCTAAAAAAAATAGAACGACATCCAGCTGGAAACCTCGTTATTCAGGGCGCGATAGAGTAATTCCTGAAGCCGTACGCATGTTGAAACGTAATTAAATTTTCCTCGGTCAACTGAGGGAAAAACGAAAACGAAATGTTTGACTATTGCATTCATATCTAGCAACTCTCTGAGGAATGGTTTCATAAACAGATCAATGCTTGATGGCGGATCACTCCTTGATTTGCCACTAGGACTTAGAGAGGCAGTCATTTGGATTAAATTCCAAAAGTGAAGGATTAAATTGATTGTATATTGGATTGGATTTAGTATACATCATGAGAGTCAGCAGATGGCAGATTTCAAGCAGATGATTAATTTTCTTGCTTTACATCCGCTAAATCGTCCATTCCGTCGTACTATCCATTGGAAAGTAAGGAGATAGCAGGGTTAAACAATATGGTTGTTTTTTCGGTTGTCAGGCTTCAGTTTGATGACGTAGTTCTCTCTCCATATACCTCAACGGTATTTCCTCAATAATATTAGTGACAATTCTCCTCAGGTCTTGGACGTAGGAAAAGGAGAGAAGAATGTTGATACTCATTTCGAGGAACTGAAGTAATAATATGAAGTATAGGTGAGTGGTTTTCACTTCTACATAACTGCCTTAAATATACCTCCAAATTAGTAATAGTTATGAATTTTCTATGTTATAGGAAGATAAACCGGGCGGACAAAGTAAGTAATGATGAAGTTTACAGAACAGTAAAAGAGGAAAGGACCATATAGACCACTGTACAGAAAAGAAGGGCCAGATGGATTGGTTACACCCTGAGGCACAATGGGTCTGTGAAGAACATAACTGAAGATAGGGATGAAAGTCACCAGAGGGAGACCCAGGAATAAGTTCCTGGACAAAATTAAGAGTTAAGTACATGGAAAGAGATATCAGGAGACAAGGGAACTAGCATTAGATAGGAACAGGTGGCGGGCTGCAGTCAACCAATCTTAGGATTAAACAACCAATGAATGAACCCCGATGATAATTTATAAGTAAAATCTAAACGTTGGCAAAGGCAGCTAAGTGCAATTTCTGGTTTAAACTAAAACTGAAGTCCTCAACAATGACACTGCTTAACAAAAAATTGGTTACGTTTATTTATTGCTGTTTACCGTGCAACTACATCGTACTGAACACGGATATGCCATTAATTTTTTCCCAGATTTCGATAGTTTCCGATTTGTTGACATAAATTGATGTCTTCATACCAAATTTAGAATCATTGGCCCTCCATGGACGGAATTATGAAACATCAGAATGAAAAAATACAGCTGCTATCCTAATTTTTAAAAAGTGCTATTTAAGAATTAAAAAATGCAATTTATTTGATGATTACATTTATCTTGAAATGTGATGTATTTGTATTGTACACAAGGTATACTTCAACATTACCTTCGTAACGTACCTTTTTAAAACTTTCCCAATTTTTTCTTCATATGGCCGCTGAAACTATTTATTTCAGTGCTCCACCAGGCACACCATCGTCGGTGAATAGCGTCACACATTCAACTATTAAAATTGTTTGACAAACCGCCGAAAGAGACGCAACTTTCCTCACACTTAATCCGAAGCGTCATAATTCTGTCTAGCGCAGTAACTAAATGGAAAAGCCTCTTAGAAAGCAGGTCTTTCAATGATTTTGAAACGTAACAAATTTGACTCGCTCGTCCATAGAGGGTTAATAAGTACGTAGGAGGAGCCACCAGATAGTAAATGGAGATAGAATTAGATAGGCAAGGGTTAAGGACTGCAGTCAACCGATCTTAAGACTGAGCGACCAATGATAGGTTCTTGGACCTACGACAAAGGAACAAAAATGTTGCTACTCATTTCGAAGTATTAAAGCGGCAACACAAAGTTAAGGTAAGTGAATAATACTTCCACAATATCCATTGTCTCAAACTCTAGCGCGCCCCGAAACAAAGCCCACGGGCGCAGACCTGCGCTGCGATCCTCGCCTTGTCCGTTGAGGAAGGGAATTCGCGATGCAAGGGAATCTCATCGGAAAAGCGGGCGCGCGGCGGGACTCGATAGAGTTCGCCACCTGTCGCTTTAGATCAAGGGGACGGTGTTCAAGCCACCGCGCTGCACCGGGGCAACAAGTTATTTGAGGCGTGAGAGATTTGGTACGTCGGCCTTGGTCGTGTCGTGAAATTGCCCCGGCGCATTTAGCTGTGTGCACGAGCGGGGATCGCTTACGTGTGACCTGAAATTCTGAATGGGGGGCGGTGCGCGATGGGAGCCTTGCGAAGGGCTTAACCCTCCCTTCGGCCACGCCCCCTTCTTTCCACCTCTCGCTTCCTGAATAGTTAGAACACAAGTTCTCCGTCCTTGGGAGAGATGTATGCACTCAGAAGAAGATAACGTCGCCTAATTTTTGATTCCCGAATAACAGGACGTAGCCTCCCTGCTAACCTCACCGCGCTGTCACACGACGCAATGAAATATCATCCGAAGGCAAGATGCCCCAAGAATGGAAAAGAGCCAACGTCACACCGATGTTTAAAAAAGGAAATAGAAAAGACCCACGAACTTATCGGCCTATATCGTTAACATAAATAGTAAATATTAATTAATGTTAACGAGTATTAATGCATGAAAAAGTATTAGAAACTTTACGGATCAGCCCGAGTACGGTCAGGTTAGTTAGCGGCATGAGCCACTAATGAATTACGCCTAAGTTTACACACTTTAATCGTGAAAAATAAAATTATCCCGTTTGATTTTCTTTAGATTTCATTATTTTTTCTTTCTTTTGCTTCTTCTCGTAAGCTTTTCCTGACTTTTTGACCTCTTATCTTGACGCACCAAAGCGATTAAATGATTTTTCTTTATCAATCACTCCGCATGCATTTTATTTCAGTTCTGGTACCATGAAACACCGAGTCTCTATCTACTGAGCGTAGGTACGTAACGTAGCAACCCCGTCAACATTAAACAATCACAATCGAACTAAACGAACTAGCTCATTTACGCATCCGAAATCAACGATGAAAATAACAAAGAAATTCATTATTTACAAGCTATGATTTTAGTCAAATTTTTTTACCAGTTTTAAGTTACGAGTGTTTTTCTCATATATTATCATCCTGTCGTAACAATATTACGACAATATTATGCTGCTCTTGATAAGTGCTTCTTTGCAAACATCAGTGGACGTTTGTTACCTGTAATGGCAAATGCTCTTCAACATCATGTAATTTTCGCTCCGCTTTGGATTATTGAAGGCTAGTTACGAAATTAAAATATATTTGAGCATATGATCAATCATTTATATTCACCCAGAAACGTGGCACCGATTTTTGGGTAGGAAATATTACACTCTCGAAATATATCGTAATCATCAAAATATAAGTTATATATGGTTTTAATTATGTCCGCCATTTTTTTGGACTAGTTACAGGCCCACGGTTTGGTAAACCTGAGTAACCATGTGAGTAATACACCCGCCTTGTGAAAAGGTCACGTGACTTGTGGACTTACAGCTATGAGAAACACGACCTCAATCTAAAAATACATTTCCACATAAATTAACTATCTCTAAAATTAAAGGCGTCTGATCATACCTCACAATAAGATTGTCTGGTAGTATGGTAGAGCGTATACAACGATATAAACACGTTCTGATTGAATGGTATGGACATCTTCCTGAAGAAACTTGACGGCATTGATCGTCATTTCGTAGAAAAATTTAACATTAATATCCACATTGTAAAGAATGCTTTGTGCTTTCCTACAATTATTTAATTTTGCGACGTGTTCCACATCTTTACTGAATTGTCAGGTACAATTGTAAGAAAAAAATCTGCACAATTGTTTGTTAAAAATTTAAAGACACCAAATATTGCAAATTGTATAGACTATTCATGTCTGGTACTTGCTAAATTAAATTCAATAGCTGTAACTTGTCTTACGTAGGTCAAACTGGTCCACATTTCATGGCACGCATCATAGAACACAGCGTAAATCTTTTAAATATGAATTCCACCCTTAAATTTGCTCTGCTTCAGCTTGAAAATAATAATACAAATGATTTTAATTCAGAAATTCTACATATTCTTCTGAAAGGTTAAATATATGCTTTTGAACAAATTGAAATTATTAGACAGTCAAGCAACCTTTGTAATGAGCTATTTTTTCCGCACCCCTCCCCACTTCTTCCCGACAAAACTTATTTGTTGAATAATAACCTTTCCCACCTCACAAGCCCTTGATATATGTTCACTCCCAAACCTTAGTTTTTTTCCACACCCTCCCCCCCACCAACATCACGTTACTATGAAAACAATATGGCTAACATATAAAATGACGGGATTTTTATAAATATTATACTAACAAGTGTGCATGACGATGCAGTAAAGCTGTTAAATGCGTCGTAGTTGCAGAAAATTACAGCGTTTTTTTCAATATAGTAATCTTGATGAAGGTTAGCTAAATATTCCAAGTCACGCTAAAGAAATAGGTGGACGCCGCGCTTTTTGGTATCGGGCTAGAGGGGCCGCCTGACCTGACTACCATTGACGCATCCTGTCAGTAATGTCACGCTCCTTTCATTATACCTAATAGCATATTCACAGTTGGCTAGACTTTGCATTGGGCATTTATTTTGTTCTGTAAATACAATTTTTGTTTTTTATTTAGCCAAGATTAAGGGCATCAGGACACAGTGTGCACAGCAACCAAATACCTGGCTTGGTGTAAGACCCATGAAGACGTCTCTCACAGCCTACGCCAGCAAAGAATTACTTAAAGTCTACACCTTTCCGTTCGTATTGCTTAAATAATAATACCCTCTTTTATGTTTTTTATTTATCTTTTATCTACATTCTACCATGCGAGCCGCCGCATGAGAATGTGGCCGGGGAGGGGGGGGGTGTTAGGACACCAGCCCTGTAAAGATGTTATGCCAAATCAAATGGAAAACCAAATTATTACATGAAAGTATACGAGGAATATATATCTAATTAACAACTTTTGTGTCCACACGGCCTTTGTCATCGAATCGATACATTTTAAGTTCAACTATAGGAGTAATTTGATAATAACTCGAAGAGTAAAAGCGGTAGGTGGCTGAATTTCACTACCATCGGATTCCCTGAGAGAACTTTCATCTCAAAAGCAATTCATCTGTGAAAATGGAATTGCAATCAGATAGAAAAATACCACCATTCTCCATTTTAAACCCATTCTCACCTCTAACACAAACAATTCAGGTTGAATTTTCGGAATTAGAACAATGATTTAAGGACTCATTACAACTAATTTTTCTATAAACAGCCGAAATCTGAATTAATTGACTCTCCAAGTCATTTCACAGTTGAATCATCATTAATCCGGTGCCTATCCGTACTTTTACAAGTTCTCGCTAACATTAATTGTTCGAGTCGAAACAGCCCATCATAATTCATCAGATATCTTACGAGAGTTTCGTCTTTTGCGAATAAATGGCACTTATAAAGAATTGTCAGGATCTCTCGTCGCTCTTCGAATCTTTGTGAGCCGAATTTGTCATTCCCGCGACGTAACCGGGCGAGATACATGTCGACGACCTGATAAACATCCGGGTCACGTAGATCGTCGCGTATGCTACCGACACATGAGAAAGCTGCCTTTCTCCTTCGTCTTTTGAGCAGAGGACGACATGCTCCATACATATTTGTATTTGTGACTGAATATATTTAGCCCATCTTGAGCCTAAAAAATTGATTAAAAATTAAGGCTGTTTTAATAATAACTGTAGGAAAGTAGAAATTATCGCTTTCCATAAGAATATTAATTAGGACACTCTAAGGAAATATATTGATAAATCAGAGAACTCCCAAATGTGCAGTGAGTATATGGTATTCAATTTAAATTGATCTTCCTGCTGCTATTGGTAACATCGCACCTGCGGTCCGCCGAGATTTACATAGGAAACGAATCTACATAAAAAGCCCGTATGGTCAACTTAATGTGGGACAGACTATAAGGGAGTTGTACGACGACTAAACATACTAAGTAACTAAGTAGCAAATATTGGAAATCTACGTACCAATAATGGCGAATGGCACAAGACAGCAATTATGCCCTGCTGAGCTAAAAGACATTAACTGCGTCATTGATGGTTCTGAGTTATTGCATGCTAAAGTTTTCATCTTTGAGTCTTTGATTCTTGGATTGGATATTTGGGGAGGCGACCGACAGCTAAGGTCATTTGCGCCATAGGGAATAGGTAAGGGATGAAGGGTGGATAGAAACCCGGCGTCGGCATTAGCCTGCTCTTCACGAAAGGTGCCTAGGGGACCACGGTTTAACGTCTCATCCAATAGACGGAGTATTGCACTTGAAGTGCCCTCCATAAGACACTCAAGTAGGGATCGGGTTTCCTCTGAAAAACATCCTCCGCTGAAGGGATTTGAACCCTGGCCGACCGTATAGTTAGCCAGTACTCTAGCCACCACACCAACCCGATCCCCTCTTTGATTCTTCATCTAGTCCATCTTCGAAGAGATTACAATTTAGTTTATGGTTAGATTGTCAGTATAGAATGAAGCTAAATTATAATGATAACATTTAACTTTACTTTTCCACATATCTTTATTTGTTACGACCCGGGTTTCGACGTTCGACGTCATCTTCAGGTCCGATGATGTCGGACGTCGAAACCCGGGTCGTAGCAAATAAAGTTATGTGGAAAAAGAAAGTGTTATCATTACATGCTTACAACAATGTTTACAGATTCCACAAAGTTACGCCTGATACTACAAAGATAAATTATAAGCAAACAAAAATATTGAGATTCTCTAGGAGAAAGACATAAAGTTACCGTTATCTGGCCTAGAAAACTGAAATTTACGCTGTAGATAAGGGGAAAACTGAGCGTGATATCTGGCTAGCCGCTTGAGGTAAGGTTTTCTTAGTTTAGTTTGTTTAAACCCTCAAGTTTGAAAATACTAAAATCGACTGTAATCTCAAAACGAGTAATTTTTTCAGTCACTCTCTTTTGGCTTATCAGGGAAGAATTGCCAACGATCGATAAACGATGGCAACCGAAAATCTTCAGCAACCGGCAGAAATTCACTGAACCAATCGACTATCATTTGAATAGACTGTTCAACCGTTCAATCCCTTAAGCATCGTTTTCGCTTGGAGTCGTCTAATAGACGGCTATTGGATAAAGTGACATTTCCCTAGAGACGGAGAGGAAAGCTGCCACGTGGACCAAGGAGATGAAATTGGAGAGGATTTACGGCCCTCTGGGGAAGAGGTGCGGATTTGGGAACGTGGGTGTTCAGGAGGGATATGGAATAAACACAGCGGAGAGGAAACGGGATGAAGAGCGAATCCCTCCGCAGAAACGGAAACCAACCCGCCGCAGACATAACTCCATACTCCACGGCCCCAACGGGATAAAAAGGACGGGTGCAACTGGACACTTTGAAAGGCAAAGCAGGTCGGACCTAGAAGCCACCCTTGGTGTATTTTTTCGTCTCCAGTCCTTCAATTCGGGGATGGACGCGAAGGCTACATCAGCCCTCTCATTGGCCGTTCAATCCTACGATTGGTTGACTGCAGCCCTCCACCCTTCCCTATCTAATGCTAGTTCCCTTACTTCCTGGTAGCTTTTTCTGTGTACTTTCCTCTTAATTTGGTCCATGACTTATTCCTTGGTCTTCCTCTGGGGGCTTTTCCATCAATTTTGCCTTCACCTATGTTCTTCACAAACCCATTGTGTCTCACGGTGAGTCCAATCCATCTTGTTCTTCTTTTCTCTGCGGTGTTCCTCCTCATGCCGCCTCGAGCCGCCTCATGGGAGTGTAGCAGGGGGTGTCACGACACCAGGCACGTAGAGATTCAAGGGATAAGGTTTTGAGAGGTGAAAGATTGACGTACATTTATGGGAGTGTATTTAGTAGAGCCCAGTTTTTATAGTGGTCGCTTACTGTGCGCGAAAAGAACGAGTCATTGCACCTATCTGTTTGGTTATTGATTCCGTAACTAACTGCCATAGTTAACAATGAGCATAATGGCACTTGACACGTTCCGAAATAATTGAAATACATCTACATACTACCCTGCGAGCCGCCGCATGGGCGCGTGGCATGGGGTGTTAGGTCAACAGCCGTGTAAAGATGTAAGGATTTGGGAGGTGAAATGGTGACGTGTTTTATGGGAGTGTATTCAGTGGAGCTCAGTTTTTCCTGTGGTCTCTTATTGTGAGCGGAAAAACGAGTATTTGTACCTATCTCTTCGGCAATTTATCTCTCTTATTTTATCACTTCCGTCAGACCTATAGATGTAGTATGGCGTCATGATAATATTCTCTGTGTCGCTCTGAAATGCACCATTTCTCAAGCAAGCTCAGCGTAGCGTGTTGCCTCCGAGTACTTAGGGGCTTAATCCCTTTAACAGTTTTGAAACACTATATGTTCGATTGTAGTAGTTTTTAACGAAGCGTGCAGCTATTCTTGGTATTTCACTAATTATTTTAGTTAAATCTTCATGATCATGGTTCCAAATGCTCGCGGGGTATTCGAGGTGTGGCCTTATCAGGGAGAATAAGTATCTCTCTTTGATTTTTTCACCCGAAGACCTTCCTATCATACGCATGAGGTACGATACGATCATATCCTATTTCGGTTGTCAGGCTACAATTCGATGACGAAGTGCCCTCTCCATATATCTCAATTATCGCAATATATTTAACTCCATTAGCAATATTCCCGCGCAAAGAACTCGATGTTTAGGGCTGCGTTACATTTTTACGAGTAGTTTGAACATATCCAAATCTCAATACCTTCGATATAGCGCCACTTGACTCCTTAATTACGTAGTCGGAATCATTCCGAAAGGCTTTAAACACAACCCCACAGGCGACTGGCCAGATCCCCATGTAGTGAGATCACATGTGTCTCCTCCGGCACCTCACCCAGCTTCCCTAAGGGAGAAGACGCCATTGCATATTTATTCGGTGCTTATCCCCTCAGCTGAGGATGGACGGTGGACCTCTTTTACCGCCGAAATAGAATTTCCCAGCAGTCAAAGTGAGGTTCTCTCGGGAGGGATTTGGCGAATGCGAAAAACGTGTTTCCCGGAACGGTCTAAAAGACAGAAATCGGCATCGTAATCGGAAATGGGAGGTTTACGTGTCACGCAAGCGGTGCTAGAGCATTCTGTGAATTATAGAAGAAGCAATCGCATGTAATAAAATGGGCTTTCGTTTAGAAGTAAAACTACAGTATATACTGAAGACCTAAAGCGAAAATGAAATCAATAAAATTAATTCCCAATCCGACGTGCACGAATAAAATTCCACCCCGTCCAGTCGAAGGCTAAATGTTAGCAAAATTTAGGATAGTTGGCTTTTATGCAAAAAACATATAAATACACCGAATAATTTAAGGTAGTGCGAGCGAGATAGCTCTCTAATCATAATAGAGACCATATTCGATATATACGTTTTAATTTCACCAACTGCGCGACACACGAATTAATCATTGCATCATTAATGGCGCAATATGGCAGTTTTGCATGACAGAAATTACAAGTAATTAAATGAAAATATCTAAATAAGTCTTTAACTTGACTAATTTTTTTCACGCGTTACGTTTGAAACTTCATTAAAACGGAAGGTTTATTGAGATTCCGAAGAATTTACTGCGGTGACAATATGATTAGTTTTAAAAATACTTGAGAAAGCACACAAACTACACACTGTTGATTTATTGACGAGATATTAGTGTAGGAAATGCCTCATTTTTAATGTAAGGTCTCTTGGGAGTGTATACACGTACCATTTCCCACATAAAAGGGCTGGCGTTTTCTGGCAAAGGTCTCGGAAAGTAACGAGGTGAGAGGTTGAATTTTTGGTGTTAATGGAAGGGTGATATATTTTTCTTTAAAATGAGACCAAATTCATTGATTTCTAGGTAAAATGATATTTCACTCAACCTGCATTAACCGGCATCTTCTCGGAAGGATAACAGGTATCTTTGACGCAAGTAGACACTCTGTAATGAATAATAGCATACGAGACTTCCGATTTCGGCTCTTTATCGATACTCTGTGGTACTACCACTGAGGTAGATGGAGAGGGCGCTTGCTCTGGTGCCCGATGATAAAAGCTGTAACGAGGGCGTGGCATGTCCGCCATATTTGTTAACCTCGATATTCCTTCAGCACCTACGGGCTGGAGCACTAATTTTTTAATTTCTCAATATTTTCCATCAATATTCCATTTTCCGAGAAAGTTGTTGTTGCTGAATGTGGTTGAGGAAATTCTTAGGAGGGGGAAGATTAGGAGTCTAAAAAAACAGGAGGGCGTGTATAAAGCAGTGTATGGGGGTAAATGAAGCAAAAGAGGTTTGCAAGTATAGGTCAGTATGGAGGAATTTACTGAAGCAGAGTTAGGGGTACAAACATGTACTTACCTATGAGTGAAACTTTGTGTCTCTGCCTACCACGAAAGGGAACGGCGTGATTGGTGTGTAAGTATGTTCCATCAATAATTTTTCGAAATCGATAAGAAATCTCTTACGCGTACATCACTAGCATTCATTACATTTACACATATTTTTCATTTATTTAAATTAACATTTGTCCTTATTCCCGGTGAAAACATGGTAAAGTCGACGGCGTTTAGTTTAAGTAAGTATTCTACCGGTTAATGTAGGTTTAGCTGAATCTTAAAGAATCTCCTCCCGGTCCTTTTCACATTCAGGGGATCATCCCCCTCCAGTACATCCGCCACAGCATACGATCTACCCTTCTTCATCCTGTCCATGGATTTTAGTAGCCCATATAAATCTCAAGAGTCACTTGCCTTGGGATTCGAACTAAGCACCCTCGATTTCGCGCAGAGTGCTCTAACCTAATAGGTTTCTAGGCGTCCTTTTCCACACCCTGCTACACTCCCATGAGGCGGCTCGCAGGGTGGTATGTAGAAGTAGATGAAAAAATCTAATAAGCTTGGCCATCGTTCAACATTCAGATCAGACCCCTGTTTGCATAAGTTTTTAGACTTTTTGCAGCGTACGATGTTCTTTTAAATAGATGCTGCTCTACGTTTGGCCTTTATGCGTGGAGATGAGAAGAGAAAGAGTTTAATCATCGATTTCACGCTCACTTTCACCAGGTGAGCGTGAAACGTGAAGTTTTTAATGGGAAAAGGATAATTCTACTTTAAACCCTATTGAAGTTTGAGCCTCTTGGACGGGTGGGAATATCGAATCGCATGTTGGCGAGAGAAAATTTAAGCAAACAATGCGGCTGAAGTTAAAGTAAAAGCAGACGAGATATATGAAGAAATCAGAAAATTTTTTTTGATCCGTTGGAAGAGGCTTATCATGGCTGCTAATGAAAAAATGCACGGGTAGCTTGAATGAATAGAGGCGATAATTAAAAAAAAACCACATGAGACTAACGTAAACAACCAGATAATCAATAAAACTTGAAAGTGATGGACGGCTACCATTAAATTTTAATCTTTTGTATTCATGAAGCGTTACCGACAGAAAATTTACCGTAAAATCTCAATGTATCGTCCACGTCAATATCCACACATCACAGATTCATGAAACATGCAAGTTTAATTAATTAAAATTTCCGCGGGATAAATGAGGTTTTAAAATTTACCACCATGAATACATTTTATATTTAACCAACGCAACGGTTCAAGTGTATTAAAGTTTCCATTATGAATTCACAATTAATATCAAAGTAAATAATGAGTTATTCAACATAGAGCCAACATGTGGATACTGACCGAATCACCTTCACCCCGCCGCATTGTCTACCAATAAACTAATCTCTGAGGCGTATTAAAAGGAATTGTGACGACGATAGAAGAATAATCAACCAAATACACACGAAGCAAGTCGTAAAAATGGTATTGAGAGACAGAAGTCGGATAGAAGCTAAAATCAACAAAGTAGTATGACAAGAATGAAACCTTTCACCAGAAAAGCTCAACATGTACTTGGAGGAGGTCATAAGAGAACCACAAGAAATTGGAATGAGAGGGAGAAAGACAAACGGAGAAGAAATTAACATGATCCCATTCGCAAATGACATCGCAGTCATAGCTGGAAATCGCGAAGATCTTCAAAGGTCACTAAACGTAATGGACCAAGTTCTCCAGGAATACAATATGAAAATAAATAAGACCAAGACTAAAATCCTAGTATACGTAAGATAGAAACTGAATGTAGAATTCACCCAGAGGGGAGAAAAATTAGAGCATGTGGACTCCTTCACCTATCTAGGAAGCACCGTCATGTGGGACGGAAGAAGTACAGCGGACATCAAGCGGAGATTAGCCCTAGCTAAGAAGGCGTTCATGGGAAAAAGACAATTGCTGTGCTCAAAGGAGGTTGAACTAAAAACCACAAAATGTTATGTGGAAACATTCATGAGGAGTGTGGCACTCTATGAATCGGAAGCATGGACCAATGGGAAAGCTTACTAGAAAAGACTAGAAGCCTTCAAAACCTGGTGACGGAGGAGGATGTTGAAGATAAAATGGACGGACAAAGTAAGAAATGATGAAGTGTACCGAAGCGTAGAAGAGGAAAGGACCATATGGAACACCAATAGAGGAAAAAAGAACGAGATGGGTTGGACACACCCTGAGACACAATGAGTTTGTGAAGAACATAACTGAAGGTAAAATATAGGGAAAAGTCCCCAGAATAGACAAAAGACCCAGGAATAAACTCAGGGACCAAACAAAGATAGAAGTACAATGATAAGCTACCAGGAAGTAAGAGAACTAGCATTAGATAGAGAAGGGTGGAGGCCAGCAGTCAACGAATCTTAGGATTGAACAACCAATGAAATGAGACTTAACTTTGAAGCGTAAGAAAAGGTAGTACGCTATCGTTCATAATTGTGCTCTAAGTATGGCTATCAGGCCGAGAGGAAATGTAATAGGATAAGAGACAGGTAGCGTAAAAAGGCACTTAATCCGTCAATCAAGATAGTCTGACAGACATATGATTTCAGCAAGTAATCGATGAAGTTGGTCTACTTAAAAATCTAACTCTTCGAAAGAGATCAAAATATCAGCCACATTCTGCAAAATTTTCTGAGATATTTTCCAAACAATGTCAGCTAATTGGCATGGGAAATTTTCACTCCAGAGGGATACATTAATTTAGAAAAAATGAGAAATTTATAGCCTAAATCTCGTCAGAAAATTAGTGTGTATTTTGCATGCTATATCACCTAATTATGCAAATAAGACAAAGTTCTCGCAGTAACTTTTCAGAATCACAAAAATCCACCTGTTGTGCAGTTTTGAATGCACCGCGAGAAAAAAATGAGTCAAGCATAGGACTTTATGGCATTTTTATTTAATTATAGAGAATTTCAGTCACATAATATAACATAGCTGTATCACTAACTATATTCACTCCATACTTCCTGCAGTTGCAAACAATAAAATGCTGAAATCAAAATGTCCATTATTTAACTAATAAATTCATGCTTGACTTTGTGTAACCTCTCCATATCGGAAATTAAAATTTTCTCGTAATGGTCCACTAAATAGACCTATTCTTTACGACCCGGATTTCGTCACATAATGACATCTTCATCCAGAATCATGACATGAATCATAATGACATCTTTATCATGAATACCTGAAGATGTCATTATGTGACGAAACCCGGATCGTAAAGAATAAATCTATTTAGTGGACCGTTACTAGAATAATTTAATTTCCGATACGTCCATTATTGCTGGGAAAATATCGGCACTGTTTATTGATGTAGATAACGCCTGTGGATATTTTATGAGAAATTCTATAGGGGCAAGAAAAGTTAGGGTATGAGGGATCCTTCATTAACTGGGGAAGCGTGGAAGAGTGTGGCAGAGGACAGTAATTCTGGAAGAAAAAAAAGGAGGAGCACGATAGTGGAATCTGATGGAGGATCACATAATGGAGGAAAAATGGAAAGATATAAAGAACGGATGCTAGGGTAACTACACTCCAAGAATCTACCATCAGCTCGTAGTATACTTAAATGAAATGAATGAAGAGGAACACAATGAAACGACCCTCTTAACATCCACTCCTATCAAGCGACTACCCCTGTCAACCCTCTACGGACAAGCGAATTTAATTTGTTGCGTTTCAAAATCATTGAAATATCTGCTTTCTAAGAGGCTTTTCCAATTAGTTCCTGCGTACACAGAATTGTAACGCTTCGGATTAAGAGTGGAAAGTTGCGTCTCTTTCGGCGGTTTTTCAAACAATTTGAATAGATGAATGCGTGACGCTATTTACAGACGATGGCGTGCCTGGTGAAGCTCTGAAATGAATAGTTTCAGCTTTAATATGAAGAAAAAATGGGAATGTTTAAAAAAAGGCACGTTGTGAAGGTAATGTTGAAGTATACCTTGTGTAAATATTGTTACGTAAAGTATTATTTTAAATCAAATGCATACAATTAAAATACGTCCCACATGTTATGATCAAATCAATTGCAAATTTGTTTTAAAATGCTTTAATAGCACCTTTAAAAAACTAATATGGTAACAGTATTTGTTCATGCTGATATTTCATAATTCGGTCCATAGAGAGGATACCACCATTTGTCAGTGGAACTGTCGGTGGTCGCTTAATTCAGGTTTCACTGAATGTGCACATCAAAATGATTAAGGTGGGAGCCCCAAAAGACTCGGAGGCTACATGCTAGGCTTAGATTGCTATAGAAATTCAGAACTGATATTTTTCACAGTGACACACAGAATATTATCATGACTCCTCACTAAATCTCTAGGTCTGACAGATGCGATAAAATAAGAGAGGTACACTGCCGAGCAGATAGGTACAAAAACTCGTTCTTTCCGCGCACCATAAGCGACCACAGTGAAAACTGAGCTCCACTATATACACTCCCATAATACATGTCACCATTTCATCTCCAAAAAACTTACACCTTGACACGGCTGGTGACCTAACACCCCCTTCCACACGCCCATGCGGCGGCTCGCCGGGTATTATTTAGATGTAGATTAGTTACGCGTTCTAAATAATCTCTACGAACTCAACACAGCCCTGTGTGGTATGTGGAAGGCACGTGAACTTGGTTGCATCACAGCCACTCTCAGGAGCAAATATTTTCTGGGCGTGTTTTTATGCGGTATAATCCAAAATAAGCGACCAACTTATTCATTGGATATGTTTATTAAAAGACAACCTACTGATTTTGCAACAAAAGTTAGGAGTCAGAATCAGGTATATTACGCCCCCTCTATCAGGAGTGTGGAATAATAGGCCAAATAATTTGATCAAAGATAATAGTTTGTCATTTTTTAGAATAAGCTATTAAAACTACTTCTTTAAAGATACCCTATGTAACATGTTTATTTTATAAATATCATTGCAAGACATTGCAAAAATGTCTTGTTCCAAATGATTACAGAAAAAGTGAATACTTATAATTTACCGAATTAAAACATTAGTCATGTTTCTTAATTTGTGCCAACTGTGTTTTCTTTTCTTTTACTATTCGCTCTGGTTGGGCCACACCTCGAGTACGCCGCGAGCATTTGGGACCCTTGTTATAAAGATTTAGCCAAAAAAATTAATAAAATACAAAGCTGCACGCTACATTAAAAACCGCTACGAGCGAACATATAGTGTCTTACAACTTTTAGAGGGATTAAGGTGGGGACCCCTAGATACTCGGAGGCTACAGGCTGGACTTAGGTTGCTTGAGAAATTCAGAACTGTTTTGTTTCAGAGCGACACAGAGGATTGTATCATGACGCCTCACTACATCTCAAGCCTGACATAAGCGATAAAATAAGAGCGATTCATTGCCGAACAGATAAGTACAAAAACTCATTCTTTTCACGCACAATACGCGACCACAATAAAAAATGAACTCCACTGAACACACTTTCTCCTCCCAAAACCTCACATCTTAGCAAGGCTGGTGTCCTAACACCCCCTCCTAACGCCCATTCGGCGGATCGCAGGGTTGTATGTAGATGGCATACATATGTATACAACTTATGCATATGTTCTTAGGTGTCTTGCCACAGAACATTCATAAATGTTACTATTATGCGGCAAGGATTGATCGGGTTGATTCCACAGCAGCTGAGCGATATAACTGGTTCCAGCCCAAGGTCAAATCTAGCACATCTCCCGTTCTCTTCAAGGTTGGACCAAAAAGATTCGTAGGGATTCAATTCATCCCGAACCACTCTCTCTCCCTTGATTCGTGCACATCGGTCCCACGGGATTGCACAACTCCGTTGCCAAGGCACCTCTGTTATCCAACAGACTAGCAGGAGCCGTTGGCGCGGCAGCCCTACTACACCGTTAACGGTACTCCAGTGTGTCAAAGACAATAGCGCTGGAGACAGAAATGTAGGCGGTGAGTACATACGTGCAATGCAATTTGGGAAATTGAATCACGTGACCCAATTATCCATGATGGCAGCCTTTGTTCAAACCAGTGAGGTTGGTGGAGAGCGCATTACGTCATCAAACTGAAGCCTGACAACCGAAATAACAACCAAATTGGTTATTCCTGCTCTATTCTCACCATGAATATATATTATGGATTCGGATGTTTGGTATTGTTGCCTAGGCTACGTGTTGCCTAAATTTCTACTTTTAGTTCACCCAGTCCTTGGCGCCACTTTGATTAGTCTTTTCAGTTGTTATTGTAAATAGGCGTAGTTAATTGTTGCTAATGTGAGACTGTGGTGAATACTCAATAACGATCGAGGAGATATGAATTATTTGATGCTTTTAATAACATATTGCTATTTTTGTGATCTAAAAGTTACTTTGTAAATGCTAGAGGGGAAATATCTATTGCAGAAAATGTGTAAGAGGTTTATGAAACGTCCGTCGGGTGCCGAAGACGATGTTTGCCAGACTCTGATTCTAATTTGAATGCATTAAGCCCGTTTGGCTTAAATAAAGAAGTTAGAATGCCTTGTTTAAACAGAATTTGCTTCGCACCAGGCTGCAAAATATGGTATGCGTCTACGAGGACCCAAAATAGGAGACGTGGATTGAAAAATAAGAATCTGTTCCAGGCGGCGGTAAGTGAATTCCTTTTTACCTACACTGCAATTATGGCCATTGGGAATACTCATGAAGTCACCTAGCATTATTATTGAATTTCCATTAAGCGATATTCACGAAGTGCTAAGAAGTTAATTGTGCATTGGTGTAAATAAATTTGGAGAGGAATTAAATATGTCTGTAGACCGGACGATATTAAAAAACTGTATAATTACGTCCCGTGTGTAGTACTACATTTTTTATCCACTGCCCACTGCATCAATTAAAACCCATGTATATTCATGGTAAAACCGGTGATACGTGTTTGTTTACAATCTGTCGACTGTATTTATATTTGAACTTCCGTCTTTCATCACTAGGCGGCACCACTTATCAGAAAGTTGTTTGTTTACGGAATTCTAGACAACAGTTTTTGGCGACGAGATCACAATCCATAATATATATTCATGATTCTCATTTTCCTTTGAATAGGTGACGGAAAGTAGTGCTGGGAATGGAGAGGAGGTTTTCGGAGCGAGTGTTTGCCGCGCTTCAATCGGAGCCTCCGATGATTGACTCCGCTCTCTCTCTCTCTCTGCTAGTGTTATCACCATTGTTGGGATTGTTTATTAATTTATTTATGCATGGAGTTATATTTTAACCATCGCCGTTTTAATATTTACAATGTTAAATAACTTAATAATTTAAACTGATATATTATTACCAGCTTCATAGTCCAAAGGAAAGAAAGTAAAATTTATAGCATGCCGTTGGGAGTCAGCGCCAGCAGGAGTCAAGTTTGACTCGCAGCTCTGAAAACCTCAGAATACCTCCGTTCTTTTGCCTTGCCACCGATTGCCGCAGACCTCCGTCGGAAGAGCCGAAGGAATTTGGAGAATGCACTAGAATCGCAATCTCCGATTCAATCAGCGGAGAACTGCCTCCGGTTCGAAGCACTAACGAAAAGGACAAATTGTGGGACGTGAAGCAATAATAGCCACCATCTGCTTGAAATTGAAAGCAGGTAACTCTTGAAACAAGCATTGGTTACTTTGGTTTTATTTATTTGGTTTTATTGGCATTTGTTTTATGGATTCCACTCAATTTTACAACAGTTTTCATCGGGTAGGCGAATGATTTTCAATTGAAGCAAGCGATTATAAATTAAGCAAGAATAGCTGCCATCTGCTTGAAATTTAAAGCAAGTGCCTCTTAAAATACATATTGGCTTCTTAGTAAAATGGATTCTTCTCTATTTTAATATAGTTTTCGTCGGGAATGCAGACGATGTTTAATATATGCAAACAATTTTAAATTAAGCAAGAATAGCCACCATCTTCTTTACATTTAAAGCAGGTAACTGTTGAAACATGCATTGGTTACTTACTTTAATGGATTCTACTCATTTTCACCATAGCTTTCACCGCGAATGTGGACTGTTATTCATTTAAATAAATGAAAGATATGTGCACAGAGGATCCATATAACAGAAGTAAATGCAAGCTGATTTCTAGTAATTCATCGATGGAAAATATATTGCAAGTGTAAATTTGGCGCACCATCCCGGAAGTGCTTGAGGAAGATCAGGGTTAACAAAATGGCGTACAGACCTCCCCGCTTTACAGTTTTTAGCGTTTTGATTTATGCTTTCAGTTAAGTTTATCCATTGCGTGGAGAAAAGATTTTGTATAGCTTGAAATTAAGATATTATTTCGGCAGCGAAATGTATTAGTAGAGTCCAAGTTTCGTTTCGCGCTTAGCTGAAATAAATAGTGTAAACCACCGTCATTTGACCGAGATCAGCGATAAGTTATTTCACTCACGTTACGTGAGATGGAAAGAACTGTAGCTGAAACAGTTGAAACATTTTGAAACAGTAGCTCTTCTGCAAGCAAAATCTCATTTTTTTGTCACGAGCTCAATAATCAATTCCATAAATCGAACTCCTTATGCCTAAAAACTTTGCTAATTCCACGATCCATGCTAAGGTTCTCGATCAAGCGGAGTATTAGCTCTCGGCTTCGGAAGATAGGAACATTTCTATTATGTTTTTCACAGTTACACAGCAATAACATGTTTGGAAATTCTTTGTCTTCATATCTTACCCGAAACTTTGGCCCAAATTGTAATGGAAAAAATTCTGAATAGCGGAAAAAGTCTCGAAATACGGCCAAAAAAACATGCTTCATTTTTCCGCAAAGTTCATATTAATCGCTCACTGTATGGGTTATTAGAAAATGCAGTCACTAGTGTCAATTACAGTCCTTGAGATCTAAGTGTAATCAAAACAAATTTAATCCTTCCTAACCGTTAAAAAATACATGATTAATATAAAAAGCAAAGTCTTTCCATCTGCCTGGCCACGAAACCTATTCCTTCATGGAAATGAATGTATTCTGGCCATTTTATTTGCTAGCAGTATTCTTACCTTATCATATCTTAATTAAAAATATTGGTCGTACAAAATCGAGACAATCGCCAAATGAAAGAAAATATGATAAAAATGCATATTTTTCCGGACAATTTTTTTCTTCCTTTCGAATTGATGAAATTTTGGAGAAAACATCCATAAAACGGCTCAAAATTACGCGTTTTTTGGCGAATTGTTCCCTTGACGACCAACGGTATCGTAGAAGAGCTAGATGGAGAGGGCTCTTGGCATTGAGGCCTATGCTAGAGGCTGTAACGTGGACGTGACCTGTCCGCCATCTTTGTTATCCCGATTTTACCTTAGCAGTTAAGGGTTAATGCACTAAATTTGTAATTTTACGATGTTTATCATCGATAACTTACTAGAAACCAGCATGTACATACTTCTTTGATAGTCATTCTCCTTACAAATATTTTTTATTTATTTAAATGAATAATAAATCTACATCTACGTAATACCCTGCGAGCCGCCGCATTGCCGTGTGGCAGGGATTTTAGGTCTCCAGCCGTGTAAAGGTGTAAGTTTTTGGGAGATGACATGTATTATAGGAGTGTGTTTAGTGGAGCTCAATTTTTATTGTGATCGCTTATTGTTCACGGAAAGAACGAGTTTTTGTACCTATCTGCTCGGCAGTGTACCTCTCTTATTTTATCGCATCTGTCAGACCTAGAGATGTAGTGAGGAGTCATGATAATATTCTCTATGTCGCTCTGAAAAATATCAGTTCTGAATTTATCAAGCAACCTAAGCCTAGCGTGTAGCCTTCGAGTCTCTAGGGGCTCCAACCTCAATCCCTCTAAAAGTTGTGAGACACTATATGTACGCTCGTAGCAGCTTTTAACGAAGCGCGCTGCTTACCTTTGTATTTTATTAATTTTTTTGGTTAAATCTATTTGACCAGGGTCCCAAATGCTCGCGGAGTATTCAAATTGTGGCCTAACCAGAGCGAAGCAGCAGTACTCCGCATTCCCAGTGAAGTTATAGTAAAATCGAGTAGAATATGGAACTTATTAATATAGTAACATCCATGTTTCAAGAGTTACTTGCCGTTAACTTTGAACAGGTGGTAGTTATTCTTGCTTTACACCCGATAGTAAATCGTACATACCCACATGCCATACAAGGGAGCATAAGGAAACAGCTGACATAACAAATATGGTTGTTGTTTCGGTTGTTAGGCTAGTTTCTTGACATAAACCCGGCCCCGGTGGCAGCGGGGTAAAGTCCTCGCCTGCTGACCCGAGGGTCGCGGGTTCGAGTCCCGCCTGGGTAGAATATTATCTGCCCTGGACCTGGGTGTTTGTGTCGCGTCCGTTGGTACTGTTATTCACACGACGTAAATTGGCACATTGGGCTGTATTCGGGATAGTGAAGGTAAATAAAGTAAAATAAATAATAAAATAAAAATAAAGCCCTCTCCACCTTCATCAATGGTTAAAGCCGAGGCGCATATGAATATATTTTTTACTTTTAAACGAGCTCTTTTAGAATGTATGTTTGGAAAATTTTCTGGAAAATGGCTCTCGCGATTTTGATGACATATTTTTACATGTTTTTAATTCGGACGACGAAATAAAATTTGGAAAGGTCTCACCTTTTTGAAAATCATTTTAAATTATAAAAATACTATAAACAGTCAATTTCTAAATTTGTGGGCAACTAAGGTGGATATCAATCAAACAGTTGAAGTAAACAAAACGCCAATCAAACAGTAACATAGAGAAACACCAGTTGTTGACTCCAGATTGAATAGCTACTCATATGTATTTATTGAAAGTCGCCACTCTGGTGCATAAAACATTTCCTTAAATCCCTACATCAAATCGGAATTTTAACTATAACGGGCAGAGCTGTTAGGAGAACGCCGTTTAGTTAACAGAAGCGTTGCTATTAGAAAAAGCACCTGTGCCATTCCACCTCAATTCAATAAATGATTGCCCCTATGGGTTTCAGATTTTACTCAAACTTGGTGCATGGGGCTGCATATGACCTCAAACGAAGTGACCTTTTTGGGAAAACAATTTTGAATGAGTTATGCATATTTAATTAAATTTTGTCACATTTGTGGGAATAATGCGTGCCCTAAATCATGTTTTTACTTATATCTCGCCTTATTTTCATCTTAGATGAACGATATACACCTGATTTTAAAGTTAATTCTTTTGCAGAGATAGTGTTACCATTTGAAACTGATTTTATGGAATTTTCTAATTTTGATAAAATTTTAATGTTTAAGAAATTGTTCACAAACTTTTCTCTAATAATCCATCTTAGAATCAGCCGAAACATATTTTTCACAATCTGCACGTACTCAACTAACATTTTCTGAAAGAAATTCTGATGTTAATTCATAAACACGCTTAATATTTTTTTAACATTTGTATTTTTCTCACGCCCGCCTCCGTGCGCTCAGCCCTATAGCTAGCCTGCAGCATTTGTTAGATTGGGGTGGAATGACCCACCTGTATTTTCTTTCGTTTTTTTTAAATTTCCTGTATTTTCGCCTCCGCGCGCTCAGCCCTATAGCTAGCCTGCAGCATTTGTTAGATTGGGGTGGAATGACCCAACTGTATTTTCTTTAGTTTTTTTTTATTTCCTGTATTTTCGCCTCCGCGCGCTCAGCCCTATAGCTAGCCTGCAGCATTTGTTAGATTGGGATGGAATGACCCACCTGCATTTTCTTTTGGTGTAAGTATATCATTATATTTGTATCCCTTTCGCGCTCAATGCCGCACATTGACGTCGTCGATTTTCCACTCAAACAGCAAATGTTCTAGCAACCGGCCATTAGAAAAGCATATATAGTTTCATTTTGAGTAAAGTGTAAGTTTAAAAAACTTGCATTACACTATAATCTACCATAGTTATTGAAATACAGATCATAAATATTTATACATTAGAAAAAACCTTCAAATACTTGTTTGGATATGGACTTTTGAAAAAGTGCATTACTTTTGTAAGTCGTCTACCCATTTATAGAGACTATGGGCAATAATACATATTGTAACAAAATACATGAAGATACATAATGATACAGGAAGCATAAATGAAGTGCTATTTGAACTACATTGTAGGATAACAAGCATTAGAGAGCTTAATTAACAAATTGACCGCTCTACCTGTCGCCAAACCCAATTCTCACCGTAATCAGTCCCACTGTAATATTTGAGACGGACTGCATTCTGAAAAATACTATCCCAGAATTCACTGCGTATTACATGGTAAAGTAAGTATAGAATAAATCTTTAAGTCTCTTAAAAATAAGAAAGGTGTGCCATAAATTAGAGAAAACTATGAACTTTAGAGCAAAAAATCAAAATATTCAAAGGTCAATTCTGGTACTTAATTTGATTAACCCTCTATACAGCGATTTCTCTGTCCACCATGTGCTCTCATTTCACCCCTTTCATTTTGATTCGAGAATTTTTTTTATGTGCTTGAAAATTAATGATTTAAAAAAGTTATGGAAATTGTGCGCTCAATGACTCACGATTTGCACTCCAACCACCTTAATTATCAAAAATCATGAGATACGTAAAACAACAGCGCGCAGAATTATACGCGAACGTTTTCGTTATTTCGTCCAGAAACGGTGTACAACTCCCCAAAGGTGAATTGAGCGCTTTACGTTTGCGGACGGTTTTGAGTGAAACTTATGCATGCGTGGACTTCTTGGTGATATGAGTGAAAAATGTTGCATTGCCACCGAACTGGTTTCTTGGAATTTAATGCTATCTTTAGCCGCCAAACAAAGACTTTTTCGTCCACCATGTGCAGTTACTTCACATGTTACCCTACACGTGGGAGAATCAGGTACAAAAAGTTACGGATGAGAAATACACTTTCGTTGCCAATCTGTACAATTGATGTCACAAAGGCATATAGACGTAAATAAACCTAATCGGAGACAAAATTAAACTAATCAATATGTTACCTCCAGATCACACAGCGTGATTCATAAGTTTCATATAGCAAAAAACGCTGTTCGTTAATTCACCCAGGTCACTTAGTACTCTTTAAAAAGAATCAAGCTTTTGCCGCATGCCGCGTTCCTTTGCCAATTTCTGGGGATTAGTATTTTAAAATTACATTATAGGTAACTGTAATTTTAAAACCCCGGCCCCGGTGGCGGCGGGGTAAAGTACTCGCCAGCTAAACCGAGGGTCGCGGGTTCGAATCCCGCTTGGGTGGGTTTTTCACCACCCAGGGCATGGATGTATGTCAAGTTCTGTTGGTCCGATCCCTGGAGAACCTGATGACAGGCTCAGCAGCCTAATGGGATTCCGAGGACAAACGGGCCAACAGAATCGTCCACCAGAAAAAAAAGTAGTCATGGCTTCATACTCATAAATGCCATCTCAGAGAAAAATAACTGTCGAATGACTGGCTTCTGGGCTGCGGAAAAAGCTGGGCTACTTGTTTAAAATTTACTGTCAAAAATTCGCATCCGCTCCTCTCGATTTCGGGATTCTGAGGAACTTTGATCAATCCACAGTAGATAACGACAAAAAACACATCAAATGACGATATTTTACAAAAGATAATGAAATATCATCTTGGAAAAAAATATAATAATATAATCCTTAAAGTAAAGATTTCTCAAGTTTTTCACCGTGTGACGTTGTTGTATACTACCAACGCTTCGACGGCTTACTCAGGCATCATCATCAGGATTATCCTGGTAATCATTGGCATCATCCTGATGATGATGGCTCAGTCTGCTGTCAAAAAGTTGGTAGTATTAAAAAACATCACGCGGTGTGAAACCCGAGAAATATGCAATCCAATAATTTGCCAGTATTTCACCTAAAATCTTTAAAAATAATCCTTATTTATTTATTAGTGTATTCTACAGGTTAAGGTACGTTCCTATGAATACCAGAGAATCTCCTCCTGGTTTTATACACTTCCAGGGGCCTATCTCGTTCTAGTATATCCTTTTTCGCCTCAGCATACGATCTGACCTTCTTCAGCCTGTCCATGAAACCTATTCTTTTTCTTCCCCTTCCCCGCTTTTCCAACACCCTTCCCTCCAACACGTTCTTGAGCAACCCATCATTATTACATCATCCAGCCACCTTCTCTACCGATTTCGAATTTCACTAAGAAATTTCCTTTCTTCGCCCACCATCTCAAGAATATCGTCGTTAGAAGACCACCTGGTAGACCAAGAATGAGGTGGAAGGACCAAGTTGAAAAGGACATAGACTTGGGGCTACCCTTCAAAGACCAGACGACAGAACAGAATGGAGAGGCATTGTTGGTGAGGCCAAAAACCTGCTGAGGTTTCAATGGCCAAGGAGGTAAGGTAAGTCTTCCTCTCCGTCCACCTAACCTTCTCCATCCTTCTCCACACCCACATCTCAAATGCTACATCCTACTCTCGTCCTCCTTTCTGAGGGTCCACGTTTCTGCCCCATACAACATCCTTAACAGCAGAAATTTTGTTAACTATAAGTTAGGTAGATTTGTCTTTGTGACTTGGAATGGAAACGTGAATGAAAAAATACAACGATGTAAAAATAATATCGCTCGCGTGTCATTTGCGAAGCGAGCGCGATGAAATTGATGGGCAGTTCATTGAAATCGGCCTGTCCCTCTTCAACGTTATCGAACTCAAACGATCGATGTCAAAGAGGGGGGAGAAAATTGTAGCATTGAGAAGAGTAGGGGGAGAGGAGAGATTGGACGCTATCGCTTGAGGGGTTGGCTAAAACTCGAAGAGGCACCAGATAACGAAATGGACCGCTTTGACCGAAAGGTCAAAAGACAAAGGAAAAGCGACAGACGGCGGTTAGCGGAGGCAGTTCTCCGGGTGTTTCGGGCAAAACAAAAAAAAAAGATCGTCGGTGTGCAGGGGCGATAAAAACTCCTCATCCTCGACTGTGAAATGAAAGGAAATCAGATTTCAAAGCTTCAGCGCCCTATTAAATGAACTCCCGGCCGAGTGTAGTGATCATTTTACACCACCAGATAGCGTTCAAATGCTTTAATTTTTTTAATGAAAGCTACGGATGTTTACCTACTTCTACTTGAAAAGGAGAGAGAGTAGAATAAATTTTAAAATTCGGGAATAGGAGCTTGTTGAAAAAAAACACTGCCTACTCTTAATGAGGAAAGCTTAAGTCGACAACGTACAGATTTACAAAATTTATTTATAAAAAATGTACAAATTCAATGCCTAAAATATAAAAGCAAACTCATATAAAAGCATTAATCATTATCATATAAATCATGTAAAATGACCACTATTTAACAATTTTACAAGTTTATGGTCCTGCTAAGCCATTGGTGGCTCATCAGCAGGTGACTTCAATAATTTGTCAGACGTGTTTTTCTTCAATATATGTGCATAACATCCATTCCTTTGTCCTTCTCTTAACTTCAATTATTACAGACTCCAAATTTTTAAAATCATCACTCATATTGTTGAACAGTTTGAGAATATAAACACTTAATTGCCTGCAACCATTGTATGTAATATCTTGGAACTTAATATTTATTAACTTTTCTAAGTTCAGTATTTTTATAGAACAATCTTTTCTTTTAATATTTATCACTGTATTATGAATTATTAAAACGGCACATAAATAGAAGTTTTGATAATTTCACTGGTTTTACTAGACTACTGAAGCAATTAGGATGGGAACTGCCAACAGACTGCAAGTTAAAATTTTGATTTAATCTTTTAACTAGGTTCAAAGCTGATCTATTCAACCGATCTATCGACGTCAAATATTTTTACGAAACTCCACATGCTACAGTAGATACAGGAGAAAAAATCGGGGAAGAAGCTGCAGAATGTCAGGTTTGAAACGTAATTTTTTACCGCGAATGACTATAGACCAGTAACCATAGACTCATAAAACAACAATGACAGAGATATTTTCCACGTTGATCTAAACAGAATACCTGTTATCCAAGTTATATTATGCAATTTTTTGAAATGATATGGAATGGAGTGTCCATTAATGTTAGCGGTCCTCTCTCAAATATTGTAAGGATCTTCAAGAAAAGAATGAAATGAGGGATAACTGTTGTTGTCTTTGTATGTTACAACCTGACCATATGGTCAACATGTAACAAGTGTTTTCTAATAAATAAATATACTGTGATAGCTACCAATCAAGTTGAACATGGGCTGTTTGATGAACTATTGTGGCTAATTATATGATTTGATATCCACTGTATAACTCTTTAATGTTGATTCATTTATATAGTAGAAAAATGCATTGGTAATTATAGTTTCCTTGTAGTTAGCAGCGTATGGTGTAGTCTTTGTTTAATTGTTCTCTACTCCAGACAGTTGCCTGTCGATTTAAGGTAAAAAATAAAGTCTTAGTTTCATTAACTTTCGCCGGATAAAAAAATAGTGCATGATTGAAGAAAAAGAACTTGGCAACATCCCACCCTTTATTATTATGTAAATGTGACAGACGGGCCATCAGAGATTTAATATCTCCTACGACGATGTTCTAAGCATCGAAACTGATCGGTCGCATTTAAGTAGGCAATAAAAAGTGTGGAATGTTATATTTCTTCAAGTACGTCTAAATTCCACCAAGTCAATTCGCCAACCACCACGTACAAAACATGTGTGTGTTAACGAAAACTCACTGCCTGCAACACACCACTAAGGTGACTTGCGGTGTACTTAGAGATGTAATAATGATGCATTCCTATATCCCACACACACAGCGCAATTGGATGGATGTTATAAAGTCTCCAAAGAGTTTTTTTTTTCTATTTGACGTACTTAAGACACTAGCTGTCCAGAAAATGACGCGAGTAAAACAAAAATTGACTGTGAAAAAAGCGAAAAAGTTTTTCAAAACCTTTTTCAATGCATTATTAGCCGATAGAAGTGATCCAGTTCACATGTGGCCTTTATTTGAAGCTTACAATATATTACGAGAATTTATCGAGCCATATTACGTATCCATGCGTCAGTGCCCAGTTGCTTGATGTAAATACATAAATGTGTGAGTGGATGATGAGCAGCATTTTAATTTCAAAATTTACCTTAAAATCTCAAGGGAAGAAGAGTCATTGGAAAAACTTGAAGACAAAGTAATTTATTCCGCGGAATATATTTAGGCAAGGAATCGAGATGGAAGTTGTTTATAAATCTAGCATGTTAACATAAAACGTAGAATTGTTTTTATCTATCGAAAAAGAGTGCACACGACAAAATAGCATAATGACCTCTAAGTACCTTCATGGTAATGTATTGCACAGTGACATTTCGGTCTACTGAGGAATTTGTTCCCTCAATTTCCATCTTTCGATGGATAAACTATTGTAAAAACATGAAATAATAAGTATATCGTTAAATACTAATGAAAAAGAAGTCTAACCGTGCGGAACATTTGCATATTCAATCTTTATTCACACCCGTGAAAGTTTTGTGACAGTGGATCACTTACCACGAAACAAATGAAAAGTATCTTGAGATATTGTTGGGCTGAGGGCTACACCGACTTCTTTACTCTCCACCAGAGGCCACTAGCATCTTAACTAGGCTTAAGGAATACAGAGTAAACTCTAGTTAGTTACGTCGCCATATTAACTATCATTCTTACCTTAGGAATGTGAACGGGGCATCAGTGGCTTCCAGAATGCAACGTCTTCGAATTGATACCTGTCTGAATAATCGCACAGTCTGTCCTTTCAGAATAAAAAATGGTGACGGCTGACGATGGTAAAACTGTAGTTGGTGTTATTTATCTCCACCAAAATTCAAATAAATGAATTAATCTACATAAGACTCCGCAAGCCACTTGCAGGTGTATTTAAGGTAGTGCGTTTTCATCACATTTCATTCGCTACACAGTAAAAATGTTGTTTTAGTTACGAGCGATGGATCATTAGTATAAGCCTTCAATAAGAGTCAAACAGTTTTTATTTCACTCATGTGCAATAAAATTTATGCCATTAGGGTTATGGGAACAATGGTTATTGGTGTCCTTTTGAAGAGTACCTAAATGAACAGGAAGACAACAGGAAGAGATAGTGTTAATGCTACCAAAAAACAAGACAAAAGCATTTAAGGTCGTTTGAGCCAAATTTCATTTTACTTGGAAATCAATGAATTTGGTCTCATTTTCAAGAAAAATATTCCACCCTTCCACTGACACAAAAATTCAACCCCTTACTTTATTACTTTCGGAGATATTTAAATAAAATCTCAGTCCATAAAATATCAATCCTTCTATATGGGAAATGGTACATGAATGCACTCCGGAGAGACATTATTTACAAAATGAGGAAATTCTAACACTTAAGTCACATAAAAAAAGTAAGTGTGTAGTTTTTGTGTTTTCTCAACTATTTTTGAAAACTAATATTGTCATAGCAGTAAATTCTTCGGGATCACAAAAAAACATTCCGTTTTGAACGAGTTTCTAACGCACCGCACGAGAAAAACGAGTCAAGTAAAAGACATATTTTCATTTTATTACTAACAAAATCTGCCACATAAAATTATATTTTTTCACCATTAATAATACAATATTTAATTTATCTGTTCCACAGCTGGTGAAATGAAAACGTGTAATTCGACTCTATTATTATTATGACTATTATGTCACTATTATGACTAGGGAACTATCACGCTCGGACTACCTTAAGAGCAAATTAAGTGATGAGAATCAATATTGTGTTCCAAAGTAGTGGTTGACCTCCTACTTTTACATCGTGTTCTCATAGATACTTTTTTTATTTATAAACTAAGGATATTTTACCCAGGTGAGGATCGAACCCGCGACCTTCGGACATGTAGAAAAAATGCCACCCTGCGACGGCTGAGGCACTATACTAACACATATTGATAAGATGTTCCCACAAAAACTGTATCCAAGTGGAGCTGGTATTATTGAATGGCGTCATTTTAAATTCCATCTATCACAACCAATGAATACGATAAATTCGTTTTCCCGCGGAAATGCTTCAGGATGAGATTTCACTGGACTCGTAGGAATTCCCACTCAAAATGAAATTAATATCCTGGAATGTATTTAAAAGGGAATTTAATCTGGAAAATCGTGGTTTGACAATCATTAGAAGTTTGGAATGTGCGACAAGTTTAGTAAAGTTTGGTTATTGCAAAACAAACAAAACAGTTAAAATAGATTAAAAAATTAGTTTCGAGGAAAGTCTTTTAATCAAATGGTTAATAAGAGGGGGAATTTCATGCGTCAACTACGTTTTTCCAGCGACTTTTAAACTACCAATTAAGGGGGCTCCACGGAGATTGTGAAGACTAAAACAAGTACTTAATTCCACTTTCTCGTTTGTATTGTTGAAAAAGCTTTACTTCTGATTTAATACAGCAGCTGTAGTCAGAATTTTGAGTCGTTGAGCGCACTTTTTTACAACTTTTTTTGTCGCCGAGGCACGATCAACTCTCAATCACGATTGGTCAAATTTAAACATAGACCATCGTTCCGATTGGGCACATTTATAACAGAGGGTAGGGGCCGGTTTATGACGGCTAGGTACTTCAAGTTTCAACTGCTACGGCATGCAGGTGATTTAATTCTGACGCAAACTTTTTCAGAGGTTAGTGCAGAGAAAGATTGCTTGCAGTTTACATGAACAAGTATACGCTTCTGCAAGCAAATTGACGAAACTTTTAACGTGGTTGGATCGCGACTCTTGAATCGTCGAGTGAAAATTATAATAACTTTTTTTCGCCGAGGCACGATGAACTCTCAATCACGATTGGCTAAATTAAAGCATCAAACTTTGTTCCGATTGGTTAATTTTAAAACAGATGGCAATGGTGGGTTTTAACTGGCAAGGTACTTCCTCAAGGTTCATCTGAGAGAGCAAGCAGGTGACTTAATTCTGACGTAAACTTTTTCATAGGTTAGTGCAGAGAAAGATTGTACGATCTTGTGCTTTCTCGGCGAATTATATGAATAAATAATTCTCGGGCTTCTAGCCGAGTAAGAATTTTTGTGGCTGACGTTTCGATGGATAACACTTCCATCGTCCTCAGAGCAGTAATGAAATGCAGGCCTTCCTTCCTGCGTTTATATAGCCGCTTAATCTGGGGGGCATTGTTGTCTCCTTCTTTCCGTTATTTTTTGAAATAACGGTCTCCATTCCCTGCTTAGTATGTACCCAGAGTCGCGATTTAAGTTGTTCTTCTCCGAAATTTTTATCGTGGTGCGACTCGTGAGTCTTCGAGAGAGTATTTTTAATTACTTCTCTACATAAGTCGAAAAAAATCTTGGACCACACTTCATTTCATCAATTTATACGTTGGAAATAACCACATTTGCCGTAATTTAAATGATTAATTATTTTTCAAAAATTTCATCTCAATAAAAGCATTGTTACGACTTTTAGGGTTTTCAGGTAGAATTCGACATTAAATAGAAAACCTTATATACATTTGTATCTTGATATATATATTTTATACTCGTCACATATGAAATTATTCACCCAATCTGTACATCAACGAATACCGCCCCACCTACCTGAAGTTTTATCATCATTGGTCGTGCTATCCTAAAATTGGTTGACTGAACCCATCCACTCTTCCCTATCTAATGCTAGTTCCCTTACCTGCTAGTATCTTCTCCTATGTACTTTCCTGTTTATTAGATCCATGAACTTATTCCTGGGTCTTTCTCCGGGGACTTTTCCTTCTATTTTACCTTCAAAAACCTTAGAAGTATACCTTAGCATTTCATCATCACCAAAACGAACCAAATAGTAAATTCGTTTGCAACAACTCTCCATGTCTTTTTCCGTCTTGCCAACCGCTTCGTTTCTAATTATCCGCCCAGGATCTACTAATACAGCAAAGGAATTTTTCGTGACTAAAAGGAGCCTGTTTTCCGTATGTATTCATATCAACATATTATAATTTGCCATTTCAATTTGTAGGACGAGATACATGAGGAATACTGTCCGTAGCCCCAGTCGCCATGGGAATTCTAGGGTTCGTCGGGTCTTCGTGCGGTGATTCACCCTTGGATATTAACTATCGGCTGCCAAACTGTGCATATTATCCATTTCATAAGGATAAAACTTGAATGGAACAAGTAGGAAACATATATCATGATCTCAAAAATGAAAAGGTTTTTGTTCACTTTCCACCGAAATAATTTTATTTTTCGACCGGGTTTTAACATTAACTATGTCATTTCCAAGGTAGCTAATGGCAATTTCACGGTAGCCAAGGTAGCTAATGTCGAAACCAGGTCGGAAAATAAAATTATTTCTGTGGAAAGTGAATAAAAACCTTTTCATTTTTTAGATCATGATATCTGTTGTGCATTTCCAAAAAATATTGCCGGATACTCTAGACTTACTATAAGGGAGAAATAGCCTGGGGTCAAAATGATTCCTCTGGTACCAATAAAAAGAAAGTAACACACATTTAAAACTATTGCTGCTATGAGGTTCCCACTTTTACATGATATTTTACTGATTAAAAAAATCGATAAATATGTAGGTGCTGGGCCGATTCAGTCAGAAGAAATGGATTGTTACAAATAAAAAGGGTCACAATGACCCGTGTGGTATTTCAAATATTAACGGGCCGACTATTTTTTAAGGTAGTTTGAGCGAGATAGTTCCCTAGTCATAATGGAGACCATATTCAAATTATACGTTTTCATCATATCAAGGAATCAGGAATATTAGGAGTCTTGAAAACAGGAGGGCGTGTATAAAGCAGTGTATGGGGATAAACGAGGCGAAAGAGTTTAAGGCGATAGTACTTTTCGTTACAAAAAGGTCAGTATGGAGGAAATTATTGAAGCAGAGTTAGGTGTACAAATATGTACTTATGAGTGAAAATTTGTGACTGTGCCTACCCAGGAAGGAAACGTCGTGATTGGCATGTATGTATGTATGTACGTTTTCATTTCAGCAGCTCTAGGAAGCATGAAATAAATATTACATTATTAATGGTGCACTATTGTTCTTCTGCACTAAAGTTATAATTAAATAAAAATAACTACAATTCTTTAATTATACTCCTGTTTTTCGCGCGGTACGTTTCAATCTCCTTTACAACGGATGTTTTTTATGATAATGAAAATTGCGGGGACAATATAATTTATTTTCAAAAATTAATGAGAGCACATGTACACTACACGCTGTTAGTTTTTTGACGACATCCAGTGATTAGAAATTCCTCATTTTTAAAATAAGGTCTCCCTGTAGGGCATACACGTAGGTACTATTTCCAATGTAAAATTCCTGACATTTTTTGGCAAATATCTTGGAAAGTCTGATATTTTGGAATCTTTAGAGGGGTTAGGTATTTTTCATTAAAATGAGACTGAATTCATCGACTTCTAGGAAAAATGATATTTCGCTCAAGCTACCTTCAAATTTGTCTAATTACTTGCGTCTCTCCGTCCTCTCAGAGTCTTCATAATGTTTCATTTCTCTCCGTCTCTACGAATTACTTCGACGCTGGTGATTGCCTTCATCCATTTAATGTTCATCAATGCCTCCAATCTCCTCAGCTTCTAATCTCATCTACTCTGCTTCTGTTATTACCATGGCTTCACCACGATACATTAAATTATTCTCCAATTATATGTTGTAATAAAGTGATTTCTCGCTTCCAGGATTGCGTTACTGCTAGCTGTTAGCAGACTCCTTTTTTTCTGGTTAAACACCATCATTGCTTGGGCCACTCTACTCGCAATATCTATCTTTCTTCTTTCATTGCTGATAATACCACTCCCGGAAAACATACCTCTTCAATCTGCGCTGATTATTACTGCCAAAAGTAAATACATCACCCACAAGTCGCAGCACGCTGATTTTCTTGTACATGAATTTGTGCCCCTATTTTCTACATTTCACTTACTGGTTTTCCAAATAAAATATTGGAAATCATGGGAGACAAAACACATCTTTGTCGCCCAATTATTGCTCGCTCCCGTCTCCTTTGTGGTTTTGTCAAAATAATCAAACTTATGGCACAAAATATGCAAATTTTTCAACTAATATATTTGTTTGTACACTTTTTTCAGTTACATGATCCAACTGCAGTGCATCTTACATTCAACTTACACATATGGACATTATTAATTTAATTATTAAGGCGAAAGTACTTTTCGTTACAAAAAGATGGCTATGTCAATTGCGCCATAGTTATTACATAAAGGAGGATTAATTTTGTTGTTATTTACTAATATCAATTAATGTGCATGCGTTGCGCCGTTGTTGAGTGATATATTGTTTTAATCTTCTATTTGACAAATGAATTGTTTTCTTTGCTATTTCTCTGATATTCATTTAACAACATTTGTAGTTATATTCAAATTTATGGTTATAATTATAGGTGCCTGTATGTCGACCATATTTATTATATACTATGCTTAATGAGTGTTAATATTTATTTATTTTATTCCCGCTGGATAAACTTCACCCTCAAAAGGTGTTGTCATTAAAGCGATACCCAGGAGATGACTTTCACTCACGCTTTCGGGAATTCTATAATCGTAATTTTCGACTCGGAACATTTTCCTTGAATTGTTGATTTCTCGAGTGCGGCATTTGTTTTTCCTTTCCCGCGCTGGTGTTTGTGGAAACACCCAATGGTGTCCCTCGAGGCTGCGGTCTGGGTCGAATGACGCAACACACGAGAGAGATTCTTCCGCCGTGGGGTCCCCCTTGCGCACCGTTCTCCTCCGGCGTCTTTCGCTCGATGATAAAGCTCTCGACCCTGCTTGCCACTTTCCATTTAAAGCGGGCGGGACTGATCGTCTCACGATTCTCCCGAGCGAGGGCGCCACAATACGAGGGCCTGCCAGCGAGTAACAATGCGTGTTTAAAGGTCGCCCGAGGGAATTACGTCAAGACCCTGATGAGGATCGAGAGATACTTATTTGGATCCACTGGTTACCTCTGGTTTCGGAATGTATCACTCCTAACAACAAAGCACGAATATCCATATCGCCATTTTCTTTCGAGGTTGGCAAAGTGAAATAATGTAGTTATTGTTCTCAGGCCTAGAAAACAGACTCCCGCTTGTTAAATGTTATCATCTACAGCTACGAAATACCGTGCAAGCCACCACTAGGGTGTGTGGTACGGGATGATTCCACACCAGACATGAAGCCCTCATTCCAGCTGAAATCCGAACCGCGCACGTTCCCCCGGAATGCCAGGCGCAGACCAAAAGCAGTCAGGACAACAGTGCGTGGTCAGACCAGAAACTAGCATATGCTACGTAAACTACTAATACGATACGACTACTGGTTATAATTACTGCAACAGATGAATAGTTCGACAAGGTACTAAATCGTGCAAGATCTATATCATGACGGAAATTGCATGCGAGGTTAGTAGCTAATAATGAAGTTCGGATTTTAAGCACAAGTGCAGAAAATATCCAAACATGGCGGGTGAATTTTTTTAATAAATTGCCATGAGAAAAATTCGGCCTGGACCGGGAATCGAACCACGGACCTTTGGTTTGCCGGACCAATGCGCAGACCACTACGCTATCCAGGCTTCCTAATTCCCATGGCAATTTTTGGTGGATACATGGTAACTAGATGTTAGGCCCATGCGGTCCATCAAAGATGGCAACGCAAGGTCCGTGGTTCGATTCCCGCTCCAGGCCAAATTTTTCTCATGGCAATTTATTCAAAACATTCACCCGCCATGTTTGGATATTTGAAAATGGCTAAGCACGGCAAATGTGCTGGTGAAGTATACTGTCTATTGGTTGTGGCTTCTTTGAAGTCCTCTTCTCCATTGCGTTGCCATCTTTGATGGACCGCAAGGGCCTAACATCTATTTACCTTGTATCCACCAAAAATTGCCATGGGAATTAGGAAGCCTGAATAGCGTAGTGGTCTGCGCATTGGTCCGACAAACCAAAGGTCCGTGGTTCGATTCCCGGGCCAGGCCGAAATTTTCACAAGTGCAGAAACCAAATTAACCTAGCCAGGGTCGAAGTATCCTAGAACTGATAAAGCACATATATTAGGATCCCTTGTTGTGCGTGGAAAAAATGACATTTTAAATATATCGGTTTCGCAGTCTATTTCCTTAATCTCATGCCTGTTTTCTTTTCTACCACAATAGTTTGTCTCTAGCAAAATTAGGTCAACTTTCGGAAAAAATATGGTCACCATTAAAATTTTGTAAAAGATTTTATCTATATTTTTCCTTTCGATCGGATGTAGGTTCCCTCAATTATTTAGTAACACTGCTATGTTTATCATAACAATTTTTAACAAATCTAGCTGCTCTCCGCTGCATTCGATCTACATATAAAACAATTCCTACTTCATAAGGGTCCCATTCACTAGCGACGTACTTCAAGTGAGGTCTCACGAGAGGAAAATAACACCTTTACTTTCTTTCTTTACTTTCACGTCACATTTTCCTAGGATCCTTTTAATAAAATTTATTTACAATTTTCATTACAATTGTATCCTGGGTAAGTTGGCTCTGGTTTCAGGGTCACTGATTTGAGACTTGAATAGAGCATTTTAGAAGTGCGTTTTTTTTACCTTAGAGAAGAAAATAAAATTAATTTTCATGGCTAGTTTCACTGTAATCCAGCCTTGAAAGTGCAGATTATAACATGGGCTCTCGTGGAGATCACACTACAATAGAAAATTCCGGTTTGAACGAGGAAGAATATTCAAATTAATTAAAACTGTTTCTAATATGGAAGAAGTCCAGGAAAATTGAATAAAAGTATAATGTGCGCATCTTACAACTTATTTTTTAAAGTTAAATTAACGAATTACTGCCGTAAATGAAGTCAAACTGCAGAAGTTCCATGCAAAAGGCGCTGCAGTCGGCACCTCTGGCTGAACAAACGAGGTAATTAAATATTCATGGAAATTTCTGCATTTTTGTTCCATAATTTTGATTTTTATTAGGTATTCCAGTTCCCCTCTATATTTTCCAAATCCTAAAAATCAAATATTATCAACATTCCCTTGAAAAATATGGAAAAATAGAGTAGAATCCATAGCATTAAGTGGCCAATGTATGGTTTAAGAGTTACTTGGATGAAACAAACAACTCGTGGACATTCTTGCTTTGCATACGAGAGTCCATTAGTCCATTCCATCGTGATATACAAAGAAAATTTAGGATGGAGCGGGGATAACCAATATGGTAGTAATTTCGGTTGTTAAACGACATTTTGATGACATTATGCCCTCTCAATTAACCTCAACGTCCAAACTGATACTCCTTGATGAATTCACATGTCTATCGTCGCCTGGATGACCGCAATGCAGGCAAAGTAGTCTAATTTCCCTGGCTTCAATTGACAATTAAGATTTACCCGCTAATGATATTGGTAAAATTTTCTCAGGTTACACCACGAAATTACGTTATTATATTTGGTGAATTCGACCATTGCATGGACCAAGTATTCACATGGACCATAGAATTAAATGGGAATTCGCTCGTTTGATTTGCCACTCCAAAGGTTACAAGGATCGCCTCGCCAAAGAGGAAATTGAAACCCGCCGAATCAAAACAAATTTAACCAAGATTCCGGCTTCCACATAAGGTGGTTGGAGCGATTTCTGTTTATCTACAGATTTTGCGAGAAACTTTGGATATTAATACCTACTGGCAATGTAATAAAATGCAACAAAATGAATTCTACTGATTTTGTTATATGGCTATTTAATGCTTTTTTAACTCATGGCCTTACGGCACCGGACATATTTTTCGAAATAATTAAAGTAATTAGGTACACTTATTTCCCTAAAAAATTAATGCTCTTCATATAACTATAATCGTGGCTAAATTAAAATCAAGGTTTCGTACCGAGGAAAACCAAATATTAACTCATGATATTTACTTAGGTATTCAACTCCGCGCCATCAATCCAAGTCATAAAAATGCTTTTATTGAGGAGAAAATTATAGAATATATCACTTACATAATTTATATTGCTACCATTGAGGTATATGGAGAGAATGCGTCATCAAACTGAAGCCTGGCAACCGAAATAACAACCATCTTGTTTAGCCCTGCTCTTTCCTTACTTTCCTAAGGATAGCACCACGAAATGGACGAATAAGCCGATGTAAACCTATAATATTAAACATTTGTTCAAATTTTAAGGCAGGTAATTCTTGAAAGACAGATTCGCCGCTTATTTCTATGGATTCTACTGATTTTTGCAATAGTTTCCATCGGGAATGAGGATGATTTTTAATTTAAATATATAAACAAAATACGTACGGTCAGAGAATATTAAGGAAGAAACAACTGATCCTGCATCCTACTTCGGATAAATTAAATAGGCTCAGAAGTCACTTGTTGGAACCGAAATGCCAACCATTATGAGGAAACTTATTTTAGTCCACACTTTCACACCCACACACATCCACACACACACACACCACACACAAAAGAACTTTTTTTGAACATTCAACATCTACATGACACACATTTCGTGCGCCATCCCTTATTTCCTCCAATGTTCCTTTCAATGTTTACTAAACGCTCTCCCTCTCTGTCAATCAACCTGGGAACTTCCGGAGGAAGAATTTTTCGGCGAAATTAAACACGAAAAAAAGGTCGGAGATGGGGGTTGAAGTAGACACCCCATCCGCCGTTATTGGTTGCTTAAAGGGGAAGAAGTAAGGAGAGAAATAAGGAAACGAGAGAGAGAAGAAGGAAAATCCGTTTAAGGGAGGTTTTGGGCGCGGAGGCAGAAGGGAGCAGGAACGATGACGTGGACAAACTGAGGAGAAGGGAAAACGAGTCGAGCGTGGGTTGATGGGAAGAGAGGAAGTGGGGTCCAAATTGGACGGGTGTGAGGCTTCTATATCGGTAGCGTGGGAGGAATGCTGTGGTTAAACGATTTTTTACTCTGCTTTGATTTCGCCGGAGTCGATAATTTTTTTGAGGCGGGAAATTTTCATTACCGCGACCTTAAGAGCATAATACGATGCTCCAATCGGCGGAAAATTCGTCCTCGTCGACGGAGACCTGTGCCATGTCGAGGTATACGATACGATAAATGTAAAGTTAGGGATAATTACAGATTATGCATCCTGATGCCAACAATCATTCGGTGCGCTCCATTCTGCCTTCCTCGTGCATATTGATTTATTTTTTTTATTTGAGGAAAAGATCACATACAGCATTAAGCCATTTTATAATGAACATATAACAAACAAAAAAAGACACCAACGTAAAAAATAACGAGAAGAAGGTAACAAATCACCATCCCACATGGGGATATAGCAAAAATTATAAAATATAAAAAAATATATTAAAACAATATAGCAAAAAAGGACACCAACGTAAAAAATAACAAGAAGAAGGTAACAAATCATTATCCCACATTGGGATATAGCAAAAATTACTTATTTGGTTAATATATTTTGTGAGGAAAATACCATTAATAATTAACATACTCAGATGTTGTACAATATTCAATACAATTTAGCTTATATATTTATTTACAAGATGGAAATCCCTAACGATAATGAGTAATCAAGGGCATTTTCTGCGAAAGCTAACACGAAAAGATACCCTGAGTGTTATTTATCCACCAATCGCTTTATCCACATAACAGAATTTGGGCGTTGCCTATGCGCAGACTTGAGATGTAGCGAATGAGTGAATGTTTATGGTAATTTTTATTATGTTTAGTGTGTGTGTCACTTTTGAATCGTAGGGTTGATGATTTATGGAATTTCACAAACAAACTTGCAGGTGACCGAGATCTAGCAACACCTGATTAATGCACAGAGGATTAGAAGTCGAGCAAGAGTGAGATGGCCAGAGCGTTGGTGGCGGAGTGATTAGCGTGATTGCTCTGGAGCATGTGCATCGAGGGATCGATCCCCGACCGATTGTTTTTGACTCTCGAGGTTTAGGATATGGGTTCACCCTGTTTTTTAATATTTCAAAGCTAAAGATAATGCATTAGAAGTCTAAATGTGTTCAATTTTTAGGCGTTAATACGATAAATTCGACTTTTTACAAACTATTTATTTAGAGAAATTCCATTAGCGGTTCAAAAATACTTTGTTTTAACTCTCGTTTTGCTTTAAAAAGAGCAAATGCAATGTCTTAGAATTTGAATGAGGAATTCGCGTTTCTCTGCGAGTAACTGCCAACGAAGGTGACAGCTTAAGCTAGTATCCATTATTTGGGTAATATAAACTGTAATTAAATTATGTTCTCAAATCGCAAAATGCCAAAAAAAATGCAAACACCTATCACAGAGAAAATATATCGAAATTTATCATTTTCATCCGATAAGGAAGAAAAAAATTCTCGCTCTCAAAAATTCTAAGTTTGGCACCCCTCCGGCACGGATAAACGAGAGTTGATTGACTCCAAATTTTGTATACCTTATTTTTGCATAAAAAGGAAGATCTTTAAGTATCAAAACTCATTACATTTGGAAAAAATAAAAATCTGGTAATTTTGGCCCACCCTATTATATTGACTATATAATCTTATTTTGTATGTGAAAAATAATCAATTATAATAATGACCATAAAACAAGAAGAAAAATTGATTCTCATTGTTCATCCGTAAGAACTGAGAGGAGGAAATCTGGCCCCACGAATATGGGAATAAGAGTTTATAATAAATTGCCTGCCGAATTAAAATACCTAAGAAGTACCAACATACTTAACCCTTTGAGTACGGCATGGCGTGATATCACGTCATGGTTGTCTTTTTGCTGGTGTTGATGACGTGATATCACGTCAAAGGTACCGTGAGTATTCCAGCTTTCACTAGGGAAATTTCTCTAGGCCCCCTAGTGAAAGCTGGAATACTCACTGTACACATGACGTGATATCACGTCATTCCGCACTCAAAGGGTCAAGATCAAACTAAAAGACTTTTTATTGCAAAAGCAATATTATCTCATTGAGTATTCAAATACCTTATGAATTGGTGGTGTTGTGAGCCAGAAGACAAAACATTTGCAAGGCTAAGTAATTTCACTATGACAACGATCGATGCCACGAATTACGCTCAAAGCTGTCACATTACTAATAATAGGATTCCTGATAAAGAATTATACTCGTAAAACTAGTTTTGCGTCCAAAATTTATTTTTTAAATATGCCAGCTGATTGCAGCAGGCATCTTGATAATTGCTCACTCGAAATGAGTGGGCACTCGAGTGTACAACTGGGGTCACTCCTTTCTGAGTGGAGTTCCAGTGAGAATTGACACTAAAGTGACGCTATATAATACAAAAACAAGGAGTCTGGCTCGGGCCCTGCCCGAGAGTTGATTTTGGAGTTGGCTCAACGGGGATGTAATATGCATTGTTAGTAGGTAAAAGAAATTCATGATTGATCGTGGTGAAAACTGATACATAAACCCACGATCCTAAGGAAACCGACCTGAGATGATAGCGAAGCTAGACTGACGTCTAGCTTGCTCAGGTTGACGATCGCGTGGCGGATTGCCGTCGCGTTGGTGTTCCTCGGCGTTTGATTGTTCCTCCGCTTGCCCAGAAGCGTTTGACGGCCGCACAGTGGTCCTCGGCCCATGTATTTATGGGACATGGAAAGATTTTCTCAGATCAAGATGAAATTTGGTGCATATCGGTTTCCGGGGTCGCTGAATACGAATATGATGACAAAACATTTGAATTTTTCCATTAAATATGAAAACTTGTGGATTTAATATTTTGCAATATTTGTGCGAATAGATTTTATTTAGTGCAAATAGGACCAAACTGACAAATAAAATTAACATAGGCAAATATCGGCAGACACTTATGAGTTTTTTGTATACTTAGTGATGTTAGTTACAATTTCCAAGAGATTTTTTAATGGAATCTCATGGAATGAGTGAACTTTTCACTAATTTCAATTATATTTTGCGGATTAAAGTTCTCTAATTGTCTTGATTTTCAATTTGAAATCGCATTTACATACATACTTACATACCCATCACGCCCTTCCCTTCCGGGATAGGCACAGTCAATATGTTTCACTCATTAATACATAATTGTACACCTACCTATGCTTCAATAATGTCCTCCATACTGACCTATCCTTGCAAACCTCTTTTGCCTCATTTAACCCCATACAATGTTTCATACACGCCCTCCTGTTTTTAAAACTCCTCATATTCCTCCTCCTAAGAATTTCCTCAACCACAACTTTCTCGGCCTACCTCTATATCTCACACCAATAATGACAAATTAAAAATAAATTTTTACTTATATATATAAATAGTACATAATTTCCGGAGATATATCTAGTTCTTTGAATTACAATCGATGCAACAGTCTTCTATGTAAGCGACTCCGAAGTAACGCTCATTTGACTTTCGATTATTAGTAGAATGCATACATTACCTGAGCGTTCTCTTATATTACCTCTAACAGTAACGGTGCGTGATACCGGATCAGGATCTTCAAATTCTGATGCGTCATCACTTCCTCTATCCAAACGTACTGCACAAAAGATTTTCCTGAATACTTCATTTCTCTTACTATGTCCCATTTTTCCATATACTGGGACCACTGTGGGCCGCCCGGCGTAGATTCAGGCGGCCACTTAAGCCGCGTTTATACTATGTAGCAAAACCTGCTATAGTACAGCAAAAGTTATAAAACAATTGCTACATATAGCAAAACTCAAAACGGAGATGTGTTATGTATAGCAGTTATGGATGCTATTTGTAACTTTTCCTGCCATATGTAGCAAAAATTATGTTATCTATTCGGAGTTGGTAAGATCAAAGGAATTTTTGGCTACATGTAATATTTGCCACAACTAGCAAATGTTATAGGCGAGTTTTGTTTCCAGCATCTGCTACATGTAGCACTTCCTGTCAGTCAGTAGAGAGGCAACCACGTTGTTGTACGGATGTGTTTTGCTTGAGCTGCATTGTGGAAGGTCTACTAAGTAACAAAGATTGGGATAACGATTTAATAATAAATTTAATTCTTCTTTACGGCATAATCATCAGCTTTCAAGTCTTTTAACAAGTCACTCGCACTGTACTTTTGCCTGGCTTATAGCAATGGCCGCACCCAAAACCTTCGGTTTCTTCAGTGAGCCGCCAAAATTACTGTAATGGCTGCCGCTAGCACTAGATCCTACCTCCTCGACATCTTTTATGAAACTATTTTGCTGTATTAATTTTTCTAAATGTAACAAGGGTCAATTTGGAAAAACTGTAAAATATAGCATTTGCTATATAACTTTAGTTACATGTAACACTGCTACATACAGCAAAAGTTATATAGCAGGTTTTGCTACATAGTGTAAACGCAGCTTTACGCTCCTCTCGGCTCTCCTCATCCGGGGACGTAGCACAAATTTCCTCCACGGAGGCGAATTTACGCGTTTTAGGCGCAATTACACCTCTGGGGGAGACGGTAAGATGCGATATGGCTATGTAAGTCTCAGGATCGTAGTAGGCATTTACAACAACAGAAACCTCTCAGAACCAATATTCAAGTCAAATGATTATTTCATGGCGAATCTGAACCCTTGGTGTATATGCACTCGTTTTTTTGGATTGGATATCTGGGGATGTGACCGACAGCAAATGTCATTTACGCCATAGGGGATAGGTAAGGGAGGGAGGGTGGATATAAACCCGGCGTCGGCATTAGCCTGCTCTTAACGAAAGGCAACAAGGAGACCACGGTTTAACGTTTCATCCGACAGACGGAGTACTGTACTTGAAGTGCCCTCCACAAGACACTCAAGTAGGGATCGGGTTTCCTCTGAAAAACATCCATCTCTGCAGGGATTTGAACCCTGGCCGCCCGTATGGTTATCCAGTACTCTAGCCACCACACTAACCCGATCCCCCATACGCACTCGTGCGAGTGACTTCGTACCACATCATTTGTCAATACAATGATTTGAAATTTGTCAATTCATCGTTATATAAAGGACAATGTTGAGTTTATCCACCGCGGCAGTGTCTTCGTAACCCCGACTATCGTCCCATGTGCTAAAATTTAGACTTGAGGAGTGAACATCTAGAATCCTTTTCAAATATCCGCGGATCCAGCCGAATCCCCTGCCCTTCCCAGTGAGCCACGAGCGGAATGCTACACAGAGGCGGTCTTTCGTTTCCATTCGCATACGAATAATAATAATAATGCGTCCTTATTGGGGCGAGATTGAGACTAAGGCAGTCCCTTCTTCCTTCAAACCCTTCGTCTGATAAATACATGAAATAAAGGTGAAGAAAGATGTATACATTTTTGGGAAAAACGTAAGGAAGAGAATATCCTTGACGAAAAAACCGACTGCAGGAAAACTCCCACACATGAAGGGGAGTGTGAAAAACCGACGAAAACCTACAGACAGATTATGCTAATGTAACACAAACCAAAAAAACAATACGTGAATGATAATTATGATAAAATGGGTAATAAGAGAAATAATATAGTAAATAATAAGAAAGTAAAAATAATGAAAAATATGTTAAGTAAATGAACAAATAAAATAAAGATCAATGAATAAATAAACCAAAGAAAACTCAAGAAAATAAAATAAATATGAATAAATAATAATGAATCATAAACAGTAAATCGAAAATTAAAACACGAAGTCGAAGAAGAGAAAACATGGGATCGTCCACCGCTCTCTTCCTCTCCCAACCCCATCTCCCTTGTGTCGAAGGCTCCACCTCCTGCCGCTACGCTGCCCAATGAAATTGCCCAAACAGCTTGACGTATGAAACGGACGGACGTAGCGCTTTATGTATAGGACAAAGGAGAGGATTTTTAATGAGATTTGAGAAAAACATCCCCTCGAGTGCTATTCTATAATACGGTCCACAGACTCGCCAGTTATTCAAACATGCGAAAATTATGACAAAAATATACGGTTGCCAAGGGAATTGGTGCACACAATCGGGAATCTTGCCGCAATGCCGTGACCAGACATATGTCTTTACTCCTGAGACGAAAAATGATAAAAACGCAGGGAATATGCCAGGAAATTCGTAGCTTCCCTCTTCTTCCAGACTTCCATCCCAATTTCGTAAAAAAATGTCTCCCAAACCACAGTACCTCGCATTGTTGAATGTATCATATACAGGGATATAGAAATTGTAATACTTTAACAAAATACACATGCACTACTACATTAATCGTTTCATATATCAGCTTATCAGAGTACTTACCTCAGCTGCGCATGGAGAGTATCTTGTACAGTTTAAAACGCTCTCGATTTCACGACTCGTGGGCTTCCTAAAAATGACAAAGATGAATAACAATACAAATCCACGTAAGGGTCTAATACAAAGATTAAGTAGGTAAAATATACTAAAATCACCTATAAACTGCCCATTTTTTTAATTATAAACAATATTGGTTTGATTTTTTTGAACTTTAAAATGAAGAATAGAAAAAAGGCACTAGGATAACATAATAAGAATACAAATTTTCAATGCTATGAGCAAATTCTTTCCAATATTACCATCTGTCTACTCGCTGAAGCACATTAATTTTTAAAAATAAATATATTTTCTCAATAATAATACACAGTTTTTGTCATAAAAAAGCGTAGACGTCTTATTATTCAGAAGTTTATAGTGACTCTGAATAAAGCACAAGAGACTCTGAAATCCTACACCGCCGATATAGGATCCTCAGCTTCCAAAAGATTTTAGGTTTTTTAACGTTTCAATAAATGCTTATGGGATATTCCTGAAATAAAACGTTATTTTCCGTAGGTATTATTATTTTTTTATCCAGCATATTGTGGCGTAGTGCAGCGGAGCCCACGCGTCGCTTGTTTGTTTTCGTCTGCTTCTGCTCCCCTCGTTCGTTTCGTCTGCTTAGCTGGACACTGGTGGCGCTGAGGGATTGCCAGGATATATAAGGACGGGCATCGAAAGGAGGAAGGCTCCTTTTCTTTTCCTCCTTTTTGTTTTAAAAGCTGACATTAAGGAAGTGTGTGAAAAATGACCTGGGACCTTAAAGTCAGAGAGGTTGGTTCACAATATCAGTTAGCTACATCCGAGGTCATCTTTGTCATGCTCAAGGGCACGTTTTTCATGTCCGTGGATGGGGGTGTCAAACCCGTGGACATGTGAAAAACTTGAAAATTTTTATGGTGCATATAATATTGGAGGGATTGCCAGGATATAAAAGGACGTGCATCGAAAGGGGGAGGGCTCGTTTTCAAAAGGCTTGAAAAATTATTGCGTCAGCCCACGAGCGCTGAAGGAAAAATCTGGTGTAACAAAGATGGCGGACAGGCCACGCCCACATTACAGCTTCTAGCATTGGCGACCATAGCTGGCATCCTCTACATCTTACCCTGTCCTACTAACAATAAAAATCGAAAGGATAGTAAATACGCCCTCTTTTGTTTACAAGCTGAACAAAGTAATGATAAGTGTTCTCTTTTCCCTAAGCTCAAATCGCATAGAGTAGGAGTGTTGAAACCATTGAAAATACCAAGTGATGGAGCCGCGAATTTTAAAGGAACATGATGGGGTTTCAATGGAGACGGCAAAGGAACAGTGTACACACACGCAGCCCAGAGCGGGCGAATGAGGAAAACTGTGGAGATGAGGAAACGTTTATTCGCCAAAAATTTCAATTTAAACCTCATTCGCCGACGCCTTGCCCTCCTCTGCCTCCCATTTCCGCACCCCTTATTCAATTTTTCTTTCCGTTCCATCCTTTACCCTTTATTCGCCTCCCTATTATTCTTTATTTTATGATTCCCGACGCTCGTACCCAAAGAAAGACACATCTCCTCCCCTCCTTACATCTCTTTCCCTCTCTACCCTCATGTCCGAGGATCTCTCTCCCAAGCAATGGCGTTTTTTTCATTTCGCTTGACTACTGAGATCCTTTTGGTTTTCTCTGCCATTCCCAATTCGGTTTTTTTCTCTCTATTGACATCCTGACGGCAAAGGGATGGAATTTACACATGCAATTAGTCAGTTCTTGCGACCTCGTCAAGTGAAATAACAATCCATACTTAGAGATCCAAGTTATTTCATGGAAGCTGTTGAAATTGTATGGAATGGAGTGGCCGTAAATGTTTGCGGTCCATTCTCAAATATTGTAAGGTTCTTCAAGTAAAGGCTGAAATGAGGGATAACTGTTGTTTGACTTTGCTAAGTACAACCAGAGATATGGTTTATTGCGCTATAGCTAAATGCATTAATGTAAGTTACCACCTGGCCACGTGATCAACTAGTAACTAATATTTTATAATAAATAGTAACTAGGTAACCCGTGCGAACATTTCGCACTTTCACGCTATCAGGGAATAAGTATGTTAAGGAAACGGTGTAATTGGGTTTTAAATAGAAAAGAAGGTGTATCATAAAGTACTTTCTTTATACTTGTTTTCTTGCAAAAATATACAAAACATATGAATACAATACAGGCAAGAGAGTTTGGTACCAGTAGGAACAATCATGACGTCTGTTATTGAATAATGGCACGCAATTTACAAAATTTCTTTAAAGACAATATTAGAAGTAACAATGTTGTCGTCTGTAACTTTTTGGTTATGAGTTTCTTTAACACAAACATAAATATCACGGAAAGTGCGAACTCTAGAAAATGCTACATACAACTGTCCATACGAAAAAACGGGTTCTGGCAAGTACAATCCGTCTCTCTGAAGAGTCTGACCCTGTGCTTTATTAATTGTCATTGCAAAGGCCACTTTGATTGGGAATTGTTTTCTTGTCATTTGGAAAGGCATGGTCGGATCCGAAGGGGTGAGTTTAATTCTCGGAATTATGACTGTTCTACCCGAGTCAATTAATTTAGCAGTGATTGTGTATTCGCCTAAATTAGTAATTATTAACCTGGCACCGTTAATCAACCCTTGCTTGGCGTTGAGGTTGCGGATCAACATTACTATGGCATTTTTCTTTACCAACAATTTATGAGGTGGGAGACCCGAAGGATTTAATGAATTCAAGAGCGAATATATATAATATAAATATGAAATCAAAAAGTTTTAATTGCATTGACTTACCAGATGACCATTCACCCATGTACAATCACTTTGTGCATTTCGTACTATTTTCATTTTAAACCTTTTTTTGAAGTTTAGAATAAAAAAAATGTGTGGAGTCGATATACCTCGAGCGAGTAATCGACATGAAAAAATCGAAACTTTTAAGTCAAATTAATGGGTAAATAGTGAAATTTGAGATTGAGATTGTATTTTTCGTCAGAAGCCGGTGATTCAACGTTTAAAATGATACCTCATTTTTCACTGTAGATGCAGTATTAACGGAGCATATACGGATTGATAGAAAAAGACCTTTCTGTAATAATATATATGATGATACATTTTTATTTCATCACTTTTGGCACAACCAGCACACCATTTTACCAAATTTTCTATGTGGAATTTGGCACCCCAATGTATATAATCGTATCTTATGGTTACCATTTAAGCATATTTCAAGAGGTTAGTCACTCATTTCTCAACCGAACAATTCACACGCGTCTCAGCAAGTTACCTACGCACAATTTAGATATGCTCTTGCTCATAACAAAATATGTCAAAGATTCAAAGGGTGGACAAAAAATAATTTGCAACAGGTTACAAAAGCTTATACAATGTCACATCGTCGATGAATACAACAAAAAGTCAAATTTTTAATAAAATCACGTATTCTGTTTCAATAAATTTTCAATGTTTTGTTTAGAAAATAACTATAATTTTACATTTCTTAAAAATGTACCAATGTCTAAATAATGCGGAACGAGCTGTTCATTTAAATGATAGAGAACATAATAATACGTGGGCAAGATACTAGTAAGACTTTAACATTTTGATTTACATATTTAGGTATGGTAAAATCAAATTTTCCTCATTTGCCTACATATACACTCAGCTCTATTCTATTTCCCCCTATTTTATAAAAAGTTTAAAAACTTGTTAACAAATAAATGTCTCAAAGGTAATGTATCGAGCTCGTTAAATAGGGGAATGGAATGCACTGAAAAATTAATAAAGCTCTCACCTACTTACGCGAGCATTGGTCTCACAACATATTTATATACTATTGACTTCATTTCCTCATTTGACGGTACTTGATGTTATCTTTTTTCTCTCCCAAACACTCCAGAAAATACACAATAGCCATCCCCTACAGGAGATGAAAACGGAAAGTCTTTCAGCGAGGGTTTCCGAGCGAATGCCCGATCCCTTTACGTTAGGGACAAAATTCTTACCTTTTTGGGGTGATTGGGAACAGGAGACTTAAAAGGAAAATTGTCCCCAGTAACCTCCAGTTGGGGTACAAGAAAGAGGCCATAGGAGGTAGATTAGAAGGGTCTCAATGGAGTGGGTAAGGAGGAAGGGGTAGGGGGTAGAGGCTAGAATCGGCGGGGAGGGAGGGGGAGAGCAGAATGGGGTGAGTGCCATGCCCTCCCCCCTCCGAATCAAACAGCAGACCAATGAAGGGGGATTTTTGGAAGGCTGACGTGTGGAGAAGGGTTAAGAGAGTAAATGTCATTATTTCGAAAAGTTTACTGCTTCAATTAAAACTGATTCGAAGAATTATAATCAAAGCTCTTTCCGTCAGATAAGTTCAATATCAATTTCGATTGATTACACGACGCAACAAAATATGACTAAATATTTGGGTAACTGGTGTATTTAGTAGTTATCATTAATTTGGCGATGCTGATTACAAAGAAAAACGGTAGTTTTTTCCCCAAGTCAATATTTTGGGTATGATATTGAATATTTTTCAATTTTCTAAAAAAGCTACTGATTTTACATACTTATTGCAACTAGGATCTTATCGAAAAATCTAAGCAACGAGTGCTTCAAAAATTGATGACACTAAGAACAAAAATAAAAAAGAGCATCGTATTTTCATTAAAAATCGTGATAGTTAAAAAAGAAAGTACAAGAGAACCGAGATGTGCTCGCGAAAGTTAATGTGTTAATTATTTTGAAACCAAACGGAAAATTATGTTAAAAATACAAATTTTTGTTATTTATTGACTTTACCAGGGATGAAAAATATTATGGGTTCAAAAACTATTTCTGGAGATAAAAAGCAATAAAATGAAAATTCGGTTCACATCCCACGGTATTAATATGAGTTATAGAGTATCAGATCGATTTTTGGCGATTCAATGAAGACATATACTTGTGCATAAACGTGTGTTTGTAGGCATGGAAGTTAAATCCAAATATTTACACAAATATCGCTCGTTCAATAATATTAACTTATTATATATCACGGGAAACACATGCAAACATATGCGGCACAGCATTAAAGAAACTAGGTTATGTAAAGTGTGTAATAGGCAGGTCCTCGGATGAAAAAGTGAAAGAAAGATACTACTTTGCTCTGGTTAGACCACATCTCGAATTGGTGGCGAGTATTTGGGACCCTGGTCATAAAGATTTAACCAAAAGAATTAATCAAATACAAAGGAAATCAGCGCCCTTCATTAAAAACTGTTACGAGCGTACATACAGTGTTGCACAGCTGTTAGAGGGATTAAGGTGGGAGCCCCTAGAGACTCGGAGGCTATGCGCTAGGCTTAGATTGCTTGAGAAATTCAGGACTGATATTTTTCAGAGCGACACAGGGAATATTACCATGACTCCTCACTCTTTCTCTAGGTTTAACAAAAGTGATAAAATAAGAGAGATACACTGCCGAACAGAGAGGTACAAAAACTCGTTCTTTCCGCGCACAATAAGCGATCACAATAAAAGCTGAGCTTCATTAAATACACTCCCATGATACACGTCACCATTTCACCTCACAAAACCTAATATATTCACACGGCTGGTGTCCTAACACCCCCTGCTCCACGCCCATGCAGCAGCCTGCAGGGCAGTACGCAGATGCATATGTAGTAGTAGGTGTGGCCTCGGCAAGACAAATTGGCCGGCGAGAGAGTAAATAAAGTTTCATATTCCTCGTTAAACGATGTAACAATCTCGACGAACGTAGTTCTCTTATAAATGTATTAAAATTAATTAGCGATAGCAAAATATAAAGTTTATGCATATTTCCTGGCGTGTGATACATATTTTATTTCAGTACGTTTTAAGCTGAATGTTAGACCTTCAAAATGACGAAGGTTTAAATTACAGCTACGGAATTCTCGGAGAGGACACCAGCTATTTTCCACTATCTCCGCAGTAATTAAAGGAGCCATTCCATTCATTCTCTCCATGGCCTCGGGACACGGAAAAGGGTTACAAGAATTAATTTCCCATGGAAGTTTTGGCGTCGAAATTGAAAGTTACCGGGTTCCTCTGAGGGATTGGGTCGAAAATTCCTAGAAAATTAATATGGAACTCCCGCTTCTCGGATTTAGAGAGACCCGGCAACATTAACGTTTACATTGAAACCGTGAAATCGTGAGGGATTTATACGATTTTAGTGATTAGTTGCAATGTTTATACTGTGATGAAATGTGCAGTAGAATGAGCGCTCATTACGTGTCATCGTAACTGCAAGAGTTCACTACGTTTTTAGGAATTCACCTAATTAGCTAGCTATATTGATGCAAAATTTCTATTTGCACATTCATTTTTCACCTAGATTCAAGAATTTTTACAGTTTACAGCGCTGGAGATGGATAAAATGGACTGGAAAAGTAAGAAATGATAAAGTGTACAGAAGAGTAGAAGAGGAGAGGGCCATGCGGAACACCGTACAGAAAAGGAGAACGAAATGGATTGGACACACCTTGAGACACAATGGGTTTGTGAGGAACATAATTGAAGGCAAAATGAAGAGAATAATCCCCAGAGGAAGACCCAGGAATAAGTTCATGGACTAAATAAAGAGAAAAGTACTTAGAAAGAGATACCAGGAGGTAAGGGAACTAGCATTGAATAGGGAAGGGTGGAGGGCTGCAGTCAACCAATCTTAGGATTGAACGACCAATGATTAAAACATCACAAGTTCAAGATTCGGAAGGGGTTGATCGATGGCTGCATCCGTATCTCGTTAGATTAGTTGATAAAAGCGTGAGTTGATGAATGATCGCATCCTTGAAATTTACATTGACGGAGCCCTTACCTCCATTACTTCCGATCTGATGAACCTCCATTCTTTTTTCCTCGTTCTTGCTTAATTTCTCCCTTCTTTGGGTCACATTATCCATATTTTTAGAGGTGACCACTATTTCTCCATTTAATCAAGAGTCCCTGGCACCATTACCTCAACTGTTTAATCTTCGGAATCCTCCCTCATTCACATGTCATCTTATTTTACCCTAAATTCAACAGTCTGGAAACATCATTTTCGACAGGATTCCATTGTATCTGCTTCTAATTTTTTCCTTTTATTAATTTTTAATACTAATATACTTAAACTAATATTCCTTAAACTATTGTCTCTAAAAACTTATTTTTATTTCCATCATGGTCAACTTCTCACTGCCATATCCCCTTAAGGCGTTTTGTAATAAAAAAAGATATACGTGTTTTTTGTTACCGAAAAAAGTTTAACTTGAGACCTGCTCATTAAAAGCCTTATTATCAGCCAAAAATAAAAATAGAGGGCAGTGATAGAAGGATGGGTGCGTGAAGAAAAGTTGAGCGAGAGATTTGAGAAGAAACATGAGCTAAAAATGGAAGTAAGAAAGTTGGGTTATAAGATGTTCCAAGTCTTGCAGAAGCGAGGGGTTTAAGAGAAGAGGGATGAGCGTAAGACGATGAATAATGAGAAAAAGAATGGGGAAAAACTTTACGGGATGAAAGATGACGAGATATTAAGCACCTAAAGAGAAAAAAAATTGACAGGAAAACTTTCACGACCCGAAGCAATGCCGGAGTGCTAGATGAAAAATTTTACGCTCATATCGCTTGCTCTATTCATTTACGAAAAAACAGCTATTGCAGAATTTTTTATGAATCAACTTAACGCTGTTCATAGTAATTCAATCGTAAGAAGCACTATCACATATGGGAGTGGGATATGGCAGGTGAAGGAGAAAATAAAACAAATGCTAAATGTTACGGTGATGGATTAATGGAGACGATCTGCGGGTACATCCAGACGGGAAAGAATCACAAATGAGAAAATAAGAAGTATAATGGGAGTCACTCACACAATGGCCAATGGCTAAAAACGGCTTGTGTGGTATGGTCACACAACGTATGACGAACGAAGGATTACCTGAGCAAATTTTAATGTGGAATCCACATGGTAGAATAAAAAGAGGAAGGCCCAGAATTAGTTGGAGAGAAGGCATAGATAAGGCAATAAGAGACAGAGTTGCCAGATGACCTATGGATGAATAAAGAGCAAAGGCGGTTGGGCATCAGATAAAGTTTAAAAACCAAATATACATATGAAGAAGGGCAAATTGTAATGGTCAAATGGAAGGGTAAACTGATAAGATAATTGTTTTTACCTTTACATTTGAAGCAGCCAAAATCGAAACAATTATTATACCTCTATTGCTACAAGTACTCTACATAAATGGAAGCCACACTTGTGAATATTGTGTCAAGAAGTACTCCTAAAATTCCCGTCCTCCCGGATATTCTAATAATAAATAGTGATTACTAGTCTAATCTTCAAAAATAACTGGTTTGAGTCTCTGCTGAGAGATATCCTTCACATTATAAAAATTCCTTGAGGACCTCATATTAACCCTTCATTTCCTTATTGGGGTATTAAAAAAATGGCCTTGCTTTATACCGGAGTGCACTTGATTTGATAATGAGCAGAAAACGAAAAATAACGCGGAGATGTGACTAATGGCTCTTCAAAAATAAACATTCTTCCCTCGATGACCTTCGACCCATAAGAGGAGCATTAAAAATGTTGACAGAATTTCCTTGATAAATAAAGGACAATGCGTTTATTGTATTCATATTTGAACATATATAGCTATCGTAAACGAATTTAACTCTTCGTCAAGTGGTTGCCACAAAAATGATTTTCATTTCAAGGGTATAATTAATTTGATTTCGCAGCGAAACCGCGAAGGACGTGCAATCGATTCAAGTGGGCACTTGAACAGCGAGTCCGAAGTAATGATGGACCAAGTTTGAAAGAAAACGCAATCAAGAAGTACCTGCAAAACATTTTTCTCTCGAGGAATTTTCAGTAAGCCAGAAGAAGCAGGAAAATAAGTATCGGCAAAATATTCAGAGATACTGCTGATAAATCGATAGTCAAAATAAATAATCCACAATAACACTTCGTGATTCGGTTTAACATTTTAAAGATATTTGGAGTAAATGATGCGACAATATGCTAGTTGACATGCATTAAGATTCTTGATTAATCATACTGCCTAGCAAAAAGAGAGATTTTAATTGTTTTGAGCATGTGCCTATATTCAAATCGATCATTCACTCCATAAAAAATTAGCGTAATTTCTCGTAGCATTTATTGTAGAACGAAAAAGCAAAAATTTTCTCAAATAAAAACGAAACGGAACGGAAAGAACCGAAACGAAACAAAACAATAAATTAAAATAAATAAAATAAAATTCATTTATAATTGTAATGCTCATTTTAATTTAATTGAAAAAATTTACATATTCCGCGAAAGAAAAAACGATAAATTTCATTGGTTATTTAATGTCACCTGAAAGTCAAGCTAAAAGTTCACTTCAATGTCACCACCCACACCAATGGAATGAGATAGCATTTTAGAAAAATTTTCTTTGTTCAACTTGGGACGTCTTCCACAGCTTGAAGTGATATCAGAAAAATGACCCAAAATAGCATCTAAGAATAACTATCACCCAGTTATGGACTTCGTAACGTTGCTCCCGGGATAAGAATATGTTGTGTGTCCAATTATCGTCACAGAGGCATCATTTTTTTCAGTCAATTCATTTCACAGTTGACAGTACTGAAGAAAGGAACCAACCAACACCGCAGCATTTGGCATTTGATCTTGTCCAAAGAAAGGTTTCAGATTCTTCTATAATCTTTAATTCCTGATGCAGAGGTTTTTTGGAATATTTTCGTGAAAGCTAAACGTAAATTAGCAAATTTATCAGCATATCCAGATGCTAATATTTTTTTCAGATTTTCCAACAAATTCACATAATATGGAACGGAATAAAATGATACACGTTCCTTTGTATCTTTGTGGGATTCCCTTTTTCAGAGAATTTAATGAAGACAATTATTTTTAATTTAATGAGTATTGTAAATTTTATCATTAAATTCTTCGAAACTAAATGACACTGTTGACTACCGATCAATCTGCCAGCCGCTGTCCACAAAATGTGACTCAGAGTCAACTATATGCCAAAATCATTGTGTAAGTTGCAATTCTTTAAGAGGCATATTTGACGAATCACCTCTCGCTGAAGGAAGGAAAGCGATTGCATTTTCAATACCTAATACGTCTATGGCCTGCTACATCAGATTCTAAGGAAACTTAGCACCTGACCATGGCATGAATACATAATATCAGATAGCTAAAAAAATATAGCAACCCACGGAACTTTTAGTGGTAAAAGAATACAATTGCTGGGAAATTGTCTTTATATTTATGATTTATTTCACACATAGTGTGCCTCCAGGAATCCGATATTTACACACACGTTTTCGGAAATTGAAGCTTTTCCAGCTCTTGTCTGCTTATTACACCAAACGGACCTTTTTCCAGTGTACTACAACACAAAGAAAAACATAGCGTTGGCAAATTCCACATAAAACTCTATTAAATATTTTATGTGGAATTAGCCATATTTTTTTTCTTTGTGATAAAACCTAACTCAAGTACATCTAAAATGTAGTGGAGGCATTTCTCCTTGATTTTTATTAGCTCACAGTATGTGTTTCTTCATCCCCCTTTCAATTTAACATGTAATTACTTAAGAACACTTTCTATTGAAAATGGCGCCTTGAAGTTGATTTTCCATGGGGAATTTTAGTCGAAGGAATTATAGTGAAGGTTATGCCCAAAGGAAGAATATGTTAAAAATGTAAAAGTTTTTCGAGGAAAAAAATTCCCTGTGGAAAACCGTATCTCTAAGCAACAGTTTCTTGCGCTGAAAACTAAACGTACCCATTCCGCGTCGAGAATATCCCGCAGGAATTTATAACAGCATGTTAATTTATTCAATGTTTCATGCATTAGTAAAGAGGCCAATGCAGGTAAGTACATAAAAAGATAAAAGCTAGGTAAATCATGGAAAAATTTATAGGGAATCCACATCTACATACTATCCTGCGAGACCCCGCATATGCGTGTGGCGGAGGGTGTTAGGACACCAGCCGTGTAAAATGTAAGGAGATATGGTTTAAGGAGATGAAATGGAGTCGTGTATTATGGGATTAATTTAGTGGAGCTCTGTTTTAATTGAGGTTGCTTATTTTGCGCGGAAAGAACGAGTTTTTGTACCTATCGGTTCGGTAATGTATCTCTCTTATTTAATCGCTTCTGAAGGATCTAGAGGTGTAGTGAGCTGTCATGATAATATTCTGTGTGTCACTCTGAAACTTACCAGTTCTGAATTTTTCAAGCAAACTAAGTCAAGCGTGAAGCTTCCGAGTCACTAGGAATGTTACTCCCTGAAACACTTGTCGATTAAATGAGTCAATTATTTAAGAGGGTAATTATTTGTGAGTTAAATCAGCTACAATTTATAGAAAACAATATTACTCAACCTCAACGAAATTTATACAGAGCAAATATACTTTCCCAAAAAACTTAAGAATTTTGTATTCAACTTTAATTATTACTCAATTTCATCAAACTTAAATTCAATTCAGCTACTTCATCGCAACGTCTCAGGTAATTTTAATTAATCCTTAGAGGAGTAAAAATGTTCATTTAAGTCCTCTTGGCCATCAAGAGTATGATCGAACATGTACGTTTTTCAAATTTTCGCTGGAGCAGTAAAGGCGTTCGTTCACGCCTCCCAATCAGATGCATTGTAACATGTTGCTCCATCTCTCCTGGTGGCTGGTGAGTCCAATTATTTCTACTAGTGTCTCTGAAGAGTCCTGCCACCTATTCCATTATTCTACTAACTACGTTCAGCCTTGAGGACATGCATATCACATGTTGTGGGTTCCATTGACGGAAGCTATTGCATTCAAAGCTGGATTTAGTCCTGTTCTAAGCTAACACTTTTTTTCTCATACCATAATATTAAGGACCATACTCAGTGAAATGGTGGTATTTATTTTGTTTGGCTTGTGTAATGCAAGACCTTCTTGTTTTCATTGATTCATCAAACTAACTTGAGTTCAAGGTAATAAAATTGCAATCGGAAGTAATTTAATTAAAAAACCTCACTCTGGGGGTCAGGGCAAACAAGAAAAAAACTCACTACTCAATGGGTGAATATAGGTCGTATTGTTTATCCATTCATTGGTCGCTGATTCTAAGATTCGCTTACTGTAGCCCACCCTATGTAACGCTAATAATCCTCTTACTCCGCGGTGGTTCTTCCAATGCACTTTCTCCTTCATTTGATCTACAAATATGATCCCTTTGCCCTTCTTTTTGGCACTACTATTTATCCGCTATCCAATTTATAATGATCATGCTCCTTATGTCATAGAGGGTTCGTGTGTAAATTTCTAATTACATCCCGTGCCCCGTTTGCCAATAAATTTAGTATAAAATTTATTGAATAGTTGAATTGAGTTAATAATTAGTTGAAAACTAAAAAAAACTGGATATTTCTGGAGTCAAAAACACATATTTTAGCCAAAATCCAAGAGTATAGTAAAATAGAATACAATACCTAGACATCGAATTATTTCGAAATGTGAAATGTTCAACCTTATATCTAGCGTGCCAGTAATTAAAAAAAAACAATAAACATTTGCAACGAGATAATGTTTTATTCATGGGGCTTGAGGCGAAAAAAACAGGGTAAAAACAATGCATCAAAAATCTCCCTCCGATTTCTTATAATCATTTTTACTGCCCGTTTAATTAAGAACCGACATTTATTCCACCAAAATGTCAATATCCTAGGTAACCCGAGAATCCCTTTCTCAACTTGCTGGAACTGACAGACAGACAAACGGATCGATAGAATTTCGATCATGTATAATGACTATGTGTGGATAGAGTCCTTTCATCAGTATCTTCTTCCACGCAACGTTTGACAAAATCCATTGGCGTACGCATAAAAAATTTTCCGCTTTATCGCATTCGGTTTATCGGAAATTCAACCATATCAGCAGAGATAGAGAGGGTGAAAAGAGATTTCTCGTGAACCCAAGTCAACCCATTTCGTCGCCCCGAAAGTGATTCTGCGGGATAACAGCCCATTTCCGCTGGGTAATCTGATAACTCTCGGGTCTTGTAATGGCTATTCTTCGGACGGACAAAGTGTTCCCTTCTCCCACGCATCCCTGTGCTGACAATACTCCGGGAAGATGGGAAGGTCGGGTAAATGTTTGTCGAGCGTTATTTTCATGAATGCGACTCCACGCGATGAGGAGGCGGAGTTGAATGGGAAAAGTCAACGTGGTAATGGATAAGGAAACGGCGGCGACCGCTTTGGTATCCTTTGCGGGGTGTAAACTTCCCGAAGCGCCCACAAGGATGTTATTATGCCTCGACGCTTTTGTCCTGGCTCAATAAGGGTCTTGAACTGAGAGTCGGAAATCTCCGGTTACGACCAAGAGATGGAGTAAATATCAATTTACTGAACAATCTGGTAGCCGCAGTAAGCAAAGGTACGCTTGGATTATCTGCTGTTTCAAAAGGTGACCAATCAGCTGATGTATCGGCCGCAGCAAACCCGCTAATATTATTTCATTCAATAATTTTCCTTGTATGCTTTACACTTATGCTGTTTAAATAATTCTGTTTAAATAATTCTTATAAATAATTATATAGGTATAATAAATAAAATAAGCTGTTTAAATAATTCTTTTGCGTCACCAAAGAAACAAGTTAGTTCTCCACGAAAAGATCTTCGCTATTTTTCTGCTTTTAGAAGGTTCCACTGCCACTAGGCGAGTCAAAATAACTACTAAATTATTACAATTGGTGCATGCCTAACCCTTTAGCCGTTTAGACTAATTCCTTCGAATCACTCAAGGCATGTGTTAGTTATCTACGAAAAGATATTTGCTTTTCTTGTATTAAGATAGTTTCACTGCAACTAGGCGAGTCAAAATAAATATTGGATTATTACTATTAATGCACACTTAACCCTTTAGCCGTTTAAACTAATTTTTTAAATCCACTCAAGACACGAGATAGTACCTACTCTACGAAAAGATCTTTGCTATTTTTTTCATTAAGTAGGTTCCACTGCAACAAGGCGAGTCACAATAAATACGAAATTATTACTATTGGTGCATGCCTAACCCTTTAGCCGTTTAAACTAATTCTTTTGAGTCACTCAAGATAAGAGGTAGTTCTCTACGAAAAGATTTTCGCTATTTTTTTGCATTACGAAGGCTCCGCTACAACTAGGCGAGTCAAAATAAATACTAAATTATTACCATTGTTGCATGCCTAAACCTTTAGCGGTTTAAACTAATTTTTTCGAGTGACACAAGATATGTGCTAGTTATCTAAAAAATGTTATACGCTATTTTTTATATTAAGAAGACCCCACTACAACCAGGTGAGTCAGAATATGTATATACTTAATTATTACTATTTGTTAAATTGGTTAAAATAAATCCACCATTACTTTAATTTTATCATGGACTTCAACAAGTTAACGCCTGCATCCGTAAGTTATACCCGGTTTCTATGATTACCTACGTCAGCAATTTAAACAAAAATCTATGCACAAATCATGCAGATTATTCCAGGAAATATTTTTTAATGAACAATTTCTTACATTCGTGGGTGAAAGATAAAGATGGATGCATCTTACCACCTACTTTATTTTATTTATCAGCTAATTATTACGATAAATCAGGTTATAGTGTCACAATTCCATAATCAGTCATAATAATAAATCTATGACCTGAATTTTCTTAATAATTGAGTCCACTCTCAAGAGCTGTAGCGGGACTGAAATTTCCTTTTCGACATGCGTCCGCTGTCAATGAATATGTCAATCCCTGGTCCGATGTGGCTCACCCAAGTGACTTTCGACTTGGATTCGGCCAAGTCCCTAGCTTCCGCCCACATATTTCCCCACTCGTCAGCCCGCATGTAATGGGAAAAGGACCGCATGGTCAAGCTGACCAAGAGTGGACCTCTCTCTCAACTTCACGGGGATTATTCTTGGGGAAAGTAAAGATTTCCAGTCACATACAACGATTGACAGTGTGCGAAATTCGCTGACCAGGAGACGGTGCCGTTTGAATTTCAACGGAAAGAATAAATTAAATAGGAGCAAGCAGATAACGCTAAGAAGATGTCTTTGAGGCTCTTGCAGTACATTCAAAGGACAACCTCTGAATAAGTGTAAAAGAACCACCATAGGATGTTTTCCACCGAACAGTGTTTCAGAAAAGAGACTACCAAAAGTGAATTAAAAAGTTCAGTATTGTTACATATACATATGCTCTCTGCCAAATGTACTTAAAAAGTCAAAACAAATAATGAAAATAAAAAGATGAATATGATATTGAAAAATTGTTAAATGACTCTACATCTGGCCTGAGTGCCAAATATCCGCAAGATAACTTACAACACAAAGGAATTGATTGCCAATATTTATGCAAATTAAATGCACCAAATTCTCAAATTCTGTAATGAGACGAGCCGTGGGGGAAGAGGGAGCCATTTGGCCTCACTTACTCCGGGTTAAATAAATAACAAATCAAATAAAATCTACTATTGAATTAAGTATAATAAGTTATTGGATATTTAACGAAGATATCATATCATCTGGTGTTCTGCCTGCTGGCAGGTCCCGTACACCACTGCTGTCTCCATCCGCTTCTGTCCCGAGCTTCCTTCTTTGCTTCATCATAGCTGATGTTCTTCACCTGATCCACCAATTTAAAACTTCTCCTTCCTCTCTTTTTCTTTCCTTCAATTGAACCCTCAAGTGCCACAGTTATTATACTTTTCCCTCTCATCACATGGCCCAACCAGTTTCCTTTCCTTTTCCTTATTTCCTTTAGGAGCGATCTTCCTTCTTTTAATACGAAGATATATTGGTCTAAAAATGATGAATTTTAACGCTGAAATGGATTGCCTTAATTTAAATGCGATGGCCTCTCTTCACATAAAATTTTACACCTCAATGTACAACCATTTAATGTTTTTTAAAAACTTGTATAACATGCAATAGATTTTGAGACCCCTAATATATTTTTTCAGCTTAGTTTATAAATAATATAAATTGAGTATTTAGGTTTTCTCTCTACTCTAGGTTGCGGGGTAAGGCAAGGGTGCCCGTTGTCGCCATTGCTCTTCAACATTTATGCTGAGGAAATGGTAAGACATGAATTGGAAAAACTTGAAGTTGAAGTCTAAGTGGGAGGGCACCTTATAAAATCGGTTAGATTCGCGGACGATCAGGCATGGTTAGTGAATCTTCGAAGGGACTTCAAGCTTTAGTTGATGCTTCAGAGATGCAGTGCGGGATTTTCGGATTGAAGATAAATCTTAAAAAACAAAAGTAATGAGATTTTTTAGGACTAAGAAAGCGATGCTTGCGATTAAAATTGGAGAACACAAACTCGAGCAAGTAGAAGAATTTAATTACTTAAGCACAGTAGCACGATAGAGGAAAACGGGAATAGTAGCAAAGACATACGGAAGAGAATAGCGCTACCTAAGGAGGCGTTCAGCAACAGAAGGGATCTGATGACGGAGACATTGGGTAAGGATGTGAAGAACAGGCTGGTAAAGAGCTTGATATGGAGCATAGCGTTGTATGGGGCAGAAACGTGGACCCTGAGAAAGGAGGACGAGAAAAGGCTTCAGGCATTTGAGATGTGAGTGTGGAGAAAGATGGAGAAGGTGATGTGGACGGAAAGGAAGACTAACGAGGAAGTGCTTAAGATGTTGAACGAGGAAAGGACGCTTCTGAATGAAATTCGGGATGGGTAGGGTAGATGTCTGAAGGATGTAATGAAGGGTGATGGGTCTCTGAAGAGTGTAATAGAGGGAAGGATGTTGGGCTAGCGGGGAAGGGGAAGAAAGAGAATAGGTTTCATAGACGGGATGAAGAATGATAGATCTTATGCAGAGGCGAGGAAAGATATGATAGAGGGAAAAAGGCCCCAGAGTATGTAGAAAACCGGGAGGAGATTCTCTGACATTCGACAAAACCTACCTTTTCCGGTACAATATATTTTTTTTAAACGCGATTTCAGCAGCGAATGAGGGGTTCGATTACTAATTTAACATTTGAGTTATTCCCAAAGGATCCTCTCTAACGCTGAGCTATAATACTTATGAAATGCTTATTTAAATAATACGTATATAATACACAAATATATTTATGCCGAAAGGAGAATTTTCTGCTGGTTCTAACAACACATTTTAAACAGCTATATGGAAACTGTCAATTAATACAATACTCCATGTAAACTTTCAATCTGTAATCAACTTCTGGTGTCATTCTATGCATGCTTGTTACATATGATTTTTGTTTACTTTTATTGTGTAATGCGTTGCCATCTTAGTTCCTCATTAGGTCTATGTTGAAAATTTGAATTTTTGAAATAGTTTTTTATAGGAAATAAATTTTTCCTAGTTTGAGACCTTTCTCAAGCTTATTTTCTCGTCCGATTTAAATACACATCAATGATTTATTAGAATCGTTAGAGCTTAATATTATGAAATCTCATTTGATTAACTGGTTTAATATTAGGAATGGTTTCAAAGTTGCGTTTACCCATAAGGTCCATGTTGAAAATTTGACTGAATTCGAAATGGACCTTATGAGAAACTTCTGCCAAATTTTACTATATTTGAATCCATATTGAAAATAATCCACAGTTTCTTATAGACAGTTTAACGTACAACGCGTTTTGCAACTTGCTGCACCTTCAGGTAAATGAAAAATGACTTTACCTGAAGATACGCATATAAATGCGCAATTTAATTAACAGTTTAATATTACTACGCGTTTTGCAGCTGCTGCGAAACGCGTAGTACATTAAGCTGAAAACGCGTAGTAGGTTAAACTGTTAATAAAAAACTTTGTAAAAGTACAAAGATTATATTAAATGTGGATTCGAATATAAAATACTTCCACGAAGTGACGCCTGAAGGTGTAAAGCTAAAATTTTATTATTTTCAGAATCAAATTTCAAGTCAAGTATAATTTTATTGGAAAACATTTCAAATACATGTAGAAAGAGTTTTTTAATGGAATAAAAATATTAATGAATAGTTGAACTACATAAACGCGCAGAGAAACCAGAATCATTAAAGAAGTATGCGAAGCATGATATCCTACCACGCTGGACAAACGGTCAGAAAATATCTCGTTTCGATTGCGAGAATTTCTTTCTTGATTCCAGTTTTTTTCCCGGAATTGGGCATTTCAGTTATGTTCTGCGATGCAGTAGACGACAAGGGGGAAGTCGCCTTTTTTTATTAAGTTTCCAGCCGCCACAACCTCATCCTTCGCAGTCAACCACCAAAGCCATCAAACATGGCCGGTTTCCAGTCTCTGAGTCGAGTGTCTGAGCGTAACCTTTAAATCTGTAGTCAACAACTTATGTTGCCCTAAGGATGCTGTTACATTAGCTTTTTGTTTACTTTAATTTTGTAATGCGTTGCCATCTTCGTTATTCATAAGGTCCGCGTTGAAAATTTGACTTTTTGAAAGTTTTTTTATATAAAGTAAATTTTCCCTAATTTGAGACCTTTCTCAGTCTTATTTGCTCGTCCGATTTTAATAAAACCCGACATTTCATCAGTTTCGTTTTAGAGATGTCGAAAAAATATCTTAGTTTGTTCCGTACTTTAATTATTTATTGCCGACCCAGGGTTTCGACTGCACAGCAATCATTATCTAGGTTTCTCACCTTGTAAAAGGTATCACCTTGATAATCATTGCTGTGCAGTCGAAATCTGGGTCAGCAATAAACATTTAAAGTATGGAATATACTAAGATATTTTTTCAAAATGTCTGTCACTATGTTTCACAAAGTTACGCCTTCAACCATTAATATAATCCTTATAGTCGTATCCGAGAAAAATGTGAACAAAGACAAATAGTTTTTAAAAAAATAGTATAATAAAGATTAATGAAAGGTTTAACTATATAAACGCGCAGAGATATTAGAAGAACGACGAAATCAAGCGAAGCATGGTATCCTATCACACTGGACAACTGGAGTAATTTTGCCAAACACCTATTAACTTCTGACCACCACAGTGATTTTGATTTTAATATTTTACATTTGACTAATGAAAAACCTGAGTTGAACACTATGGAACAACTGGGAATTTTAAAATGATTCCACCACCCTAAGGTCGCTCTAATTAATGAATATTTGTACCCTGCCTCCTCCCCTATCCTTGGCGCCGTCATTGCCTCCGCTCCGCCCCACACCCATTCGAGGTCCTCCACCAGCGCTTCGCCTTACCGCTCCCTCCCCCCACATTCGCCACCCCCTAACCCAAGTACCTCCTCCCATTCCTGTATTTTTTAGCCATATGACGAGGCTTTGATGTATATACAGGATGTTGCAAAAAAACACCGACAACGGAGGTGAGGTAGCACATTGAAATATGTTGATCATTTTTTTAATAAAATACCAACGTCCGGGAATGATGCGTTTTCATACTATGAGTAGCCTTAGAGTTCCGTTTGAATACTTGACGGTACTGCCACAGTCACATCAAGTTCTCAAAATATCCACCTTCCATCTCATTGAAGAGCACACATCGGCGGTGTAGTGATAGGTGCACACGTTCAAATACGCCTGGCCTCGTTTGAATTTTTTCAAAGGATTTAATGGTTACATTTACAAAACCACATACTTAAAAACACACACGACCCGGGTTTCAACGCTTAAGCGTCATCTTCAGGTGACGCTTAGTAGACTGTGTGTAGACTTAGTGACTTCAGTAGACCTGAAGATGACGCTTAAGCGTTGAAACCCGGGTCGTGTGTGTTTTTAAGTATGTGGTTTTGTAAATGTAACCATTAAATCCTTTGAAAAAATATGGAATACCACAGGGTTACCAAGGAACTTGTATTATTTACTCGTTTGAATTATTTCTGCAGCAGCGTGGATTCGGGCTATAAGATCCATATGTGACTCTACTGGAGTCTGATAAACAGACTGTTTCATGTCGCCCCACAAAAAGTAGTCGCGAGGGTTATGATCAGGTGATCTCGGAGGCCATGGGGCTGGTCCCCCTCTGCCAATCCATCGACCCGCTATTCTTTCACGTATCACGTGTTCCGTACCTGTGAGGTGTTGTCAAGTAATGAGTCTTCAAATCCTTCGAACTAACACTGATCTTGAGACATCATTAACAAGTCATAGTGTGAAAACGCATCATTTCCGGACATTGGCACCTTATTAAAAAATGATCAACATATTTCAATGAACAACCTCACCTCCGTTGTCGGTGTTTTTTTGCAACAACCTGTATACAGATTTGACTTCTCCAACTGAAGATGGTGTTTAACGCCGAAAACCGGGTCGTGTTTTTTAACTTGTATTTTTTAAATTCTGTGATTTTAGTAAAAGTTTCAACTAATTTATCCATTGTCTTATTTATTAAAAATGGATTACCACAAAGTCACCAAAAACAACATTTCATTTATTTAACGGTCAGAAGATATCTCGTTCCGATTGCGATGATCTCTTTCTTGATTTAAATTTTTCTCCAAAACGGGGACTTCAGTTATGTTCTGCGATGCAGTAGACGGCAAGGGGGAAAGCTACCATTTTTTACGAAAAGTTTCCAGCCGCCACAACCTCATCCTCCGCCGTCAACCGCTCGCCTAAGCTCTCCAACTCACAGAAGTTTCCAGTCTCCGGCCCACTTAGTGCCCGCATTCTTCGTCGCAAACTGTCGCCCGAACTGCCGCTTCATACCCAACCCGTCTGCTCTCAAGGCTTCTTCTCTCCTCTCTTACATCAAAGGAGGAGAACGGACGCCCTCCTTAATCACCCCTCCGATCTGCACAAACCTACCTTTTCCCCTCCCCCTTCTCCAAATTCCTCGCGAGAGACCACAAAAGACCGACCCGGTCGTTCCGTCTCCTTCCGACCCATCCCTCACCGTTTCACACAATTATACATAAATCGTCCTCCACCCCCCAGATTCCCCTGTGTCCTTCATGACAATGAACTCCCTGGCAAACGGGAGGCAGATAAAGACTTTCCATCGCTATTTTTCCCATTATCTGATCTATGGTTTTATTTTAATCTTCATCCTCGAAATAAAAAAAGTGTTTCTTCCTGACAGCCAACCCTCTCCTGCACTCCTGCAAGCGAATCCAAAAGAATAAAAGTTCACAAAATACCTTCAACTCTTTTTCTCGCTGATATTGTTTCCTTTTATTCAGGAGTGCCCAAATCTTACAAATAAAATAAATAAGTAACATCTTTTCTCTCTGGAGAATGGATAGTTGCTAAGGAAATTGAGGGAGAAAATTTTTCGTAAGTGAAAAAGGGTCGAAAAAAATATAAATGGGTATATGACGTCATTATAATTTGTTTAAAAATATTAACACGCAATGCCTCTGATTTGACTGATTTTTATGATTTGAAAAATTGCTTTAAACATTCTGGCACACCGTTTGAACCCATCAATGATAAATACCAATTATTTGAAAATTTAATTCCTTATCGTAAGACAAACTTTATATGAACGAAAGGAGCTGATACGGGAGGAGTTCGAAATCGCTAAGAACCCAAATAAATTTATCAGGGAAGATTGCTATCCGCTCTCCTCTGCTACTAAACTGATTTTCAACAATCCAAGGAACGTCCGACTCCTCAGCCAATCAGAGTGCTCCGGACGAGACCCTAACGAGAGATAAATATATCGCAGATTTTAAGCTATCCAGGACTAGCCACGGAGTTCCACTTTTACGAAGTCACCCGCAAGACACAATTGTGCGAAATTCCACAGAGAAAAAATCATCCGCCTTGACCGGGATAGGATATATATCGGACCGGAGCACTATGTATTGTGGCCAAGTCTGCTGAGCTTATGGACCTGATGATGTCGACTGGAGTGCCGGCGAAACGATTGTCCACTAATATGCTACGACGCGAGACGAACACGAGAAATTCTAAATTACAAGAAAATCACGACATTTTTCGTAACAACAACGGTATAAATGAGTTAGAAAAAAATTAAACACGAAGTAATGAACAGGATTGAAAACTTCACACCTGTACTTTCTCCCAATCTATTTACCCAGGACTACATGAATTAGGGATTATATCGGTTTGTAAGTAATAGAGATAATCTTTAGAAAAATCTTTAGATTTAGAAATAGATCTTTAGTTTATGTTGAAATATGTGTGTCCATATTAATATTCTACACAAAAGTTGTTATATTTTTCAACTCACTCTATTTTCCCCACGGAGGACGAGAATAGGCTTCAGGCATTTGAAAAGTGGGTGTGGAAAAGGATGTAGAAGGTGAGGTGGACGGAGAGGAAGACTAACGAGTAAGTGCTCGAGATGGTGGGCGAGGAGAGGAAACTTGTGAATGAAATTCGAGATCGGCAGAATAGGTGGCTGGAGAATATAATAAGGATGGGCTGCTAAGAGATGTGATAGATGGAAGGATGTTGGGTAAGCGGGGAAGAGGAAGGAAGAGAATAGGTTTCATGGACAGGATGAAGAAGGGTAGGTCGTATGCTGAGGCGAAAAAGGATATACTAGAGCAATATAGGCCCCTGAAAGTGTAGAAAACCGGGAGGAAATTCTCTGACATTCAAGAAAACCTACCTTAACCGGTAGAATACTTTTTTTAAATCTTTATGGATTAAAAAACCCGAGTGACTCTTCTCTTGCAAGCTATGGCCATGAAAATTTAATATGAAAGGTGGGAGATTGAAAATCTATGGTTCTAAACAATAGAAAAATCTAAATAACGGAAGGTTTTCAAGAAGAATGAGCTGACAACCTAGAGATCTCTCGGCGGTATAGCATGCCAGCATGTTACGTTGGTCTCTCAGCACATTTTAAGCTTTGGAAAACTATGGAATGATCCCAGTTGTCCGCTTGTGCGACCTCCTTCGCGCATGCCAGAGCATTTTGTTGGAGGACTGGTTACATTTGACCCGGCAATTACCGATCCGATTATTGCTCAACATCTCAGGAAGACTAGTGAACGCATTTGTCTTTCTGGCTATAAATTGCTTCGACCTTCTCCTTCCCACACTAGGAGACGTAAACAACTTTCCGAAAATGAATCCATGTACGAGAGATAAAGGTATACCTTCGTACCCGTTCTGACGTCGCCAAATCCCAGTTTTTGATTTTTCTGTCGCGCGACGCTTCGTTCTCTCAAAATCTTATCGATTTGGATGACATAACCTACTATATAACCAAGTGTAACATTCTTGATCAATAAATTATAAATAAGGATAAGATTCATTAATACTTGGTCATTAATATATTTAACTCACGGCGATCATTAAGCTCGATGCCTTGAAGATGTGAAAATATTTGGCGAAACGTTGGTAGTGAGTTAATATATACATACATACATACCAATCGCGCCGTTCCTTTCAGGGTTAGGCACGGTCACAAAGTTTTACTCATAAATACATATTTTTACACCTAACTCTGCTTCAATAATGTCCTCCATAACGACCTATCCTAGCAAACATCTTTTGCCTCATTTACCCCCATACACTGCTTCATACACGCCCTTCTGTCTTTAAGACTCCTCATATTCCTCCTCCTAAGAATTTCCGCAGTCGTATTCAACCACAGCTTTCTCGGCCTACCTCTGCCTCTTGCACCATTCACTTCACTCTTACATATGTTTCGTTATTCGACTCTCATCCATTCTCTCAACATTAATGACCAAATATCTAAGAATATCATTATTATTTACAATATAACTATAATGCCTTCTAAAACGAAAGTGATCCAAACACCGGCAATATCATTATTCTGGAACGTATCAGGTTTTGCATATTTAAGATTATTGATCCTCTACAATATGCGAAATCAAGCGTACAGAGGAGCCAAAGGTTTAAAATGCATCAAAATAAAAAATTTTGAAAATTGAGAATTTTCTCAGTCGTATTCAACCACAGCTTTCTCGGCCTACCTCTACCTCTTGCACCATTCACTTCACTCTTACATATGTTTCGTTATTCGACTCTCATCCATTCTCTCAACATTAATGACCAAATATTCAGGAATCTCATTATTATTTACAATATCACTATAATGCCTTCTAAAACGAAAGTGATCCAAACACCGGCAATATCATTATTCTGGAACGTATCAGGTTTTGCATATTTCAGATTATTGATCCTCTACAATATGCGAAATCAAGCGTACAGAGGAGCCAAAGGTTTAAAATGCATCAAATTGAGAAATTTTGAAAAGCCCTTCCCACTCTTATACACCCAAAATTATACCAACTCACTTTTAAGAACTTATTAGAAATTAAAACGCATAAATAATCAGTTACTCGCATGTCAGCAGCTTTCAGAAATTGATGAAAATTCCAAAATCCGCAAAACACCATGTATTTCCAAGGATAGCATACAATATCCATTTTTTTAATCGTCTCAAGAGCACATCACATTAATTCCTCATGAGAGGAAATCTTCCTTTCTCGGGGAGGAGGAAGGAAGATTTCCTCTCATGCTTCCCTGGTAAGCTCTAATGCTTCCCTGGCAAGGAAAGGAAGATTTCCTCATGAGAGGAAATCTTCCTTTCCTTGCCAGGAAAGAGGAGATAAAAAATAGTTATAACAATTCCTAATCATCTTTCATTAAAAATATACCTTTAAGCATAATTCAAATCAATTTCTAGAGATAAGACCACTCTGAAAGCATATTTTTGCTGAATACCTTAGCAAAAATACAACTCTTGTTACTATTACCAATACTCTCCTACACCTAGATACACTTCAGCTTCCAAAGACTTGTAATAAGAAATCTGCTACCATCGAAAATGAAAGAATTTAATCAATTGCCATTACCAAGTTAGCATTTTTCAAAGTATTCTACCGGTAAAAGGTAGATTTTATTAAGAGTCAGAAAAACTTTTCAAGATAACCTACTTTCAAGGATGTATCTATTTCTCGTATTTCCTTTCTGCCTAAGCATAAGATCTAACCTCCTTCATCCGGTCCATGAAACCTTATTATTTTCTCCGCCTTCTCCGCTAGTCCAACATCATACCCTTTATCACACTTTTGAGCAATCCTTCTCCCCTTATTACATCCTCCAGCCACCTACTCTGCGTGTCCCGGATTTCATTCACGAGGTTCCTTCCCTCATCCACCAAACCAAGAACTTCCTCATTTGTCTGCCTTTCCTCCCACCGTACCATTTCCATCCTTCTCCACATCCACATCTCAAATGCCTGCAGCTTTTTCACGTCCTCCCTTCTGAAGGCTCTTCACCAGCCTCATCTTCATATCCTTACCCAAGGTCCCCATCATCAGCTCCCTTCCATAACTATACGCTTCCTTAGCTAACGCTATTCTCTTCCGTATGTCTTTGCTACTATGTCCATTTTCCTCTAGCGTGCTACCTAAGTGATTAAATACTCTACTTGCTTATAACATACTCTATTATAATATAACTCTATATATCTGAAAGTGAATAAAGACGAGGATTTTTCTTACGCAGTCTGACGCAAATATATATGCGCATTCTAATGCACAGGTAGATTTGCAGCCCGGTATGTGACAGGTCTGCCGCAACAGGTAGATGCGCGGTCTGCAGCAAAGTTAGATGCGAATTCCTCTTTGAAGTCACGTTAAGTGGAGTGCTGATTGAAATTATATAATTCGTCCGGAATAATTTTGTCAGATAGTTAGCTGCAGTTAGTTTAAATGCTTTCTCATATATTTTAAATATCAATCACCCATTCATCGCAGTAATTTTGGCATTTCCAAAATAAAATTCAATTTCTAAGCTGATTGCAGAATTCGGTTTGAAATCGATGAGTTAATCTAAAGAATTATGCATGCATAATTAATAAATGATTAAGAATTTCAGTAATTTGAAAGTTTTTACATCCTTGATATCACAATGTTGACTGTAGGCTTCTTACTTCAGCTGAAATTAAAACATTTAATTCAAGTATGGTCTTCATCTACATTTACATCTACTTATCACCCTGCGAGCCACCGCTTAGGGGTGTGGCAAGGGGTGTTAGGACACCAACAGTGTAAAGGTGTAAGAGATAAGGTTTTGGGAGGTGAAATTTTACATTTCATTCGTGTATTACGTGTGTGTATTTAGTGGAGCTGTTTTCAATGTGGTCACTTATTGTGCGCGGGAAGAACGAGTTGTTGCACCTATCTGTTCGACATTGTATCTCTCATATTTTATTGCTTCTGTTAGACCATGAGATGTAGTGAGGCGTCATGATAATATTTTTGTGTCGATCTGAAAGACACCAGTTCTGAATTGCTCAAGAATGCTAAGCTTATCGCGTGGCCTCCTAGTGTCTAGGGGTTTTTCCTATAATTTGGAAAAAATTCCGCTAAAACTGATATAAAAGTCTTCATTCAGCCTACGAGCTTTGGAACGACGCGGTCTCATGCCTCCTAATTAATTAATTCTCATTCAATTTTTAGAAATAAAAAGTTTTTACAGCAGTGTAAGTACAAGATAAATAGAAGAATTTTCATTTCAAATGCAATTGAAATCATGTATATGCACAAGCCTTTGGATTTTTAACCCAAAACGTATCACCGAAACAGGATTTCCTTTGGGGTACTTAGGTATGAATTATCTTTAAACAAGTCCGTTTAAAAACTGGCAAAATTTGACCGTAACGAGAAGTTTTGATTGTATTAACCTATGAGATAGATTGTAGAAATAAATGCTCAAATAAAATAGGCAAATAAATATCACAATGTTCGCAAAGGAGAAGTTCAGATCAAGAGTCAAAGTTAGTGTGAGCGAAATATAATTTCACCCACAAATCAATGAATTTGGTCTCATTTTAAGGAAAAATATCTCACCCTTCCAAAGATACCAAAATATAAGCCCCTTACCGAATAACTTTCCGGGATTATTGACGAAAAATACCGGACCTTTTACATGGGAAATGGTAGGTATACGCACTCCATTGAGATCTTATTTAAAAAAGGAGGAATTTTTAGCACATAGAATTCGCCAATAAATTAACAGTGTGTAGTTCGTATATTTTCTCGACTATTTTTGTACAAAAATCATATTGTCACCGCAGTGATTTTTCAGAATCGCAAAAATACCTTCTTTTGTGAAGTAGTTTTTAACGTACCGCGCGAAAAAATGAGAGAAATGAAAGATTTATGTGGATATTTCTATTTGATTACCAAGAATTTATGCCACATAAAAGTATGTCGCTGCATAATAAAAATGCAGTATATAATTCATGTTTCCTACAGCTTTTTCAAAGAACCACTGAACTAGCCGCGCAGTTACTTCAACGGAGTACCCGCTAGTGATTACACAACTGTGTGAAATTTACAGTTGAAAAAATATTCGCCTGGACCTAGAATTGAACCCAGATTCCTCTAGTTCGCGACGATCACTTGCGGGTCACTGCATTGAAGTAACTCCGCCGCTAGTTTCGTGGTTCTTTGATAATGTCCAAAGTAAACACCTTTGCGCTTTAAGTTGGGCTTTACCCTATGGACTGTGGCGCTTAGTGCTCGTATCCGGGTACCCCTGGCATTATATGCACGGTACCTGTGAGGACAACTTGCTCGTTAAAGCCCCCAAGAGATTCACAGTGGAAACAAACGCCTGGGTGGCTTTATTGACTGGAGCACTCGGCGGGGAATCGAGGGATCTGGGTTCGACTCCCAGTCCAGGCGAATGATTTTTCAACTGTGAATTTCACACAATTATGTCTTCCTACAGCTGCTGATAATAAAACATGTAATTCGAATATAGTCCCCATTGACTAGAGAACAATCTTGACCAAACTATCTTAAACTCTATAAGTAAAAAAAAAATTAAAAATAAATGATAGTTCTGGTGATAAATTGCTACAGTCATTATCAAAAATTAAAAATAGTAAACAAATAACAATCACGGAGAAAGCGTACATTGTACTGTAAGGCAAAATCAAGATGAAAGCCACCGTAGTAAATTAAATAAGGATTTCGTACTATTCTTCAGAAAAAAAACCAACAGTAGGATAAAATCTCATAAGACGGTGGTTGAGAAACCAGCTTTTTGTGCATTTAACGAAATTAAAAAAATGCTTCATGACTCGCATACTTAAAAGAAAACAGGAATTAGGTACATCAATGAAAGAACCGTCATTTGAAGAACTGAATAATCTGAGAAGATGTGGTGGTTTCCAGCGACACCTTGTGGAATTTGCTAAAACATTTTAATGAATAGGGTAAAATTTATTTTTCCACAATGAATTTAATGACTTACGACCAAGGTGTCGACGATCAACGTCATCATCAGGTCCTGATGATGATGAAGGAATTCATGGTCGTAACTCATTAAATTCATTGTGGAAAAACAAAGTTGACCCTAATCATTAACAAATTCTGAGAAGAGAGTGATTGTAGAAACTTCTCATCGGATAAACCGTTCGCCTGGGCTGGGAATCGAACCAAGATCCCTACACTTCGCGCCGAGTGCTACACCTGATCCTCTTCCACTGCAAATACCATGGGGACTTTAAGGAGCACGTTGTCGTCACAGATACCGTGCGTGTAATGCCAGAGATACCGTCAGGCGAGCGCAAAGTCCTACACTCCACGGGGTAAAGCCCAGATATAAACACAAAGGTCAGATATTTTCAAAAAACTATGGAACTAGACGCGAAGTAACTTCAACGGAGTCACCCGCTAGTGTTCACACAATTGCCTGAAAACTACTGTAAAAAAATCACCAGCCTGGACTGGGAGTCGAGCCCATATGATGACAGTGATATTTAGTCATCACCATAGTTTGTAAATTTGAAATAGAAGAGTAGTAAATACATATGACGGAATAAAAATCTAAAAATCAGACCTGAGAAATTTAGGAAAGAAAGCAACTTTTAATACGTCAAGAATGGTTCCTCTAGCACATTACTGAAACGAATAACGCAGGTATGAACGCTGAAATTACTCAATATGGTCGTTAATTTATCGACGGAGTGATCGCTCTTAGAAAACAAAGCAATAATTTTCCCTGCAAATTACCTAATAGCTATGTCTAATGTAATAAAACTGAAAGATTTAAAAATCATTTATCTCCCACCCTAGATTTCAATTGTTTAATTCCTTTTCGCTTTCCAGACAGTCAAATCCCGCTTAGACATTCAATTTTTATTTTCCCGCTACTCTAAGAATTGGCTTCGATTTCTGGTATTGGAAACTCTGATATTGTATCTCCGGTTTGAAAAAAAAAGAATTTATCTCCATTCTTTCTCGGCTCTTCTCATTTCCCTTACCTTTTCATTCGTTTGTAGCAATTTGAAATCCATTTCCAACTTGATCCAAAAGAGACAACGAAATCTGATCAAATCGCATTAGCTCCAATCGACCGAAGTCTGTGGAACCATTCATTTTCACCCTCCATTACTCAATTTCGACCGTCGATACGATACGAGAGAAATAGACTGAGATGATGGAGACGGAGCAGGGTGGATGGAAATGGGACATTAAAAGCATTCGAGCGAAATCTATTCTTTGTAAAGTTCCCATCCGCAGAGCTGTAGTGTGGTTGTAAATTCCTCCTTAGCGAGCGTCTCCGGAAATGAGATGTGTATTGTTTGCCTCCGTCACTAGTTAGTATCAGCCTTACTAATGTATAAAAGCTAACTGTGCCCGTCATGCGTTGCAATGCCTCTTTTTTTACATGATTTTATTTAACTCGCTTTTCCAATCATCCATGGTTACCACTTTATTTTACCCTACACACTTCATTCCTTGAACTTCAAAAATAGAGATAGAATAGTGATAAAGCATCCCGTAGGTCAATCAGAGTCGTCGAATCAAATCCACAACCTCGCGAATTTTTTTTAGAAAACAGTCCTAGATTTTTAGTCCTAGTTTTTTTAAATCCTAGTTAATAAAATGTTTAGAAACAACTTGTTGATTTTTAAACATTTTATTGCTAACATTAGTTAAATAGTCGATAAAAGTAGTAGCTGCTAGTAGCAAATAAAATGTTAATAAAACAACTTGTTTTTTAAACATTTTTCAAACTGGGACTAAAAAGTAAAAAATTAAAAAATCTTTTAAGCATGGTTTCCCGAAGAAAATCATTAAAAATCTAAAAAAAAAATACCTTAACTACTTATTAAAAAATAAAAAAAATAAACGATTTTTTTTCACGCAAATGAAATTTTAGGCTAGTACTGGAAATAATTCAATTCAATTCAAGGAAATTAGCCACACAATGATAAGACCACAACGAAAATCCTGGGGCGTGACCTCAATTATATTTTGCACTTTAAATCAAGTTCATTTTAAGATTTTCTAGAAATTGTACATTGAATTCTCTATTCCATTGAATACCAAAATCTTCACATTTTATTTGAGAAAATTATACCTTTTTCAAGTACGATGTTATGATGTTTCCTTTTTAGACTTTTTAATATTTTTTTAGAAAAGCATGTTTAAAAATTCTGTTTTCATATTTTTTCTAAGTAGTCACACATATTCAAAGCTTCCACACTTTTCACGGTATGGCCCACAAATCTTTCCTGGGTTCAAAATAGGTCCCTAAACGAATATGAGACCTAGTCCAATGAATTCCTCGTACCTAAACAGGAATTCGCAACGCACAAATGATGTCACGATTTTCCATTCCATGCCTGTGCTGCGGTTTCTAAGTAAATAAAATATTCTATTGTTGGAGCAGCACGAAAATTTAAGATTTTCGAGCTTGTAACTCCAATTTTAGGTAAAAGCGAAGCGTATAAGAAAACGAATGCAATAATTAAAAAGAAAAGCAAACAAAGAGACCACTGCACCAAATCTAATTCTATGTACACATAAGTTACGCAACCATTTATATCTTGCAGATATGATTTGTTTTAACAACCAGTTATGTCTTGCAGATATGATTCTGATGCACGCGATATTTTGTCTAAATGATACGATTCTGATGTATGTTATTGAGCAACTCGAGCTTCATTGCTTGCTCGTCGTTCCTCGCTTGTTCCAGAAGCTCGCGTGCTAACATTCATTTTTGAAACGATTCACGCTCCACCTATTGTAAAATGGATTTAATAATTCAGAAACCTTTGCGGGCGCGCTCACAAAAACTCACCTAAGTTTCATTGCAATCTGATGAATGTTATTGGAATGCATAGAAGACGAACAAACAAACATTCATTTTTATTTATCAGATGTAATAGTGTCTGTCTGTCTGTCGCTCCATCACACAAAAATTACTTCACCAATTGATCTGTAATTTGGCATGTAGATAGAAAATATATCTGATTGTAACATCGGCTTTTTTAAAAGCCCCCAAAGGCACTCTTGGTGATCCATGCTATGCTGGGTTTGGTGCAGTGGTTTCATTTTATTGCTTTTTAAAAGTTATTTCACTCAAGACAGCGAGCTGGGGTTTTTTTTATCGAATGGCTGAATAAATGAAGTTTCTAATTCTTTCAATAAATTTTCTCTTACGCTTCGTATTTCTATTTAAATCATGTATTTAGCTTAAAATCTCAATTTTTCCTTTGCGCATTTCCTTGACAACCAGAGATTTGATCCTCAAATTACCATACTGACAGTATTCTTCAGGCTTTGTGGTTTTTTTATAAAATAAGTTTAATGTTTTTCACACTCGTTTAATGTCAACGGATACCTTCCGCTAGTGTTTCTATTAATTGAATTTCACAATCATGTCTCACCCGTTTTAAAAAGAGCCCTCCCAATATTGTGTTCCAATTAGAAAAAGTGAATGATACGTGGATCTACGACAGCAGACGGGGACCATAACAGCAATCAAAGCAGTGGGGTGGATGGCTATGTGACAGGGAAAATTGAAGCTCATTTTAGCTGCCGGAAAGGTCATGACCATTATTTTCCGCGGCTCGAAAGATATTCTTTTTTGATTATCTCGAAAATGGTGAAACGATAAGTGGCGAATGCTACGCCAGTCTTCGGGCCCGATTGGACGAAAAAAGAAGAAGTCGCCTGGATTGGAGGAGAGGCATTGGTACTTTTAGAAATACGTCAGGTGGATCATTACGAGCGACTGCACCAAAGCGCTCGCTTGGCTAGTAAGACCAGTGACATCATTTTCCATCATTGTTGCCATCATCTCTGTTCATGCACTTTTCCCTCCAGTTCGATATAATCAATTCCCACCAGTTCGATAAAAATCATAGTTTTTTCGCAATAAAACACAGTGAATATTAATGAAAAAAACAACAAGTTGCCACGCTGATGACGGGGACAAGAATCTTTCACATATTTTTAGGAGAATCGGTTTAGTGGTTGGGGACATAAAATACAGAATTACCTCGGCTAAAGGATAGTTTTCAAAAAGAGAAGAGAAATGATGAGGGAGGACCTTAGTAGAGACGAGGAAAGGGAGGTGAAAACTTTAATTTGGAGCGTGACGCTCTATGAGTAGAATACATAGTCATAGCGAAGGGAGGAGATACTTAGACTTGAGGCGTTTGAGATGTGGGTGTGGATAAGTATGTAAAGGTTTAGCTGGACAGAGAGAAAGACTTACTGGAAGGTATTGGACGTGATTATAGAGGAGAGGAATCTTGGTGGCAGAGGTTCGGAGGATGCAGAAGAGATGGATGGAGGACGCATTAAAAGGAGAGGGATTGTTGAAAGGGTAATAAGGGGAATAAGAGGGTAATAGAGGGGAGAATACAGGGGAAGAGCGGACGAGGAAAGAAGAATACAGGAATTCTGGGCAAAATAAGGAGAGGAGGACGTATGAGGAATTTAAGATGAATTAAATGGCGGGAAATGGGAGGGAATACGGAACGTTATTCTAGAAATCAAAACTACATCTACATACTACCTTGCGAGCCGTCGTATGGGTGTGTGGCAGGGGGTGTTAGGACACCAGCCATTCAAAGACGTAAAGGATAAGATTTTGGGAGGTGAAATGGGAGTGCATTTAGTGGAGCTCAGTTTTTATTATGGTCGCTTATTTAGCGATGAAAGGACGATTTTTTGTACGTATCTGTTCGGCAATGTTTCTATATCATTTAAACGTTTCTTCCGGACCTACGACGAAAGGATGAGTACTGTCAACATACTTAAAATTAAGCAGGTAGAATACTAAAATGATATATTTCTGAAAATGTACCATTAGCCGAATTTACTGAAAATTTAGTACAGTTATTTGATAGGACGTATAAGTACCACTGATCACTAAACGCTTATTATAACGTTTCCGAAAAATAGCCATCATATACTTAAATTGATTTAACAAAAACAACTCGTTGCAGGGCAATATCACGAAAATCTACCTCTCGCTAAAAAGTCAAATTAGACACTATCCATTGATGGAATGAATCATGTAACTACCAAAAGGGACTTACGAGAGAAAAGAAAGTCTGCGAGAAATTTAATGTAAAAAAATATTAAACGATTACAAAATAATTCATCAAACAAACCACTACATTTCATAATTCATTTATGGTTCCTCTTTCATTGAAATTATATTGTTCAACAAAAAAATAGGCTTATTTTCTTACACTTTGTCATAATTTCCTTTACTTATTTATATTATTACTTGCGGACCCGACAGACGTTGCCCTGCCCAAACTTTGGCTTGCCAGCTATTAACGGGCTCAGCAATCGTCTTTTCGATACTCGAATTTTCGGTAAACTACATACTAAGTGACATTTGACATTTCAATCTTTTCATTTCGTCAAAACAACGCCAAGCTACGACGCAAGTGCGATGACTTGCGCATGTGTTGATATGTACGTCAAATAACACAGTATTCGGCATCAGCGCCACCTATGGTACTTAAACATAACTATAAATTACTCTCAGATGGTCAATTAGTCATGAACTTCTCAGAAGGTTTTAACGGTCAATTATTCATAAACTTATGATTTTTTTCCTTGTAAAAATATTGAGGGAGAGGGTGGAGGGTGAAAATTTGGGTTTGTGGTACTAACACCATCTACCACCTCGAGAGGGCGAGGGGCTTCTCGATTTTGACCACCGACGATCGCGCGACCGGGAACCTTGTGAAACCGACCAACTCCGTGACTTGTCTTGACAAACCCTCGATGGCTAGGTACAGCTTATCATCCGTCGATATGCTGTTGTGAGAAGACGGTATGGACGGCCATATGAGGAGTTGACACCTCGATGATCTTGTCAGCGAGCTCCGACAGCTTGTCTATGGTTAACTCCGCCTGGGCATACAGGATTCCTTGGACGTGCGGGGGCAATGGCCTCAGCCACAGTTGCCGGAAGAGGTTATCCGGAAGAGCGGTCGTTCCGACGAGGGAGCGGAGATGCCGCAAGAATTGGGAATCCTTGAGATCGCCGAGGTCCTCGTCCGACGGTAACTGTCGAACGCGCTGCTCCTCAGAGGCTGACAGACGTTCTATAAGCTTCGATCGTAGAGTCGACTAAGGATTCTGAGATGGAGGATTTGTGATTATGTCCTCAACCTCACAGGCCTCGCGAGAATCTAAATGTGATGCAACGTAATGGAACTTCGTTACCTCGCTTGTGATCTCCGACAGCACGAACTGAGGTTCCGCTTGTGAAAACCAAAGACTCAGTTTCTCGGGCCAAAATATTGATAGTTTCACGGCGACGCGACGAACCGCAGGCGGGTTCAGCTCGGTGCCTGTGAGGCTGCGTTTTCTTCACGTAAGCATTGATGCTCGTCGTCGCGCGGCAAAACCATTTTCACCAAATGTTGACCATTTATTCTCCTTGTCGGGGTCACCAAAGTGGAGATGGGTAAGTGAGGAGATCTCCACGTTTATCAAATAAATTTATTAGAGCCTTTATCAATGTCCACTACAATCTCAGTCCTCTGACTTGGTTACATAAACATCAACAAATCAGCAAGGCCTCCTTGGCAACAATATAGAAGATGATGGCACCATTTACGGTCGCCACAATAATGTCGTAAAAAATTCCTAAAACCCGATCGCAGCGCCACCTACCGGGTCCATTTGAAAATCTAAACCATTCATGGACCCACTCAAATACACACAACAAATTTCATCAAAATCGGTCCAGCCGTTTAGGAGGAGTTCAGTGACACGTGTCACATAGTGACATACACACGTACAGAAGAATTATATATAATACGATAAAATTATGGTTCCGCGTATCAGTTCATCTTTCGCCAGCGCTGTTTTCCTATAGAAGCTTTCACAAATCAGCAGCCCAGAGTGGCACATTTATTCATAGTTGCGAAGCTCAGGTTCCACCTTTCCGTTTCAATTTTCAGCAAAATTGAACTTGAAATTACATGATGTTCAATTGGAAAATGATAGAAACTCGAGGAAAAATAGTATTTTTCTACCTAATACGAATGCAATTTTCTTGAAAAACTGTTAAAGAACAAAAGCAGGATTTAAAAAAATTGAAAAAAAACTGGAATTTGTTTTTTTTTACTCAGGAGGAACCTGTGCCTCGAACTACCGATTTCATAAGATACACACAATTTGCTGTAATGAGTATTAAAAGGCTTAGCGATGCCTCTTCTATTTTTTTTTGAATTTCATGATAATATTCCTTCGAATTAAATCCTATGGGACAACTTGTTAAACCCGAAGCTTTTACTGTTTCGCGTAAACCAGTAATTATATTGACTCCGGCCTCCATTGCCATTTCGGCAGTATTTGATATCGTGATTCTTGAACAAACTGAGAAAAACGTATAATCACCTTAAGGCTTAAAACATTTTAACATGTGTATCAAATTACTAATTATGATATACATTGAAAAATAGATTTCGTAGGCAAGATAAACAGCAAAAGTTTCCCCTGGCAACAGGACCACATTCATCACAATACGACGTCTACGTGCTTCGACGAAAACAGGAAGTTAGTTATTTAAACCAGAACACTAGTGCTATACTAACTATGACCTAAATTGAAAAAAATATTAGATTAGTAAATACCAATTAAATGTTATACAAGTTTTTAAACAACGTTATATAGGCGAACATTGAGACAAAATGTAATGTGAAGAGATTCAATCGCCCTGCCATTAGGGGAATGCATTTCTGCGTTCAAATTCATCATTTTCAAACACATAAATAGTATCTACAGTAGGAGATCAGAAATGTCTTACTCAAATATTTAATATTTTCCAAAATACCCATCGATTGGAAATGACCATTAAAGACGTTAATAATTAAGGCGATAGTAAATAAATTGGGTTTTGTTATGCGTATAATAGGAGGGTCCTCGGATCCAAAAGTAAAAAGAGAAATGCTACTTCGCTCTGCTTGGACCTCGAATACGCCGCAAACATTTTGGACACTGGTTATAAAGATTTAACCAACAAAATTCATCAATTACACAAAAAACTGCAAGCTTCATTAAAAACTGCTACAAGCAAACATGTAGTTGTACACAACTTTTCGAAGGAGTAAGGTGGGAGCCCCTAGAGACTCGGAGGCCACACGCTAGGATTAGGATGCTTGAGAAATTCAGAACTAGTGTGTTTGAGCCCACACAGAGACTATTAGCATGACGCCCCGAGATATATTGCCAATCAGATAGGTACAAAAACTCGTTCTTTCCGCGCACAATAAGCGGCCCTAATAAAATTTGAGCTCCACTAAATACACTCCCATAATACACGCCACTATTTCACATACCAAAACCTACCTTACCATATAAATCTTTACACGGCTGGTGTCATATCAACTCCTGCCACATGATCATGCGGCGGCTTGTAGGGTAATAATAATAATAATAATAATAATAATACCTCGGCGTCCCCCAGCGTCGAATGCAGGAGGTAGCAGCAGTGAAGGAAAGACTCACCGCCAAGTACAGACAGACTCTCAGAAAAATCTGGAGTTCTGAGCTGTCTAGCAAGAACAAGGTTCTTGCCACGAACATGTTCGCGGTTCCGACACTGCTGTACACCTTCGGATGCATGAAATGGAATGTCAACGAGTTGCAAAACCTCGACCGGGGAACGAGGAAGATGCTGACCATCTATAGAAGTCTTCATCCGAAATCTTCCGTCGCCAGATTGTATCTCCCTCGCAGTGTAGGCGGTAGAGGTCTGTTGAGCCTGGAGTGTCTACATAACAGAGTTGTTTTGGGTACAGTTTGCCGTGTGTTCAACAGCACGGACCCCCTGCTCACTCTCGTAAGGGAGCACGAAGGTGCCGGGGTGGGGGCGTTCCTCTTCCAGGCGGCGAAGAGGGCAGCGGACGAAATCGGTCTGGACTTTGACCTGTCATCCGACGGTAACGACAGTGGCACGTCAATCGTGTCACTGAGGGCAGACGTCTTAAAGCTCGAGGTCAAAAAGGCTGAGCAGAAGACCTTGCTCAAGACGCACACCGATAAGCCCATGCATGGAGGTTTCTACCGAAACATGGAAAAACATGGGCTATCGAAGGAGCTGACGTTTGCCTTCCTTCGTTCCGCGGGTCTCAGGTCCGAAACAGAGGGTTTCGTTCTCGCGTGCCAGGATGGTGTCATCAACACTCTCGTGTACCGCCGAATGATATTCAAGGCGGAGGTGACGGACACGAGATGCAGAGCGTGCCGAGCCAAGCCGGAGACTTTGAGTCACCTTCTCTCCGGCTGCAGTTATTACGCGCAATCAGCGTATTTAACTAGGCACAATGCAGCTCTGGGAGTGTTGTATTTCCACCTTCGACATCATTACGGCATCGACGAAGTCCATGTGCTGCCCTATGCCCCTGGAGATATTGAGTCCGTCGTGGAGAACGACAAAATAAAAATCTGGTGGAATTACTCATTCCCCACCACCAGGCAGTTGGAGGCGAACAAGCCTGACATCGTTCTCCTCGACCGCCAATCTCGTTCCATGTTCGTAATCGAGTTTTCGGCTCCGGCCGATACGAACTTGGACGCGAAAGAGGCGGAAAAACGGACGAAATATCAAGACCTGCTGTTCGAACTTCGGCAGATGTACCCGGGACACTCTGTAAAACTAGTAGTCCTAGTCATAGGTGTGCTCGGTGGAATCAAGGGCTCGCTGATACAGAGCATCAAGTGTATTCCTGCTTGCGTGGCACAGGCGGAATCACTTGCAGCCCGCATGCAGAAGGCCGTCCTCTTGGGGTCGCTCCGTCTGCTCCGTGCGCACGACCCGAACGCAGCGTAGCCACTGATCCGATGGGTTAATCGGAAGCGGCTACGAACTCTGCACCCCCCCTCTCGAGTTCTCGGCCATTATGACGGCAACGAAACCCGATGTTAGCCGGGGACTCGGAGGGGAAAGTTACAGAAGAAAAAAACATAATAATAATAATAATAATAACGTTCAATATCGTGGGCTACTCTTAGCCCCTGAGATAATGAAGTACAATTTTTCAAATTAATACAATTTTGAAATTCAAAAATTAGATTAATAATACAGTGATGAAACTCAATATACAAAATTGAATTAATTATACAATGATGACAGGCAAAACAGACAGGCAGGTAGTATGTTGATGTAGGTGTAATTAGTTAGGACATGACTTAATGGGGCTAGTAAATCAAATCCGTGGCTTCGCCCATTCGTAGATGAATTTAACTCCCAAGTAGTTCTGCGAATAAATCTCTATGCCAGGGAAGAAAATCGGGAACGGAATATCTGTGAACTCATTCGTAGGAATTTCGGGCACACCTGCTCCGAGAGGAAACCTCGGTAGGGGAAACGCAATATCTCCGGAGTTCCTTCAGGATGGGAGATATTCCCGTTGAATTTGGGCGGAAAGAACTCCTTAAAGGAACCCATGCCGAATTCCTCGCGAATAACTCGTCCGAAATAAGAAGCCTTAAGGGTGGCATTTTTCCTCATGTCTCTATGTCAAGAGAAAAATTATATTTAGATTTCCTCCTCCTCGCGAAGGTAAGGGATTGTTACGTAACGATTTTGCATTGTACTTCTTCACTGGAGCCATACCGAGAGGTAACAATCTCTTTGAGGCCCAATTACGGGATGCAGTTAAGGAAGATCTAATTAATAGGTCGAAGATCTTTCGCAGGGAGGAACATTTTCACTTAAAATAAGGGTGGAAACGACACTACTAATCGCATTTCCTAAAATTAACTCTAATTGGAAGTAAGGTTTAAAGTAACGGCAACTTTCCGCGCTTTCAAAGTGACTAGTTTTACCGGAAACTTCAGTGAGCCTAGTGTGCCGTTAGAACTTAAATCCCATTCCTCAAACGTCACGCCCTATCTTTGCCAACACGTGGAGCGTCTCAGCGCCTGCAAGCAATTACGATTTCGACGAGGTACGAAACAGGTGTGGAGATTGATTAACCGTTGCTCTTTCCGAACTTTCCCCTGAAATAATCGCACCAGATGAACGTCTTCCGGAACGCCTATCGTACTAACGAGCTTGGATGAGGAAAAAAATGTTAGCATCCCGAAACAACCTGGAATTTACTCATGTTGGACAGAACAAATTGACGTACATACGTTCACACTCATCTAGCAATTCTCTATCGGGGCTGGCAGAGTCAAAAAGAGTTTCTAAACCCTCTGAGGGCGACGGGCCTAAACATATGCATTTTCATTTCGGGCAAAAAGTGTGGTGGGCCAAAATATCTATCTCTATATACTACCCTACTATCCACAGCATGGGCGAGTGGTAGGGGGTATTAGGACACAAGCCATCTAAAAATGTAAGGGTTAATGTTTTGGGAGGTGGAATGGTGACGTGAATTATGGGAGTGTATTTAGTGGAGCTCAGATTTAATTGTGGTCGCTTATTGTGCGCAGAAAGAACGATTTTTTGTGCCTATCTGTTCGGCTATGTGCCTTTCTTGTTTCATCGCTTTCGTCAGACCCAGAGTTGTGTTAGTAGTTAGGCGTAATGATAATATTTTCTGTGTCGCTCTGAAACACACCAGTTCTGAATTTTTCAAGCAAGCTAAACCTAGCGTGTAGCCTCCGAGTCTCTAGGGGCTCCCACCTTAATCCCTCTAACAGTTGTGAAACACTTAATGTTCGCTCGTAACAGTTTTTGACGATGTGTGCAGCTTTTTTTGTATCAAATTAATTTCTTTGGTTGAATCTTTATGACCAGGTCCCAAATGCTGTCAGCGTATTTGAGGTGTGACCTAGCCATGGCGAGGTAGCATCTCTCTTTAACTTTTTCATCAGTGGACCTTGCAATCATACGTTCAACAAATCCTCGTTTTTTAATGCTATGCCGTATATGATTATATCGACTCATGCGTAGATTAGGATTGGAACCGACTAGAAGACTTTGAAACCTGGTGCTGGAGTAGGATGCTGAAGATAAAATGGATGGACAAAATAAGAATGATGACGTTTACAGAAGAGCTGAAGAGGAAATTATCATAGGGAACACTAAACAGAAAAGAAGAATAAGATGGATTGGACACTCTGAGGCACGATGGGTTGGTGAAGAATATAACTGAAGTTATAATACAGGAATATATCCCTAAGTCACTATTTACACGTTCCAGTTTCCTTTCCATTCCTGTCCTATGACGCGTCCTGCGCATGCGCTCTAATCTATTCCGGGTCTCGCCACCCGGAATAGATTAGAGCGCATGCGCAGGACGCGTCATAGGACAGGAATGGAAAGGAAACTGGAACGTGTAAATAGTGACTAAGGGAAGACTCAGGAATAAGTTCACGGACCAAATAAAGAGGACAGTACATAGGAAGAGATAGGAGGAGGTAAGGGAACAAGCAATAGATAGAGAAGTGAGGAGGGCTGCAGTCTACCAAAATGGGATTGAAGGACGATTACCGAAGATGAAAGAAGATTACCACCTGTAAATGAAAAAGAAACTTAAATTCAACTTGATTCGGATGAAATATTTGAAATTGATATGATTTTTGGTAAATATTCATCAAATCTCTCAAAATAGCCATTTTGTCTTTAGCCATAATTTTTCCTCGACCAATTTCATATGGAAATGCTTAAGTATAGTGGTGTACCATTGGCAGTTTGAGGATTTACTAAAAACTGTTCAAACTACAACTTGCTGAGGAAAGATACCGATTATTTTTACCTCCTCGGTAGAGTCATTCTAGTCGTTTTATTGTTCTCAGTGTTATACTCAGACAAATTTGATTAAGAAATTGATGAAAATATTCTCACCTCAGCTGAGTGACGAAAAACGTTTAGTTAGTAGATGAGTTATGGAACAGTTTGGTGTTACCAAAACCTTATGATTTCGGCTTAAGTTATTTTAGTTTTCCGAATGGACTAGGAAGAGACGGATCCATCCTTTTGGATTCCGAGAATCCGTGTTTAATTATTTAGAGGCGACGATGCTTTTAAGTGGGTTTTAAATTCACAATGAAATACCGACGCCGAATGGTTTTCAGGCAGGAAATAAGTTCACAGAAGGGACTGAACGAAGCCTTACAAAATCTTTACGTCAGATCGTATTGAGTCAAACGAGCGAACTAAAAACATTTTTTTCTCATCGTGCGTTCAAAAGGAGAGATTTCGAAATTAACAGGTCTTAATTATATTCTGAGATCCAATTAATCTTTGATGCCAAAATACCCGAATCCTCTGTTTTTAACGTAGGTGATTCACACGGACATCAAACATTTCTTACTTTCTCTTTCCCTAGGGCTCAAATCAATGTAATTCTATTTTCCTTTTTTCGAGACGCAAGTGATCAACACTGCTTGGTGTTTTGAGAGGCTCTCTGCCCTCTACCTCAGACTATTCAGTCTTATTCTCCTCCTGCCCTCTCTTCCCCTCCAATATCCACCCCCTTTCTCTTCACTGTAATCATATTAAGCCCCCAGATATGTCACAACATTGAAAGTGCAATCCTTTGAAGACTTAAGCTAGTCCGAAAGAGCAAGGTCCCTAGTCATAATAGAGACCATATTCGAATTCTACGTTTTAATTACACCAGCTGTAGGAAACATCAATTAAATATTGCATTATTAATGGTGCAATAAAATAGTTTTACATGACAGAAATTGTAAGTAATTAAATAAAAATATCAAAATAAGTCTTTAACTTGACTAATATTTTCGCGCGGTGCGTTTGAAACGCCTTCAAAACAGATTTTTTTGTGATACCCAAGACCCTACTGCGGTGACAATATGATTAATTTTCAAAAGTAGTTGAGATAACATACAAATTACACACTGTTAGTTTTTTACGACATCTAAGTGTTAGAAATACCTCATTTTGTACATAATGTCTCTCTGGAGTGCATGCACGTACCGTTTCCCATGTAAAAAGGCTGGTATATTTTGGAAAATATCTCCGAAAGAAATGCGGTAAGGAGTAGATTTTTGGTGTCGTTGGATAGGCGAGATATTTTTCTTTAAAATGAGACCAAATTCGTTGATTTCTAAAGAAAATGATATTTCACTTGGACTACGTTAAAGGTACCTCAAAAGCTTCCGTTTATTTTATATCACTTTCCAGTGGATATCCTTTCCTCCGGATAGAAAAACGGAGTAATTTTTCTGTCCTGTGAACGCTAACTAGTTTGCGCAACAAAATTATTATTCGTTACATTCAAGCAGGTTATTTAAAACAGGTGGGTTATTTAAAACACCGTATGGAGCGACATAGGCCTCTGAAAGTGTACCAAACCGGGAGGAGATTCTCTGATAGTCAAGAAAACCTACCTTAACCAGTAGAATGCAAAAAATATGATAAGTGCCGAAAAATAATAAAAAATTCTAATTCACAAAAGTAATCATTAGATAATTCTGCAACCAAAAAGTGTGCCGAACCACCTGCTATATTCATCGTCAAAGCAGTAGTTTCAGGATCCACAAGGATTCAGAAGAGGATCAGGAACAAGAGAGGCAATTCTGGCTTTGAGGCTTCTTATTGAAAAACAAATGCAGAGAAATAAAACTACTTATATTGCTTTCATTGACCTGGAAAAGGCATTTGACAATTTTATCTGGAAAGAGATGTTCAGAGTGCTGAAGAAAGCAGGCCTAAAATATAAAGACATGCGGGTAATACTCAGCTTATACAAGAACGAAATGGTTGTGATAAGAAATTTTCACCAAAAGCAAGAAGCAAAAGTTAGAAAAGGCGTGAGACAAGGATGTGATCTCTCTCCTCTTATATTCAATGCTTACATCCAGGAAGCTATAGACCAAGTTCGTGAAACTACTGAGGTGGGCATTAAAATTAATGGACAGAAGATAGATTTGCTACGTTATGCAGATGATATTGCTGTGATCACAGAGACCAAAGAAGATCTAGAAAGGGTGCTCAACACAATGGGTAGGATTTTCTCTAAACAGTACGGCATGAGAATAAACAAAGGCAAAACCAAGGTGATGGTTTGCAGTAATGAAGAACAATATGAACCCCCAATAATGAGAATTGGAGGAGAGAAGCTAGAAGTAATAGAGGAATTTGCCTACTTGGGAAGCAGAATAACAAGAGATGGTAGAAGCCAGAAAGAAATTGTAAGGAGAATATATCAGGCCAAAATTGCATTCTATCTTAGAAAGAACCTACTCACCAGCAAGAACATTAGTTTGGAAATAAGGAAACGGATGATGAAAGCATTTGTTTGGAGAGTGGCCCTATATGGGAGCGAAACATGGGTAATAAGAAAACAAGAGAGAAGGCGGCTAGAAGCCCTGGAGATGTGGCTCTACAGAAGGATGTTGAAGCTCAGCTGGAAAGATAGAGTCATGAACGAAGAGGTACTGAAAAGAGTTCAAGAAACCAGATCCCTGTGGAGGCATATCCAAACAAGAAGAGACAAACTCGCAGGGCACATTCTAAGACACGACAACATCGTTTTAACAATAGCAGAAGGAGCTATAGAGGGAAGGAATCGCCGGGGACGACCAAGGATGTCATTCATGCAGCAGATTGTGAATGATATGGGTTGCACCACATAAACAGAAATGAAGAGAAAAGCAGACAGAAGAGAGGAATGACGTACTGCTGCAAACCAACCCCAGGGTTGAATACTGAAGAAGAAGAAGAAGCAGTAGTAAGACTAAAAATACAAGTGTGTTGGATAGCGTTGACCAACCTATTAGTGGTTATTTGAGCATTAAAACCTAATCTCATCAATATGGGACTAAATTAAATTAAACTTGAATTAATTTAAGCCTTACTGGTACTTAAATTAACATATTTGTTCCTACGGAGCAGCATACGTAGCAAAATTAAAAAGAATGCCAAAATTTCAATAATGGATTGGCACATAATTCATAAATATCTGTTTCCCGGCTATTACGAGAAGATAGGTATATTTATAATAATAAACAAAATGGTATTTGAAAACAAAAAATCAGTTCAGGAAAGAAACTCGTAGGCTTCAAAATTTTCAGCCACAGCCATATTGATTCCACCCATAACAATTTCATTCTTTATTGTGTTGTTTTCTTTACAAGTCAAAGAAAGAGCTACCTCTATATCCAATGATAACAAAAAATAACATTAGCACCAGTCGTAAAAGGAACGAGTCTAACCTGAAAAAATCTCATTTTGGTGGTTACAGTAAATGGTTTGGTTACAGTAATTGGTTTGGTTACAGTAATGCTACTTCCTCAGGAGCGGTATTTTCTTTGATGGCACAAATCCGAGATCTGCTCCATATTGAACTCTTATTATTATTAAAAGCAGAACAGGAAATGACATCAACAGAGACTGAAACAGACCACTGAAAATATTACTCAGCCATTTTGAGCCAATATCCGTGACAAGTCTTAGGGGGAGGCAGAAAATAAAACGCAGTACATAGGGAATTATGATATGACACACGATATAAAAAAATATATATTATAATATACTATAATATTTCCTCAAGATAATCAATTATTTATGGTGGGAAACTGTTGTCATGGAGCCATTTTTTCTTAAGTAGGTAAAGAGCTATCTCTATATTCAATGGCAACAAAAATAACATTAGCACCAGTCGTAAAAAGAACGAGTCTAACCAGAAAAATCTCGTTTAATGGTTTAAGGCAGTGGTTCCCAACGGGGGCGCTACCGCCCCCCGGTGAGCGCTGAGAAGTCGGAGGGGGGCGTTCTGTGCCCAAGTCATATTGAGGGGGCGTTGAGGTCCAGCCGCCGCCCCTTTCAGCAGTTGGCGTATTTAATGGCCACTGACGGCATTACTGACATCTTTGTTTCGATTCTTCAACTTTTGACGCTACAGCCTTTTGGTGCCAGGTGTCAGAAACATTGTTATAAATGCTTTCTCAGCTCTCGCTGCGGAAACCTTCGAGTAACATTACATTGAAAAAGAATAAAAGCAAAGAAGGCATCCTCTCTGGCCAGAAGCAATTCATAATAAATAGGCTATCGGATAATAGGTACCTCGAGGCCCGAAATCTTCCACCCAATGCGAAACAAAGTAGCTACAGATAGAAATAGTAGCATTCTGAAGTAAGCAGCGAAGGCAATCTGGGAGGGGCACATACAGTCATTATTTTTCCACCCGCAGAGACCGAGTTTTAGAAATCAAGACCTGCCAGATCGTCCTCTGCGCATCTGCCACGAGCTTGTATTCGAGAAGTTGTGTGAGAATTAAATTCATCAGACATCCATCGCCCGTTGTCGTCGTAATACTGGTACCAAACAGTTTCGGAATTTCCTCAGTGCAAGTGCAATTGGCGCAATAATTGTTATCACATAGGTAAGAATGTATTTATTATTATCATTTTTAATTCAATTAAAATAGCATACATCATAGCTTTTAGCATACATGAAATTTTATTTTAATAAAAGCGACATGTTTTGGACATAGACATCTCTGTCAGCAGGCATGTAAAAGTAGAAAGAAAAGGAAAAAAATATATCTTTTGTCACTAAATTTAAAAATTATAAGTATATCGGTCGCATAATCAAATAGCAGTATTTTGAAATATTACCACTGATTGTGAGAAAAAAATATTTCTCAAACTGGGACTCGGACTCAATTTTATTCATCATCGTTTTAATTTACAAGTCTTCCAAATATCAGTGAACTATATCGAATTTGGTTAACACTGGTACAGTGTGATAACATCATCGGCTTTTACTCATAGTTTGGTTAATGAAGTTTGATAATGATTGACGCAGAGAATAGAAAATAATAATAACAAAACTTTTTATGATTTCTGCTCTGACGCGCCCAATCATCACTAAAGTGCAATTTGTAATAATTGACAAGAAGTTAATCGGGGTATTCATTTAAAAACAGTTCCTATGCATGAAATATCACCTTTCTTACATTATCAGTGAGAAAAATTGTAGCTTGACAGATTATCTAGCATAAGTTCTCGTTATCTTACAATACCGTTCCTCCAACTTAACGGATAGATATGTTTGTGTTTTCAGACCTCTCTGACTAGTGAAATTGCTATTTTTTTAGTGAACTTTCGTGCAGATATTATTAAATGTCCAATAATTATTACACAAATTACTGAAACCAAACCCAAAGTACTACAAAGGAGTGAACTATCCTGTCCTGCGGTCCCTACTTGTCGTATCCAACTTTAGTTTGAAAAAATGTAATTAACATTTACCATAAAACATAAGCATAACTTTCAATTGAATTAATTTATGCCTATAATTAAAAATATAAAATAATCAGATAGCTAGTAGCAATGAAAATACGATACGTTCAAGAATGATAGGGTTAGAAAATAGAATGCGGAATTAGACAGATATTACGAGCTCACATTAGCTAGGAACGCCTACCTAATCGCTAAGGAATATGATAGTATCGCAGTCTCATGGCTTTCATTTCTGCACACCATGTAGCGAGTCGGTGTTTTCCTCGCGTAGATTATTAGTCGGTGTTTTCCTCGAGTAGATAGATTCTACTGCACCTATGAAAACAGTTCACACGTAAAGTCTACGCGCGTAAGCCCTTAGCTCTGCCTGAAACGCGTCAATAGAAAAGCTTCTGGGACCTAAGGAAGCGGTCGTATTCGTGCCAGTTCTCGGTTCCTTCGTTATAGTAAGTAAACACCTCCGTGTTTTAAGTTGGCGTTAACCACGTGGATGGTACCATAAAGCGCATGAATAAGACTGTTTGGTCACATTGTCTGTACGGCAGTTCTTCATGATATGTAGTTAATTTTAAGCCCCAGAAAACCAGAGGAAAAAGGATGTCAAGGTAGCTTAACTGATTAAAATACTTGGCACGATATCGGGGGGTCCGGGTTCGTGTCCCGGTCTGGACGAATGATATTTCTTTTGTGGTATTCTTTCAAAATGAGCAGTTATGGTTAAATTTCCGCTATTTCGCGGTTCATTTAATTTTTCAAAATTGTTGGCAAATTAATTATTCACCTTGCTTTGATTTTTAAATTAGTAAATACAGAAATTTTTATCTCCAAAACATATTTTCTTATTATTACAATATTTCCGTACATATCTATCTCGTAATAATCATATTAATGTGTTATTTCTACAGATAGATCCATGTCGGAACCAAAGAAAAAATGTAGACAATACAATGTCGAATATTTAAAATATGGTTTCAATCAATCACCCACAAACAAGACACTACCGATGTGCCTAATTTGCCACAGGGTGTTTTCCAATGAAGCTAAGAAACCTTCGCGATTAGAAGAGCACTTGAGCAAAATACATCCTGAGAAAAAATATAAAAATATGTCTTACTTTCAAATGCTCAGAGATCAACATTCGAGACGTCCTACTTTGGGTATTATGTTTTCGGCCGCATCAAAAGAAGAAAATGATGGATTACGTGCGTCATATAATATTTCCTTACTCATTGCTAAATCGGGAAAACCACACATAATTGGCGAAGAATTGATAATTCCAGCTTTGAGTGAAGTTCTGCGTACCGTTGTGCATAACCCACCGTCTGATATAATTTAAAAAATTCCGTTGAGTAATAATACAGTGCAGAGGCGAATAAACGAAATGTCCGAGGATGTGGAGAGTTCTCTAGCTGATTTTTTGAAGACTACCGAGTTTTCATTACAGCTTGATGAATCTACTTTGCCAAAAAATGAGTCTTTATTTCTGGTGTACGTTCGCTACATAAAAGATGAAAGCATTTGTCAAGAATTATTATTCGCAAGAACGTTAGCAACGGACACTAAAGAAAAATCTGTTTTTGGCGTTTTGGAACACTATTTTGAAGAAAAAGGAATTCCTCTGAAAAATATCTTGTCTGTTGCTACCGATGGTGCTCCGGCAATGGTTGGACGTCACCGTGGTTTTATTTCATATTTGAAAAGAGCGGTACCAAATGTAGTCGCCGTGCATTGTGTAATTCACCGACAACATTTGGTAGCAAAACACCTTAATGATCGCCTTCACCGCTCGCTACAGTATGTAATTACTGCAGTTAACAGGATCAGAAGCAATGCTCTCAATAATAGATTATTTAGAAAGCTTTGTGATGAAAACGACGAAGACTTTAATCGGTTACTATTGCACACAGAAGTTCGTTGGCTGTCAAAAGGTACTTGTCTAAAACGATTTTTTGAACTCTTTGAAGCAGTTACTAAGTTTTTTGAAAGCAAAGATGATTTGTTAAGAGTGACTTTATTGAAATGTAAGAGCGATATTGCTAATTTGACAGATTTATACAACAAATGTAATGAAACAAACCTACAACTGCAAGGAAATGATTTGAATTTGATCAAAGCCAAGGCAATTATCTCTGCGTTTGTGTAAAAACTTGCTTTGTACAAACAAAATTTGGGTAGAACACAATTTCATCAGTTTCCAAATCTTTCTTCAATGGAAACTAATGATAACGACATTCTCGCTTACTGCCAGCATTTGGAAGCACTAAAAGAAGACTTTACAATTAGATTTGAGGATTTACTCAATATGGTCATTCCAGATTGGGTCATAGAACCATCCTCTAACTTAGAAATCAAAGAATTATCACTGCAGGAGGAGTTTATTGAATTGTCAACAAATGAAGAGTTGAAATTTAAATTCAAAAATGGGTATCAAGAATTTTGGCTTCAACGTCAAATTCCAATATTATATCCAGCCTTATGGGCTGCAGTAAAGAAATTTTTCATTGCTTTTCCGTCCTCATATTTAGCAGAAAGAGGGTTTAGCATGGTGACCAATCTATTAACCACGGAGTAGTAGTATCCTACTCCGTGCTATTAACTAAGAAAAGAAACAGGTTGTCACTAGTGGACCGCGGTGACTTAAGGTTATTAATGACAAAAATGGCACCAAATATTGATAAATTAGTTTCATCGCATCAAGCTCAGCTGTCTCATTAATAATATTGTATTAATTATTAATAACATATTTTTATCGTTCTGTAAACAATACTTCAATATTCATTATCTTAAGATTAAATAAAATTAAAAATTTGTTCTTGTTTTTCAATATATAGCATGTACAATGTAGTTAACCTAAGGGGGGCGCTATCAAATTATTGCCTGAAAAAGTGGGCGCTGACTCAAAAAAGGTTGGGAACCTATGGTTTAAGGTAATGCTACTTCCTCAGGGACGGTATTTTCTTTGATGGCATGGACCCAAAAGCTGTTCCATACTGAACTCATATTATAATTAAATACGGAACAGGAAATGACATCAACAGAGAATGAAACAGGCCACTGAAGATATTCCTCAGCCAATATCCGTGACTAGGCTTAGGGGGAGGCAGAAAATCAAATGCAGTACATACATACATACATACCCATCACGCCGTTCCCTTCCGGGGTCGGCACAGTCAAAATGTTTCACTCGTTGATACATAATTGTACACCTAACTCTTCTTCAATAATTTCCTCCATTCTGACCTATCCTTACAAACCTCTTTTGCCTCATTCACCCCCATACACTGTTTCATACACGCCCTCCTGTTTTTAAGACTCCTAATATTCCTCCTCCTAAGAATTTCCTCAATCACATTCAACCACAAATTTCTCGGCCTACCTCTACCTCTCACACCATTCATTCTACTCTCATATATCTGTTTCGTTATTCTACTCTCATCCATTCTCTCAATATGGCCAAACCAACGAAGCACACTCCTTTCATACACGTCCATTACTGGAGCATTTAACCCACATTCATTCATGACCCACTCATTCCTGACCCTATCCATCCTACTTTTGGCGCAAATACTCCTCAGATAACTCATACCCACGGCGTTTAGTCTACTCTTATGTCTATCCTGACATACCCATGTTTCACTACCATATAGCAAAGTAGGAAGAAGTACACTTTTGTACACGGCAATTTTCGCTTCCTTAGACAAGCACTCATTCCTTGATATGCTCCACATGCTACCTACCACCTTCCTTCCAGCATTCGCACGTCTCTTTATCTCCTCATCAATTCTTCCATCTTTCGCATACATCTTACCTAAGTAAACGAAATCATCCACTTGATCAATTACTTCACCATTCGCCCTCATCATACAGTTATCCTCCCCATTCTCTTTATCAAAAACTACTACTTTAGTCTTGCACGCATTTACCTTCAATTCCATTCTCTCCGTTGATTCACAAAACTTATCTAGGAGCTTCTGTAATCCCTTTTGACTGTCTGAGATCAAAACAGCATCATCCGCATATAGAAGAACTCGCACGTTTACATTTCCAATCAAAACACCGTCGTTTGCACTACAAGCGTCTCTAACACATCTGTCCATAAATACATTAAACAAAATGCAGTATACAGGGATATTATGATATGATACCCGACATAAAATGATATATATTTTATAATAAACTACAGTATTTCCTCAACATAATCAATTATATATGCTGGGACAATATTTTCATAGAGCCATTTTTTCTAAAGTACGTAAAAATAATACCGTATTTACCTGAATATAAGACCCCCCCGCCCTACATGCATAGACCCCCCCAAACTTGAGGCTCGAATTCCAGGAAGAATATAAAACAGGTAGAGCCCTCAGGGAAGTACCCAGCCAGTTTGGAAAGATTGTGCGATGCTTTGAGCGTGTAAACTCAGTATGAAGTTCAAATTTGTTTTGCGATGAGTTTGAACAAGCTTGGAATTTCGAATAGTCATGTTACATAACTTTAAATATCAGTATGGGTACCCCCCTCTGGTTTATCCTCCCCGTAGATACCCCCCCCCCAATTTTGAAACATATTTTTCAGGAAAAAAGGGGGTCATATTTTCAGGTAAATGCGGTGACATAGTTTCTATTCTTGATGGAAAACCAAATAGGTAACTTAAGGACTTTGCCAGAGTCGTTACATACTATTGAAAAGACCAGCAATTTAATGAATGGCTTCATTATTTTAAAACCAGAGAGTTTTTTAATGATGACAATTTACTTTCTCATGTTATATAATACGTCAGAAAGTTAATATCCTTAATTGTCTTCACCAAACGTGCAGCTCAAAGCCCTTCGATGTATTTTAAGTGTTACTAAACTTTCATTGCACCAACCTTTTCACTACTGGGAAAGAATGTATCCTCCCAAACATTGACTGATGGAGCCTGCAGAAAAGATATTTAGAAAAGTTCAAAGTATTAAAAAAAATGTTTTTGTAATCTTTTATTGATCCGGATTCCGCACATTGGGGGTTTGGTAAGTATGCTGATTAGCCTCTGGAGACGTATGCAGACAACAGAATTCTAAGCGTTGATGGGTTTCATCATATCAGTGCCGAAGCCTTTGAGAGGCATTGGATTGATAGTTAAGCATATTTAGAAAGGAGGGTTTTGCCGCGACGTTGCTAGCCAAAGCGAACACTCATTTCATTACTTTTGTGAATAAATTCTGCATTCGCTAATGGGATGTCTCAGCTCAGCGTTCGTCAACCGATGTCTTGACGATAACTATTTTTTTGCATAAAATATTAACTACAAGCCGGGTATGTAGCACTCCTACAGGAGGGAATGAAATACCGGAAAGTTTAATTTTATCGCCGTGTTCTTGGAGGACCATATAGCCAAATTAACTGCTCAGGAATCAAAAACTCTTCATTTTGCTATGAAAAATTTGAAACGTGTCACCTCACAAGTCAAAGAAATAGCTTATTTAACACTGATACGTCCCACACTGGAATATGATTGTGCAATGAGGGAAATTATCAATGTTATTTAATAAATAAAATTAAGGCTGTTCTGCGGAAAGCCGCACGGTACATTAAGAATAAGCAATGGATGCGTGAAAATGTGAGTTTGATTTTGAGTGAATTAGGATGGGAGGATCTCAGTATGCGCAAAAGGAGGGCAAGGTTGACTGCCTTTTACAAAGTGTTCTGTGGTGCTGACGCATACTGTAGCCTAAGAGCCGTATTCACAGTCGTTACCTGGGTGTCCCCCCCCAGGTGTGGGGGAACCCCTTGGCTCAGAAATGGCATTCATAGACGTTATCCAGGGGACTGCCGTCCCCTAACCCTCCCCCAGGCCGTCGATTTCTTGGGTAAGGCATGAAGCTTTCCCGAAGCTCCCCTAACGCAGTACTGCTGTCCCCTACCGCAGTACGCGTGGGACGAATCGACACTACTGTACTATCGGCAGTACCCGATAATATCAACAACTTTCCATAGTAACGTCTTCTGTTTACAAACACGGGTACTTATTGAACCACCCTCGTAGTCCTCACCATTCATATTACATAAATAATTATGTAATATCATAAAAATTCTCTCATATTCCTTCAATCATTTTTCATCAACATCGAGTAACAGTATACTATATTATTGTTTATAGCGTGCTTGAATATGGTGAAAAATGAGCATCGAAAATTTCGAGAACCATACAGCGGAACCGTTCAAATGTATTTCTCTGTGGTATTGTTGCCTAATCTCTCACCCAGGCGTCCCCTGGCTGGGTGTTACCCAGGTAAGGTTCATGAATCGATAACCGTAGGGGACCCCTAGGTGTTACCTGGCAAGGGGATACCCAGGTAACCCCTAGGAATATGACTACGAACACGGGCATTAGTGTCCAGTTTGAGAAGTCGAATTATTACGGTCGTCATGACCACTAGAACAAGGTAAGAGCAATATTCTCTGCCTCCAACAGAGCAAGAAACTCCTCTGTAGCGAGGACTATTTGTGACTGGAACAATATGCCTTGTGAGGTATTGAATGAATTAATCCTATAAATCTAAATGTGACAAAATAAGATTTGAGTCATATGAAGACATCAAAATAGTTATACTTACATAATAATTTCTTCCAATTACTGACAACCTTATTTATTATTCCTGTTGTTTGTTTACGATTCTCATTTACCTTGATCAAATTCCTTTGCCAACGGTATGTAAAATTTCTGCTGAAAATGTACAATTAAATTCTACTCTAATCTATTATAACTACCGAGAAAACTTAGGTATGCCACAGGCTACCGATCGCCTTATCTAATTGGGGAAGCCCGTGTAAGTCGAACCACCAAACTTGGACAGCATAGAGCTAACTACATCAAACAACAAAAACGATATATTTTCCTGGAAAACTATACCCAATGATTATATACTGGTACGCTTTCATTTCACCTTTTTAAATAGGCATAGAATTTATATAATATTGTCACACCAACTTCAGTCCTATGTAATTTGGGCCGGGTTCGTGGAATTCGGTCCAACTAGTCGCGTGGCTTGGACCCATTAATCTTGTAATAAATGGTATAAAAACACCTTTAACACCTTGTTTCACCGATTTTTACGTTGAACGCAGCGTGATTTTTAAATAATTTTGGGAAAACAATGACGCGTTAAGGTATAAATTTGGTGTTCATGCCTCTCAAGTCATTTATAAAATTCTGAAACCTCCTACCTTGTATCAATAATGCTCGTTTTTTTTCGACTCCAATATGAAAACCCACCTCTTTCCATGTTATTTTTGGCATAACTCATCGTTAAAAGAGGAAATTATAGCAGGAGTTTTAAACGAGAATGTTCAGATTATCACCTAAAATAACGTCAATTCAAACAAGAAAGAATATCGAAGCTATTAAATAACAAACTGTTATGGAAGCAAACATCCAGGGAAACAAATAAAAAAATAGGAGTTTCACCAAATATTTCTTAAAGTTATTAACAAATCAATGCCGGATCGAAGTCAAAACACGGTAGTTCCATACAAATGGCGCTGCAGTCCCCTCCTCCGGCATTGACTAATGTGTTAATTAAAAATATATTCGTGAAATAATTTGAAAATGTTGGAATAAACGTTGGTTTTCATTAGTTACCCATTTCATCAGCGAAGGCGGGATAATTTTTGAAAACAAATGAATGAAACTGCGAAATTTAGCGGCTATTGCGACTAGCGCAGTGCGATGGAACTACTACAATATGAGTCAAATGACATTTTAGGAGGAAACTGCGCTTCGAAATACGGATTTATTGAGATGTACAAAAGTTGCTGTAATGAGTAAATTTTGGCTTAAAGCTGCCAGTTTTATTTCTTTAAATTTCGTGTAAATACTGTTTTGGGTAAAATCTTACAAGACAGATCGTTAAACCGAAGATTTTCATGCGTCACGAAAACCAGTAATTATACTGACTCCAGCCTCCATTGCTATAATGGCAGGATTTGATATCATGATTTTTTTAATGAACTGAGGGAAGTGTATAATTATATATAATCTTATAATATCTAACAATGTATATTTAATATTCAGGATATAATAATATTCAGGGTTAAAACATCGAACAATGAATACTTAATGCCGACTTTTTGTACGCACAGAAAAATAGATTGGGTAAACATGGTAAACAGCAGGAGTTTCCCTTGGCAACTGTGTCACATTCATAATAATATGCCGGCTATGTGCTCCGACGGAAACGGGAAGTCTGTTATTTTTACCTGAATACTCGTGTCATATTATCGACTACTCAGACCACCAAGGGTATGATTTTTTGATGGGCAATTTCCGACGTGATTTCGTGAGTTGAATCCGAATCTACTCAAGAAAATTGACTATCACGTAGGGTTTGAGATATTCTAACCTTAAAGGGTCAAAAATGACAATTTTTAGGTCTTTTTGAGCTTAAATGTGTCAGAAATCATAGGTGATAGAGTAAATCTGCAAACGGATTTGAAGTCTGCGTAAAAAATGTATAGAATACAACTATGACGCCTTGAAAAGCTATTTTTTCCAGTATCTTATATATATGTAAGCGTCTTGCATTTCAAATTTGTACACTCAACATTATAGCATAGTTGAATTATAATAATTTGTCGATAGTTGCAAAGTTAATTACAGGTAATGGTAACAATATGGTTTTTATAAGTTTCATAGATGTGTTCTATAAATTTTATTAACGCAGACTTCGAATCCGTTAGCAGAATAAATCTATCACCTTTAGTTACTGACATATTCAAGCTAAAAAAGACCTAGAAAATGCCTTTTTGGCCCTTTATGGGTGGAATATCTCAAGCTCCTGACGTGATAACCAATTTTCGTGAAGAGATTCGGATTTGGTACACAAAAATACGTCGGATAGGGGTCTTCGCACTAAATAAAGCATTCGAGACCCTAAAATTTGAACGCCTGTGTTATCTAAGATAAAAAAATTATTAAGTGTCCCAATATCTTGTACATGTTTGTTTTTGAACAATATTTTTCGAGCAGAAATCGACATAAAAAAGTTATGTGAAGAGATTCCAACGCATTATCCTTGAAGCGAAGCATTTCAGCATTGAAATCCATCATTTGAAAACCAATACATCCCCGTAAAAAAAGCAATGATATGATAACATATTTACACCATTCGATAGAGGGAGTAATTAATTTGTAATTAATGTTAAAACCAAGGTAAATTATCGAGAATACCTGAAATATAAGTACCTCCTTTAGATGGATGGTAATCGCGTGTCATTGAGGGCTCATTTTGATAATTTCTTAAAAGTAGATGAAAAAAATATTTTGTATCCCGTTTGGTTCAAGTGCATCTCTCTACGCGTTGAATTGCACCATGAAGGCCATGTGGCACTGGAACAAGTATTGGAATTAAATTTTGACCTGTTTCCTCTAACCAAAGAGGGTTTTTCAGGACACCTGCGAGGCGTGGGCGACTTGGAGAGAGAAAGTAATAGGATGGAAGGGACACAAGTTGTGGACATGTACGAGACTCTTAACATCAAGTGGATAGACAGGGAGAGGAATGAGGGAATCTCGGGGAGAATGTGAGATGGAAGAAGGCCGCGGAACGCCATTCCAAAGGGAGAAAACGAAATTAGGTTATTCCAGCTTTGAGGAGGGAATGTATGCCACGGTATGAGCTGAAAGGGGGGTGTGAAAGGGAAATCCATAAGAAAAGATGGAGATGGAAGATGTTGCGTTGCAAACTGAAAAAAAGAGGCTAAGCGAAGACGAAGGGAAAAGCGAAATACGCTTGTTTTATACGTAGAACAATAAAAATACTTGGGTAGTGCAGAGTTCTTCATACTCTGACCCGACCTTTGGAAATTTAAAAAAAAATAGTATTTTTATAAACCACAAAAGGAAGGTTTTTGTAGAATGTCAGAGAATCTTCCCTGTTTTCTACACTTTCAGGGGACTGTCTTTCTCAAGCACGTCCTTTTTCGCCACAGTATACGATATACCCTACTTCATGAAACCTATCCTCTTACTACCTCTTCCCCGCTTGCCCTCTATCCCTCTATAATATTCTTTAACAGCCCCTCGCCCCTTATTACATCCTCCAGCCATCTACTCTGCCGATCTCGGATTTCATTCACAAGTTTCCTACCCTCGCCCGCCATCTCGAGCACTTTCTCGTTTGTCTTCCTCTCCGTCCACCTCACCCTCTCCATCCTTCTCCATACCCACATCTCAAATACCTGCAGCCAATTATCGTCCTCCTTTCTCCGTGCCACTGTCTCTGCCCCATACAACGCTACTCTCTGTATCAATCTCTTCACCAGCTTCTTCTTCACATCCTTACCCATGGTCCCTGTCACCATCTCCCTTCTGTTACAAAAATCCTCCTTAGCTAGCGTCCGCGGAAAAGGAATTTGGCCCATAGACAGGCGTTTTCGGATAGATAATCTTAATCTCTTTCCGTTCACACTTCATTCATGAAAAAAACTCTTAATAATCTTCCAGTTTTATTACATCACAGCGATGGCACAAAGGAGGATCATTTATAGCGCACTGCGGTCCACGGAAGTTAAATAAGTGTTTTTATTCATCATGAAAATCGTAAACTCCCACCAAGTCAATCTTGTAACGATTACTTTTGTACGTAATTGAATGGTAACGAAATATTTGTCATGTGTGATAAGGCTACGTGTAAAATAGCATTGATTCGTCGGGATCAAAAACGGTATGATGCATTTTTATTTCACTTTTTTCCATACCTTTCACTAATAAGACAATAATGCAAATTTTCACTCAAATTTGTGAACAAATAAACAAAAATCACACCGGCCACTTTAAGGTGGCTCTGGATGTAATACGTGAGTCAAGACAAATACTACGTCACACGTTTTTATTTATTCGGTTTCCAAAATCCTTCTTCTCATTTACAACTACAAAATACCGCGCGAGTTGCCCCATGAGCGTGTGGCAGGGGGTGTTATGATACCAGCCGTGTAAAGATGAAATTGGTAAGGTTTTGGGAGGAGAAATGTTGATGTATATCATGGGAGTGTTTTGATTGGAGCTCTGGTTTTATTATGATCGCTTATTGAGAACTGGAAAAAAACGAGTTCTTAAACATATCTGTTCGGCAATGTATCTCTCTAATTTTATCGCCTCTATCAGACCTAGAGATGCAGTGGTGCATCATGATAATATTCTCTGTTTCACTTTGGAACACACCAGTTCTGAATTTCTCAAGCAAGCTACGCCTAGCGTGTAGCCTCTAGAGTCTCTATGGACTCCCACCTTAATCCCTCTAAAATTTGTGAAGCACTATTGTGTTTGCCTCAAGCAGTTAATGATGTAAAATTTAAGTAATTTAACAAAAAATATTAGTTTTGCGGATAAAAAAGTTACCTACTGACAACCAAAATTGAGGCCCAAAATTTGAAGATCATTCCACGAATGTATTTTTTATGACCACATTTGCCCAGCAATAGGAGCTGACATCAGCGACATTTGCACGGAAATACTGCAATTTGACTTCAGCTATGGCAGTTATTCGCTAAAAACTAAATGAAACAGGTGGTGATATATTTCAATTAAATTTCCAACCACTTGTTGCTTCTTTGAATATGTTTTCTCGTTTTCTCGTTTAAATGGATGACTTTCTTCTGTATTCCAAGTCATATCCATATGAACCCACGTTATAATCTCCACTTACAAGGTTGAATTACAGTAAATCTAGGCAAGAAACCTTCATTTATTTTCATCCTTGTTTATAAAACGCACGCCAAAGATGCCATACTCAGTTTCCAGAAAATCCGGAATAAGTAACCCGGAGACCATTTAGGTCACATCATGGAGTACCCACCCAAAGACTTAACTTGTTTTTTTTTTTTTAAATTTCACCTGGGTCAGATGAAGCCAAGTTCTTACCCTGCCCCAGGGCTGTTTACAGAGTTATATTCAGGTATAACAATATAATAAATTGGTTTCGAGTCGAAATTATTTTTAAAAATCCAATTCAATTGTGGCTCTTAAGATTCCACAGTGGATCAATACATTTTTAGACTTCTTTGGTATCTTGTTTTGCTGTCGTCCACATTGTTGTGATTCCACGGGGCCCTGACTTGTGAAGTTATTCTTCACAAGAGATGATATCCAGTTTTTCGACTTCTTTTTATAAACATCAGAAGACCATCGGTAAATCATGATTCGTGTTTATGCAAAAGGGAAACTTAGGATTACAAAAAAAAGAATGAGTCATGAAAAAACAATTCTTAAACGGAAATCATGTATTCGGCGCGCACATGCGAATAACATCCATTAATACGGTGATGAATTTCGCATTACCTCACCCCATCACTCCGACTCGTGCTTTAACGGCTCCACGCTTCCGCAGAAAAGTCCCTCTCTCAAGAGAGTTATACTCATCCCAACGCGGAAGATGATGTTATCGTTAATTTCCTTGGAAATGAGGTGAGCATTCCAAATGAGAGAGTTCCACTCATACATCCCTTATGCATCATTTACAGCGAAGAGGAAGAGAGGGAGAGTGAATCTCCGCTCGCTAGCGTTCAAATTGGCTACCATGGTTGATCACCACGATGTTCCTTTCATAAATATAAATTTCGTTAATACCTTTCGCTCACAAATGAAATTATCTCAAACGAGTTTCGGAAAATCAGATTTTAAACCAGCCGTGTCACGTATAAAACGCTTAAGAAAACCAGGTTGACCTGAAATGAGTATTAACCAGCCCTTCACGCGTGTTTTTACAAGGTTACGAGTTTAACAAACAGGCTTCTACTGATAAAGTTTTGCCAAAATCAGCGAGGGAGAGAGAATATCCGCTCGCTAGCGTTCAAATCAGGTCAAATTGGTCACCATGATTGATCACCATGATGCTCTTTTCATTAATACATTTTTTATTAAATACCTTTCGCTTACAAATGAAATTATCTCAAACGAGTTTCGCCAAATCAGCTTTAAAACCAGCTGTATAAAACGTTTAAGAAAACCAGCTTAACCTGAAATGTGTATTAACCAGCCCTGCACGCGTTTTTTTTTTTACAAAGTTACGAGTTTAACAAACCGGCTTCTACTGATAAAGTTTTGCCAAAATCAGCGTTCAATCATCCATAATTCACATGTATCTATCTATAATGTGATTCCAATAAATAATATTTAATTTAAGCAAAATAATTTTCTCTTAGTATAGGCACAACAAATTAAGGGGTGAAATTTTGGTATTTGTTGAATTAGTAAGAATATACGAAAATAAGAGAGATACACTGCCGATCAGATAGATTTGCCGTTAATTTATTTACTTTTTGCAAGATTATTTGGAAACGCCTTATAGATGCCGGTAAAGTGAATGGCGTAGCATCGTTTAAGAATATTTTGCCGTTGTCACTTAAAAAACGACAAAAAGAGACAATTTGGCAGAGTAGAAATGTCGCATAAGTTTTTGAATGACTGAATGGTGTCATTTTATGGCGGAATAATGCCTACGTCGAGTAATATTCTGGCTTCCTTTTCGAGCGCGAGAATATGATTTTCAAGCGGTGGAGCTGATCCCCCAGATGTCCATCTGAACTAATCGGACGTGGGTCATCAAAGGATGAATTTCATATGGTTAAGAATGAATTGATCATTTATCTTTATTTTAAAAATATCTAGGGCAAGAATTTAACTATTTGAAAAAATCGATTTTTGATCGCTGAAGTGGGTTCTCAGACCACTGTGACCGGTCTCTGAGACCGTGCATCACCACCGTTGGGATGAAGCTTTTAAGACGTCTTCAACTTGATCGGAATCAAGATTCGGAAAAGATGGAGCTCGTATACTGATTTGGGAAATTAAAATGAATTGTTAATACGAATATTCGTTCCCCAGGTGATTCCCTTTAGGGCGTCAACAGCATCCCTTCATCGTTTTCCTGATAACCAGTTCCCTTTCTTCCCCTTTTGGAACCAAATGTTTTTTTTTGCCTTACTGTCTTTTTCTCTCAATTAGCATTTCTCTGAATTCATGCCTCAAAAGACCATTAAGCCTTTGTGGAGTCTCCTTTCACATCATTTGGTTCGTTAAAAAGAACGGGTTCTTAATTGCTTTGATGCGATCGCGTCTCGAATTCACCCAAATGAACGGCGCACCGCCCCACCTTGATGCGAAATTTATGTCCACATCTTATTTTGCGTAGAGCGAACACACCCGTTGAACTTCGTCTCATTCTGTGGCCTCCTATATAGATTCAGTGCATCTGACCTTTCTCTCTTCATCAATATCTCTCAAAGGTCATTGACCGTGATCACGCTTCGTTAAAAACTGCTTCGAGCGAACATATAGTGCCTCCCAACTTTTAGAGAGATTTAGGTTGGAGCCCCTAGAGACTCGGAATCTACACCCTGGGCTTAGCTTGCTGGAGAAATTCTGAACTGGTGTGTTTCAAAGCGACGTTTCTATGTTTCCAAAAATATTTGGGAAAACATAGATACTACAATTGTTAATTTTTTGACGAGATCTTTGTGTTAGAAATTCCTCATTTTTTTCAAATAACATCTCTCTGGAGTGAATACACGTACTATTTTTCATGTAAAAAGGGCTGGTATTTTTTGACAAAAACCTCGGCAGGTAGTTCGGTAAGGGGCTGATGTATTGGTTACCTTAAGAAGAGAGGGATATTTTTCTATAAAATGAGGCCAGATTCATTGATTATTTGGTAAAATGATATTTCTCTCACACTATCCTAAGTAAGCCATCTACGCTTATAAAAGTACCCTCTTTTTTTAAAATGATATTTTAAAAAATATTTTTATTACGAACAATGCTACAATTATATTTATAAATATCATAATTATATTTAAAAAACTCCCGTCAGTGAAACAACATTAAACGTAAAAAGAAGGGGATAAGAGGGGGAAAAAAGTTGTTTCTTCCCCCTCATCCCCTTCTTATTCTTCCCCCTTTTTGCCTTTCCGTTTCCCTGGTCTTCCCCGTTCCTTAATTCCCCGAGGATTCACCTGATTCCCCCTCCTACCATTGGTTTTCCCGTTTACTGGCCACTTCCCCGCCTTATTTCTGTTCCTCACCCCCCCTGCTGTACTCAAACTTGTAAAATGTTTAAATGTGATGTGTTCTCTACCAAATATGTCTTATGCCTGATGATGGCTCTGTGAACTGAAAGGCGTCGTACGCATTAAAATACCTTGCGGAATAGCGCAATTGTTGTTTCTGTTTTAACATCAAACATGTCTGAAAAGCATAAAATTAAGAACAAATATATATTCTAATAATCTGTTCGTCTCTGCTAACTAATATAGTAAACAATGAAATAACGAAGTATGATTCATTTTTTTCCCGGCGAATAATATGGAGGAAGTCTTCTCGGGTCTTCCACCGGGATAAGTTTTTTACATAAGTAATGGTAGCGGGCGTGACTTCGTGGTAATCCTTCATAGTAGGAACGTCTGAAGAAATTACAACTTGGCTGTTTCCACATGAGGTTTTATCGTTACCGACCAAGGTCTTGATAATGTTACTCTGTAACGAAACCATGGTCGGTAACAATAAAACCTCATGTGGAAACAGCCAAGTTGTAATTTCTTCAGACGTTCCTACTAAGTTTTTTACATTTTTACATTTTATCTTAAGAATGGAGTACGAGTCGGGCTCTGAAACGTCAGCAGTAAATAGCTAACCCCGGTGGAAGACCCGAGAAGACCTCCTCCATAATGCAATAACGGTGCGCAGAGCGGAAGCAACTAAAGAAAAAAAAACATTCTACAAATTGGCAAATTTCTATCAAAGGTGAGATGTAAGGTTTATACACATATTTTCAGCATTAGAAAGAAGGGATATTTGTATCTCCACAGAAGTCAAATTTATCGAGTTGCATGCGGGATAACATATCGCCTCAACCCAACACCAAATGACCAGGAGTAAAAAGGACTATTATAGATTTTCTCTCAGTAGTTCCTTAAACCCATGTCGGTGGCAATGGTGTCATGAGGATTTGTGATTATTTTTCTTCCCTCTGGAAGTCACCGATACAGGCGGCTTTAAGGCAAAAGGTGCGAGATGTTTTTCTTGCTCCCGGTACCGTTCATTGTTTCCAACTTTCTGCCTTTACAATTTTCTCGAATTCCACCGGAGTTTTTCCCGGTGAGAATACGTCTGAGATAAAAAGTTCAGCTCGGCTAAGCTCTCCTTTCCTGAATTTTTTATTGGTTCCGGTGGATGTTATCGATTACAGGGGTAATTTCAACATGCGGGGGAAGAAGTTCTTACTCTTTAGGCCTCTGAAACGCGAATCGCGAGTCATTTATTGCAAAATTAAATAACCTTTCCAGTTAAGTCCCAAAATATACCTGTGTTACATCAGTTTTTGCTTTAAGGAGGAATTTTTATTTTACGCATGCCCGATAACATATGTTATATTGTAAGATAGAAATCTATTGTTATCTATCGATCTAAAAGACTATCCGATGTTGTAAAATTATTTATAGCACTGCGTGATTAAAATTCGCACTTAAGTCACGCTTTACCGCGGCACAAGTACCCCATTATTGCATTGCACTACACTGACGGCAGATTTTTTATTATACGAGACTAAACTCAAGTCACGCACAAGTAATTGACAGTTATTAATCACCAGCAGCATAATTTATTAAAATTTCAGTTAATTGGATAGTTTATGTTATGTTTATTTATCTGAATATAAATTTAATCTTCACAAACTTGAACTATAGCTAGTTACTAAAGTTGATTCCGTTTACTTTTCATATTTAGACTCATTACTTATGGGTCTTCCACCGATGGGTACACACAGCTTTATTTAAATCAACAGAATTATTAAATATTAACTAATTTGAACCATCATATATTGTAGCACTATCATTATAGAAAATAAAAGACTTATTTGAATGTACATCTATTGTATCATGTAAATTATATGCCAATATCTGGATTATTTAAAAAATATGGTCATCTTCCTTCAGGTGATATTACTCTTTGAATTCGATCAGAATTAAATGAAGTTTCGTCGATGGAATTCATAGTAACGGCTATATTCTTAGTTGGTTCATTTAATAGGATGCGATGAATTTGATCTAATGTTTTTGAAGTTGACACTGGTCTAATTGTATCTTCGAACAAATCTTGTACAACATTTGTACATTTGACTTGTTTATTTATTGTAGTGCAAAGCAGTGTAATAATGGGCTATCTATGCCACGGGAAAGGGTGACTTACGTGCGAATTTAAGTAATGCAGTGCTATAAATACTTTTACGCCATTCGATAGTAGAAATCTTACTACTCAAATTATGTTAAAAGATGCGTAGGTAATGCTTCAAGGTTGAAAATAACTATGCTCATTTCTCAGTTCGTTAAAATATCATGAGATCAAATCATGCCGTCATAGCAATGGAGGCTGGAGTCAGTATAACTACTGTTATCCATGGCGAGATAAAACGTACGGTTTGACGCTTTGTCCTTTAAGATTTCATCCGAAGGAAGATTTATATGAAATTTAAAAAAAAATATAATTGGCAGCTTTTAGCCTAAGTTTACACATTACAGTAAAAAATGTACATCTTAAGAAAACAGTATTTCCAATTGCAGGTTTCTCACTAAACACCGGGTTTATTACAAGTAAAAATTGCCGGAACTACAGCCCGAAAAGGCAGGATTTTGAGGTTCGAATCAAATGGAGGTCATGCATTTCTATAAATAGCCAGGGTATAAGTAAAATATTTCCAAGTCATTTAATGGTGAAGATTTATCCGTAAACACTAGCTCACAAACAGTCCCACGTGTTTGTAATGTAGTTCCTTGAAGGCAATTAAGATCCAAAGAGCGAGACTGCACCGTGCTCAGCAGTTCAATCACTTTGTTTGGAAGTTCGCCCACTTCTCCGTTGACTTTGATCTTGACTTTGAACCCTTTGGCCTCGGTAGCCTTTTCATCCCCGGGCATGAAATTCTACCAGAAAGTCTTCGATCCCCTACGAACGGGAGGCGACTCGGATAGAGGTCATCCACAATGAAGTTAGTTCCATGAAATCTATTCCAAAAATCCGACATGTTTAACCCTTAATTTGAGTGGCACCACTGAAAAAAATTGACTCTCCCATGGACTAGATAGTGCTCTCTGCCCGACTGTCACCATATTTAGCCACCACTTCACCGTATAAAACACATCATTGGTCGTACAATCCAAAGATTGGTTGAATGCTGCCCTCCACACTTCCCTATAGAATACTAGGTCCCTTACCTCCTGTCTCTTCCTATGTACTTTCCTATTTCTTTGGTTCATGAACTTATCCCTGGGTCTTCCTCTGGGGACTTTTCCCTCTATTTTACCTTCAATTATGTTCTTCACAAACCCATCGTATCTCAGGGTGTGTCCAATCCATCGGGTTCCTCTTTTTTTCTATGGTATTATGTTCTTCACAAACCCATTGTATCTCAGGGTAAGTACAATCCATCGGGTTCTTCTTTTTTCTATGGTGTTCTACATTGTCTTCTCCTCTTCTGTACACTTCTTAATTTTGCACACTGTCCGTCCATTTTATCTTCAGCATCCTCCTCCAGCATCAGGTTTCGAAGGCTTCTAGTTTTTTTCCGGTCAGCTTTTTCAATGGTCCATGTTTGCGATTTATAGAGTGCTACGCTCCTCACGAATGTTTTCACATACTGATTCCTAGTTTGTAGTCCTATCTTGTTTTGAGCACAGCAGTTTTCTTTTTTCCATGAACGCCTTCTTAGCTTGGGCTATTCTCCGCTTCATGTCCGTTGTACTTGTTCCGTTCCACGTGATGGTACTACCGAGATAGTTGAAGGAATCAACTTGCTCTAATTTCTCCCCTCTCAGGGTGACTTCTGCATTCAGCTTCTCTCCTCCGCATACTAGTGTTTTAGTCTTGGTAAAAAACTGCTATTTGCTTTTTTCTCCAACGGAGTCTCCAATAATTACCTCATAAAAATCGAAAGAGACAATGTTCACCGTTCACTTAAAATTGCAATCTGAACTCGCATTTCAACGAATTTATTTGCCATTATTAGGTTCAATAGACCAAAGTCCGATCTATATATTAGTCAGAAAGTCCTTTCTCTTCCGTCAATGAGTGTGCAAGGCCAGTTAAAAACGTCACGGGACCCTTTCATTGCGTGGTAACGGAATCATACAGCGACATCTGGTTGGTAACGATGCACTTTGCACTTCATCTCCAGAAGCCAAGATTTTCCATTAGTTAAAATATTGCTAGTTTCCATCATATACCTGAGTAAGTGGAGGCTCTGTGCAATTCTTGAGTTTTGGATCTTGGTCTCTTAGAGTTTGTAGCTTGAGATCGTCGTTGCAACGTGAGATTTTGCGTGAAGCTTGAGAAATCTTTTACGGAGACCTTCGAAATGGTGAAGAAGGCTTACAAAGGCATTACTCTTAATCGTGCACAGTGTAATGAATGGTTCACCCAATTCAAAATTGGCCGTCAGTCAGTTCAAGACGATCCTCGACCAGGAAGGCTTTCGATGTCAGCTGATATCAGTAATACTCAAATAATTGAGGATCTGTTGCGCGCCAACCGTCGTCAGATTGTCTGAGTACGCGCTGGAACGTTTGGGAGTCTTGATTGGTTCATATGATGTAATTTTGACCCAAAAATAGAATAGGAATCGGGTTGTAGAAAAGTTTGTCCTCGTTTGATAGCAGCCCAGAACACCTTCTTCCACCACGACAACGAGCCCGCCACTCATCCCAGTAAATCCGTGAGTTTTGTAGAAAAAATCAAAAGACTATCTTATCTCAGCCTCCTCACTCACCTGGCTTTCCTCTATGTGGCCTTTTTTTATATTTTCCTTACTAAAATTAATTCTTCAAAGACGTCGTATTGACACCATTGACGATTGAAGAGAATTTGACACGGGAATGTGAAGTGAGACGGCAGGCAGAGAAGCACTCCAGGACTGTAAGGTGAATTGTTAATACCCTTAGAATAAGTATATCTCTAGATTAGGTGAATGCTTAGAAAATTAGAAGGACCAATAAGTTATAAGTTTTCTGAAATAATTTTGTTTCAAAAATTCCCATATTTTTTTTGAACTGACTGAACTAAATACCCAAGAAAAACCATAATTTGGAATTTGTCCCTCATGATGGTCACGTAGTACGTAGAAACCATTGTTGTAATTGTAAAATTAAGAAGAAATCACTGCAGGTGTTGATTTTCACTTTCCAAAATGGTTTTCCACCACATCATCCCAGATGCGGTTTACATCATCATATAACCTTCCTTTGGCGGGACCTGTTATGTTTTTAAACATTTTCCAGATCGATGTCTCTATGACTTCCCACGGGTAATGAGGAAAATTTTCACTTTTGTTAAAATGTCGTCCACCTTAGTTTTCGGTTCCCCTTAATGCCATCTCCTTCAATTGGTTTCATTACTTCCTTGATGCTGGGCTTCTTCCTAAAGGTTGCTTTTGTCTTATACGGCTTCCTTTTGAAGCTTAAGTCGACCTGCCTTTAATGTCTCCCAATCTTTCCTCTACTTTCGCCGTATCATTTTCCCTTTTGAAGGAAGTTTTAAGAATTTTCTCAAGAACTGAGCTTCTTCTTTTTTTTACAAATTTCCCGCGGCCATCAAGTGTTCATTACCTTCGTTAACCCGTCACCATAGAATCGCGCTCTCACGAACCACTTTCATTTTTATCATAACTTCTTTTTTCTCTATCTCTGCCTAACTTGTAATTTTAACATAATTTATTTTCCTTCAAATTAGTCAGTAGAATATCAAATGAACGAACTAATGGCCGAGAAACAATGGATAGAATGCGAAAAGCAAAGGCCGTAAACTTGATAGGCACTAGTTTTGAGGAAGGCAAGTAAAAATAAAAATAAAAATGGAAAACACATAATCAGGCGGGTAGTTGGGAAACAAAGACCATTGGAATCTCATTCACACATGCACTAAGGGTTTGGAAGGATTTCTCCTACACCAGGGACCAACTATTTACATGCCTCCCCCCATATTAGTGTCTATCAAATTTACGGCCCTTGGTATTCTCATTCTTTCCATTTCTAAATTAGTCAGTATTTAAGGGATTTATCACCAAAAATAATGTTTACTGCTACTGATTTTCAAGTAAAATGGTTTTAAATTTTTTTCCGCGACTATTCAAACTTCTTGTTTTTGATTACTTAAGTATTTTTCATTCCATTCCATAAACACATAAAAAATATTACCGCTTAAACCTATTTATTTGGACCTTCAAATTTATTTCAACAGTACGATATAAAATGAATATTTTTTTAAAATATCAATATTTCTTCAAAATTCATATGTATGTAAGTCCACCTTCGGTGAGCTGTGCCACATATTTGAAAAACCCATTGCATCGCTCTTATATCATACTTGATTTGAATTTTGCAATATGGAACATGTGAGCATAATTTAACCAAATATGTCCAGTAAATTAACAAACTTTTGTGATTACCTATGTATTTTTCATTATATTCCGTAGAGACATTAAACAATTTTATAAAATTATTACATATTTTTAAATATATTATAATACATTGCATTGCATTACATTAGATTGTATTGAACTGCATAGCATGGCATTAAATCATATCACATCACATCATATAATATCATATCATAACTGATTGAAACTTTCGCCGACCATTGAATACGTAAAAAATTCTTTTTTGGGTGTATTTCCACGTATTATTTTAAATTAAACCTAGCGTTTCCCCTGCCCTGCTGGAGGCTTCATAAGAGTATCAATTTATGACGGTTATATCTAATTGTTGTAGTTACGGAGGATGGTTCTATAGGGGTTTACAATTTGAAATTAACTCAGCTCAGCTTATGCTCAGCTCAGCGAATCATGGAAACCGTTAATTTCAAATTGTAAACCCCTACAGAACCATCCTCCGTAACTACAACAATTAGATAATACCATCATAAATTGATACTCTGATGAAGCCTCCAGCAGGGGAGGGGAAACGTTATGATTAATTAAAAAATACGCGGAAATGCACCAAAAAAAGAATTTTTTACGTATCATATCATATGATATCATATATCATATCATGTCATATATCATATCATATCATATCATATATCATATCATATCATATCATATTATATTGCATTATATTATATTATACATTATATTATAAATTATTATTTGAATAAATATATTATTTTAAATGTACCTGAACATTCATATGTGTTTAAACGGTAGGATATTAATTGAATATTCATTGAGTGTTCTTAATATTTATTCGAAATGTAATTTTTTTATTTTAACGTGAAGTACGTTATTTAAACCTAAATGCTCAAGCTATATCATCGATGACCTAGGCTCTAAAAAAATATATTAGGTGTCTCAATATTTAGTGTATGTTATACACATTTTTGAACAGTATTTTTTTTCGGAAATTGAGATATAAAGTTCTGTGAAGAGATACCTTTTTTGTCTGACTTACAGCCATTTCAGCGTGACAATTGATCACTTTTGAACTAATATATATCTCCCTAAAATGACCGATGGAATGGTAATGTTTTTCTACCATTCGACATTAGAAACTGTACTCTGTTCTATGTGTAAGGGTCAAGGTAGGTCATCGCGCATGCCAAGAACAAAGGTTCCTCCTTTGAGCAAAGAGGGACTTGTCCCCGGTTCCCCCCAGAAGAAGATTTCAAACAGCTCGCATCTCATTTCCGAGCCTCATTTAAAACTTTTCTTTTTCAATTTAAATGCAAATTCGGATTACATTATCATCCGTCATATCTCGTTATCGCATTCTCAATCTACATTTTCCATTTGTTTTTCTTTTGTGATACCTAATTAGTTTCATTACGGTGCGGTTCCTAAAGTAGATCAGGTTCCTCGTTTTCACATTATTTGATTGCACCCTAGACTCCATCACGACGCTCGCTTCTTCCATACGCAAGACCACGGAGAGATTCGCCACTGCATCCGCAGTTGCCTCTGGGCTCAAATGATATCTCTGTTTCGATATGTATTGACGTGTTTATGTGCTCAGATAATTACTTCTCATGGCTTCTACATCTGGTAACAAACTACAAAAACTAGTAAGTTTTATTAACGATGAAAACATTTCACAAGAAATTGTTATAAGAAAAAAAATGATAAAAGCTTTCGTTTGGAGCATTGCTCTATACAAACCATTGCCTGGGCCATTGCCAAGGGAGAAAGAAGAAGACTGGATTATTTAGAAGTGTGGTGCTATCGACGAATGCTGGGAATCAGTTGGGTGGACAGAGTTAAAAATGAAGAGGTGTTCAAGCAAGTGATAGAGAAGGGGAATGAACTATGGAAGAGTAATGTGGAAAGAAGAGCAGAATTGGTGGGGCATATATTGAGACACGAGAGTCTAGTAAAGTGTGTGTTAGAGGGAATGGTGGAGGGGGTAGGATACAGAAAGAGACCAAGGGAACAATATCTGGCCCAAGTGAGGAAGGATACCGGGACAACATCCTGCGAAGAAATGAAAAGAAAGGCTCAGAAAAGATGGGAATGGAGGTCTATATTCAAACCAATCTAAGGATTGATAACTGCAAGAAGAAGAGAAACATTTTAAACTATAAAATTATAACCCTTATGAAGATCTGGTTGAGTTGTTGTATAATAAGCAAAATAAACCCGAAATTTACTCTGAGGAAGCATTATAGGCGTGTGAAGGGTCCGGATAAGACAGTAAAATTTAATGCAAAAAATAGGTCCATAATGATTGGACTGATTACTCAGAAAAATATTATATGAATTCATTCAGGCATTTCCAAGCTTCTTGCACCTTCAGGAAGAGCAAATAAATTTCCATATATCTCATGACATTTGTAACAAATGCGCCCTAGTTACACGATGTACCTTTGGAGCACGGCTTTGTTCAAAAGCATTATTACTTAAACAAAATATAGTTTGTAAAAGCACTTGCATGGACTAAGATTTTACACCAAACTGGGGTTTTAACTGCTTAAAGTCGCATACATTAGACTGGGCTAATTCCGGGTTTGGGATTAAAGAAAACTAGTAAAGTTGAAAAAAAGGAAGTAAAATTGAAACACGAGAATTTTCGCAGACCAACGCCTTAAATGAAAACATATCCCAGAAATAGGGAGCTTCCAATCAAGCTTTTGATTTTAGGATAGATCGAACAAACAAAACAGCGTCTTTGTTAACTTGGTGGTATATTTCAATAGGCAGATTTTATTATAAATTTTGCTTAACCACAAAAAACACACAAAAAAACACGACCCGGGTTTCAATACATAAGTATCATCTCCAGGTGAAGGTGAGACCTGAAGATGATACTTATATATTGAAATTCGGGTCGTTTTTTTATGTTTTTTGTGGTTAAGTAAAAGTTATCATTAAATATGTCTAGGACAGATCGAAACACATAAGAACCAACGAACGATATAGAGCGGAACGATAAGCGCTGGCGAAACAATTAGTTCCGGTAGATATCATCTTATCGACTCACGATATCCTCGTCCAAAAATTTGTGCAGATATGTATTGATCGCGGACAGAGAGAGTTTTCAATCGAGATTTAGGCCTAAGAACAGATCGAAACACAATAGCACACACGAACGAGACACAGCGGAACGATGAGCGCTAGCGAAACATTGAGTAACCTACCAAGAGATAGCATCCTATGGCCTCACGATATCCTCGTCCAAAGATTTGTGCAGATGTGTACTGATCGCAGACATCGAGACTTTTCATTCGAGGTTTTTTACTTTAGGACAGATCGAAGCACGTAAGAAAACACGAACGATACCGAAGTGGAACGATGTGCGCTGGCTATACAATTAGGAACGGTACTGGTGGACAGCATCACGTTAGCCTCATCCAAAGATTTCTCACAAAGTTAACTAGGCCGACCTAAGAACATAATTATAACGGTAAGCTACTAACCACAAATTAACCAAAACTTTACGCTGCCCATAAATGACATCTCAAGGGAACAAACGCACAAAACGCAATCGAGGATTACAGGCATTGAAGTTCTACTATTGTATTATGTTCATAAGCACTATATCCACTCTGTTAAAGAAATATTTAAACCAACAATGCCCGAGTTCATTTGATCACCACGTGATTTTCATTATTTTGTCTATTGTCCTAATGGAGAAATTAAGGAGGTTGGATCGCGACTGAATGAGTCATAATTCTAGCGGCATCCCGATTGTTTTAGTTATGTGCAGGAGCCTTTAAAAGAATACTGCCATGATTTGTAATAAGTCTAATTTTGAGGAAAGCTGAAATATCGCATTAAAAATGAATATTAGGAAGACCATTCTACGAAAAGAATTTTTAATCGAATACCAAGAATGGAGTCGTGCAGCCATTATGCCTAAATAAGTAATTAGATTTATGAAACCTTTTCAACAATATATATCACCAGAAATATCTAAAAATTCATGTGATTGTTATATTACCATATTTTCTCAAGTAAACCCTACATTTACATTTATTTCAAGGTTAATTAATGTCTAAAAACTTTGGCAACGCCGTACTGAACTTTGTTGATGTCCTCAGTGACTTGTGTTCTATGTGCGTGAACTGAAGTGCTTTCCTACTTTAAACACATTGAATTAGTTCTTTTTAGAAGTACTCATACTACATAATAGTCCTATTCAGGACTAAATTGATCACTGAATGGTGTTTTGTAGAGATCAGTACTATAACGCACTTTATACATTGTTTTTGTATAATTTAATTGCTGCTACACTGTCCCTAGGTCCAAGCTAGTGGTGGACAAGAGGAAAGGTAGTGGGTTGTGAAGTTTAAGGTGTGAGGTTTGTTTATCTGAAGTGGAATATATATTTCCCCTTTTTATATATTTTTTTCATTAAAATCTTTAAAAAATTTTGTTTTCATCATCGTAACTCACTGTAAAAATATTTTCCCCCAAAAACAAACAACAAACCAGGATCGAAAGGTGTATTTATAATTAAACCAATCGATAGAGGGCCTTTTATTCTATAATTCCTGCGAATATGAAGAAAATGACATGGACTTTAGTTTTCGGACCGACCTCCTTAACGGACTGCATCCTCGTCACAGAGAACCATTATCTCGATGTGTTTTAATGAGGTGTACGTATACCACGGCCGAAAACGCTTCTGCAGACGCCTAAGCGATTTTTTTTTCACTCCTCGGCTTTGCTACTTATATTAAACCTATTTGCTAAGGCCCCTGGAGTTAAGATTAATACTTGAGTATCATAACTTTACGCTCTTTGCTTTCAACATATATATTTCCACCACAGAGGAAACGTGAGTTCGTCGAAAATCAGGCGATCGCCGTTACGCCTACGACGCATATTTCAAAAATTCATTATACTTATTGTAAAAGGGGGGGTTCTTCTTCTCTAAGAAGAATTGATAAAATGTTGTAAATCGCGTATTATAACGTCACTGTGAACTTACTACCGAATCCTAGAATTACATTTTCCACTGTGCCATCAGTGGCGCCGTTGTCCCGAGACGGGTAAAGGAGGTGAAGGCCTATTCCTAGGATCTTTCCTAGGCTGCGGTAGAAGCCAGAACTAAAAGGTCGTATCCGTCCGAGGTATTCTACCCCCGTAATCCTTTCAAAATTGATGCCTGCCATGTGCTTTTTTTTACATCAATTCTGCATCCACTCTGTTTTTAAGGGCGCAGCTTATTACGAAGGGTCTGAAACCAATTGAAAGTAAGCGCATTGTTGTGTTGCGAAGTGATGAGCGCACCAGGACGAATGGAAAGCACTAGTCGACATATTAATTTCAAGAAATTGTGTCATAAATCACTCTGACACAATAGAAACATATTTTTTGAAGGAGGTGCCACCAGGACGGAGTGAGTCAAAACATATTCCACATGAGAATAGAAATACATTTTGACTGACTATCCACACTAAACAACATTCCACCTCAGGTGCGCAGGGTTTTGAAAGTTCCTTAGCCCATGTCCCACATTACTATGCAGCGCCGGCAACTTTGGCGAGAGCTACACGTTCAATTAATCGCAACTGGTGGTCCTAAAATTATTTTCACCATTGAGACCCGTCACATTTATCAGAGTGAATTGCGAAGTGCTCTTCTTTAGTCAAGTACGTTCCACCCATTTAGGTCGATTTACTGGGCAATACGTCATCAAACTATAGCCAGGTAACCGAAACAGCAACCATATTGGTTATACCTGCCCTATCATTTAGATATTACGATGAAATTTGGTGCAAGAATATCCACCATCTGTTTGAAATGTAAGGCAAATAACTCTAAAAGCATATTAGTCACTCATGGCCGGTGGAAAGAACATTTACCAATGGAATCAATAGTTATGAGATCCATAAAGTTATAGACCTCGTAAATATATTCGGGTTGCAGGAACAAATCTACTAGTTACACAACTTATCAAACAATAGTTAATTGCTTCGAATATTTTACCCGGATTAAATTCACGAAACCGCCGGGTTAAATTCACGAAAGCTTAGCGTATGACTAATTCTTAATGCAGATAATAATTAGCCAGTAAGAGTTAACAAACTGGCCATTTGTCTCAAAACAACTCGTTTATCAAGTAATTAAGTCTCTAAGCGGTTCATTGCGCATACGCCATCTTGGATACTTATGGAACTCACACTTAACTCCATGCTATAAGTTATGAAACCAATTAATTTATCGCACATTTATTTAACACCTATTGAATGGTTGCCATGGCTTATGGGTTATAAAGCTTACCTTAGGAATTCTTGTCATAAAATAAGATTTAATCGTACAAATAGATACTTAAATTGGCAACAATGAGCCCTCCTCCTATCATATTTTATTCACCAAGTTATTAGTTGTTTAGATTGTTTATCTCCGTTTGCTGTCATGTGACCAAGATTTCACCGGATGCGGTAAAATTTTATCGCAATAATCGATATGCTTCTTGTAGGAGAAAAAAAATCCAGTCTATTTTCCTTGCAAGTTCCAACCTCTTTTTGATTCCTACCTTTATGGACCCCTACTGCCATGGGGTGCATGGGATGAGGATAAAACACTAGAAGACGAGAGTGATGAGGTTCTTCAGATTTCTTGGTAAAATGACATTTCGCTCGAATTACCTTAAGTAAGCATTTTCATAGAGGGTGGAATTGATGAGGGGGCGTCTGAGTGGAGACGTAAAGAAAAGGCTGGCGGAAACTCTAATATGGAGCGTGGCGCTGAGCGGGGCGGAGAGTTGGTCGTTGCTAAGGGTGGTAGTATGTAGAATTGAGGCGGTGGGTGTGGAGAAGGATGAAGAGGGTGAGCTGGGCGGCGAGAAGGTCGAACGAGAAGGTATTGGATATGGTCGGAGAGGAGAGGAAGCTAGTAGCGGAGGTTCGGAGGATGCAGAAGAGATGGATTGAGAACGTATTAAAAGGAGAAGGAATTTTAAAGAGCGTAAAATAGGGGAGAGCACTGGGTAAGCGTGGAAGAGGAAGGAAGAGGATAGGAATTCTGGAAGAAACGAGAAGAGGGATACAATATGAGGATTTAAAGAGGGATCTAATGGCGGATCCAAAAAAACTACCAATCAGCTGGTAGAAAAATCGAATGAAAGATAGGATTCCTTCACCTGATAGCGATCTTCGTGCATAGGCAAACTTCAAAGAAGGCTCTCGTCGGGGATGAAGCCTTTTAATCTATCACTACGAGGAAAAAAGTACTTGCCACGAAAGGTATTTTATCATCCTTAGTCGGGTTAGATGAGTCCCGCCTTTAGAAACATCACAAGGAGATTTGAGATCACAAGCTCCTTGACTCGAAATTTCCTGATTCCTCCTCGGAAAAAGAAATTTCTAAGGTGGTTTTATTTCAGTGACTAAGTTAATGCTATTCCAGGAGCAACATTATCACTGCCTAATAATTCCTATCGAGTCAGTCCATTTTTCAGTAAATGACTCTTGTAAATGATGAGATGGTACCCAAGAGGATTTGATCAGTTGAAATTTATCTATAAATCACTTTAAGCCCTTCCAACAAAGATTATTTTACTCTGCATCCCATCAAAGAGGGGAATGACAGTAAGGGGCTAATGGAATGAGATTGAAGCCTGGAGTGTTACTTTAACTCGCAGAAAATGGATACCGAAGAACTGGAAACAAAAATACAAAACATGATCTTAAACCTCTAGGCAGTAAGAGAAACAAAAGAGCATTAAGACTCTCAGAAACAGTAGACGTCTGGCCGTTCACACTGGATCTGTAATTGGAGGCGAATGGAATGAACTTCTTATCGCTGAATCCCGAAATCCTACTGAATAACTTCCTACGGTGAGATGAAAAGGATTAGGATAAACCTTCCTCGAATTTTTTTCCGAGGTTTTTGGCCAAATATTCAAACCATTTAAGTTTCCCAAAAACCTCTGGAAAAACTCAAGGATGGCTACATAACAGAATGGTTAAGAAAAAATATAATTGGATCAAGATTGTTCCATTAAGAATTGTCTTACATTTCATCGAATTAATATTCAAAGAACGAATAGAAAAGCGGGTTTTCTATACAAGAAGCAACAAAATTATGCCTTTCCGCAGCACTTTATTTTTTAATCAATCTTGAAATTACATATGCAAGATGCGGTAATGTGCGGGTATGAGGGTTATAACAATATGTTTTTAAATCTTATATTATTGCCGATTGTCCATTTCATTTACCCATTTCAACGTGCAGTACCATGCCTTTTTAGTTATGAAAAAATGAATGGAAAAAAAATAGAAAAGAAATTTCGGACTTTGCAGTTCACATGCAAAAGAAGAACGTGCTTGTCATTCAAGTCGTATTGCGGGTGGACCGATTTGGATTACGATATATATCTAACGCATTTGGATGCCATCTTAAAAATCAACAAGCTCGGGATGAATGACAACTGTGAAAGAACAGAACCTTTTATTCCTATTCGCCACTGACAAACTTAACAGATATCTTGTGTGTTTACGAATTACCTTTACTTGGCATTTCCATGGCAACTGCAAAATGGGCGGAATAAAGGAGGCATTTGCGTTATCTTAGCTCCTAAAGTAAGGTGAGAAGACCCCTTAGGTCTATTTAATGAAAAATGCTAGGAGAAAAATCCAAGAACACCGAAAAGAGCTAGTCTAAGGACTGGAGTGGTGGAACCAATGAGGTAGATGGAGCTTGCTTTGGTGGTCAATGCAAGAAACAGTGAGATGGGCGTGGTCAGTACGCCATCTTCGTAAATCCCAATTCTCTTTTAGTGCATACGGGATGACCAACTAATTGTGCATTTTTATGATAACTCTATAGAAATTAGTACGTATATAAATCTTTAATATGCAATATCCTCCCTAATATTTATTTACCTGTTTAAGTTGATAAAAATCCACATTTCTAATGAAAACGATGGTTAAATCGGGTAGAATCTATAATACTAATGGCCAGTTGCAGGAACGACATATACGTACCCTACATAGTTATGGGACCCATAAGGTAGTAACTCAGCCGATTCACTTTTAACTCAGGCTCATTCGTAGTGAATAGAAATGCACAGAGCGGATTTCTTCGAGTCGTGCAAGTGAATCAATTTACAAGAGCTCGTATCGGGTCAAGAATTGATCGACAGGAAATAACAAGGAAGAAAAGGACACGGACGAAACTGGGGAGTAATTAAGCCCATTTTCTATTCGGACGTCATTCGAACGTGCCCCATGCCTTCGAATGCTCGTTTGAAAAGATTTCCGCCGACCGACTCCCAATACATATGTATATATCGGTCTCGTGTATCAAATGTACGGGCGGAAGAATCCAGCCACGCTCGCTGGATGGGTGACGTCATGGTTGCCATGGCATCGACGATTGTGACTTCGGAGGAGCGAGCTTTTTTATCGCACGAGGTGGGGAAGACACCATAGAGAGAAGAGGGTGTTCCATATGCTAAATGGACAATTCAATGCAGAAGCTGTAGCCTGTGGTGATGAAAAACTAACACTCTATGAGTATAGGTATTTTCTCAAAAACTACAGACCCATTTCTCCTGGGATTCGGTAGAGTTAAGTCCTCATTAGGCGTTTCGATTTACGTCTGATTCGATATTACGTCCATGCTAACAAGGGTCGTCGGGAATTTTTTCCCTGTTCAATGCTAATAAAGTAGACCGTATGTGCAAATGCTAGCGTTTTTTAATAACTGAGACATAATCATCCTGTCTGTAATTTTCTGAGAATATTAATTCCGTCGGATGATGCCTCACGGTGGGATAATTAATATTTCGGTGGCTTTCTTACAATTTAACTTATGAGACAATTAACTGATTCGGATTATATATGTCCTTATTTCCTCAGGACTTAATACGATTGGATCTCATGGGAATTTTACCATGTTTAACTATGTTTCACTATGTTGAAGTGAGATTCGCTAGAGGGTCTCGTATACAGTAGAATCTAGCTTAGTGGGAAAAAACTGAGATTCCCATTCTAAGCCTATCCCCACAAAATATCATGCTAAATTTCTTTTCAATACAACGTCATGCTCTTCATTATGTTTTTTCATGGACCGATATTGAGAGGAATCGTCCCTTTCATGTAATGATGCACCCGAGAGGATATTGTGTGTGAAATTGTGAGGGAATTATTAAAAATTGGCGTACAAAAAAATATGTATAGGCATCATTTCTGACTCACTTTTTTCGCACTGCACATTTCTCCTTCTACATTTTCTATCCTTCTTAACTTCTTCACAATAGAAGGTCTTTCTTGATCTCGAAGAAATTACGGCGGTGACAATATGATTAATTTTCAAATATAGTTGAGATAACATACAAATTACACACTGTTAGTTTTTTTACGACATCTAAGTGTTAGAAATACCTCTTTTTGTAAATAATGTCTATCTGGAGTGCATGCACGTACCATTTCCTATGTAAAAGGGCCGGTATTATTTGGCAAATACCTCGGAAAGTATTATGGTAAGGGGTTGAATTTTTGGTGTCATTAGAAGAGCGAAATACTTTTCTTTAAAATGAGACCAAATTCATTGATTTCTAATTAAAAAGATATTTCGCTCGGACTACCTTAAGGTGTATTAATGCAAACTTTGTTCGGCTTGGACTTTTCACATGACCTTTAACTAATTTTAGTAATTAATGGTCGTATTGTATATCATTCCCTGAAAGTTACCGACTGATTGTTCAAATATTAATCTCTATAATCGTGAGAACATTAATTACGTCGGATGATGCCTCACCGTGGGATAATTAATATTTTGGTTTCTTTAGTACAATTTAACTCAGTGACGTTTAACTGATTCGGATTGTATCTGTCCCCATTTCCTCAGGACTTAATACGATTGGATCTCATGAGAATTTTCTATGTTTAATTGGAGTGAGATTCGCCTGAGGGTAACTCTATACAGTAGAATCTAGCTTAGTGGGAAAAAACCGAGATTCCCATTCTAAGCCTATCCCCACAAAATAACATGCTAAATTTCTTTTCAATACAACGGCATGCTCTCCATTATGGTTTTTCATGGACCGATATTGAGAGGAAAATCGCGCAACATGAATTCAAGCTTCATAATGCTGTGCCGCATGTTTTTATGTGTCTTCCCCACGAAATATGAGAAGTAAAAGTAATTCCAAGATATTTAACAGCATCTGAAGATTTTATGTTTACTCCACCCACAGCATAGGTATGGTATTTGTGTGATGACATTTGCAGGAAATGAACTGTGGTGCATTTACTTTGATATGATTCTAGTACCCACTCCTGGCACTACGAATGAACGCTGTTAAGGTCAAATGACAGAACTTTTAAGTCTACACCTTATAATAAATCGTACGAGTAGTTTCTACAGTAACGCCACAAGTTCTCCTTTTCATATAAATTATATTTAGAGTCGCGAGAACTTGAAGTATAGCGTAAAAGAGGCTGTCAAACTCTCGGGAAGGTTATGGAGATGAAGAGATAGATAGAGCATCAGAGAAAGAGATAAAAAACTGTTGAGGGACGAAGGATATAGAAGGGAGGTGCGGTGGTTGGGACTGGCGTTGAAGACGTCATGTGGTGGACCGTAAGGATTGGATAACATCGAGTTTGTGGAGTGACTGATCGATTTTCCCCACTCTCCCACGACCCTCTTGCAGCAAAAGAAAAACGGATTTAATTGCCCTACGCAACTCCCACGCCCCGAAAACGGCCAATGTGACTATTTTTGGCGCATTTACTCGCCTCCTCCACAAAATCCGATTCATCGCAGAAGGAGATTTTTTTATTTGGATCAATTTCGCATCAGGAGGGCACTTCAGTGAAGCACCCGTCTTTATTAACCTTCCAGCAAGCGCGTGGGTGGAACTTTTCCTCCTCAAAATAAACACACGCACCACAGTTGTAAGTGTTCGCCAGGAGATAGGATTCCAGGTATTCTCGCAACAACTCTGACTGTAGTAAGATGGGCCCGCCTTCGTATGATGGAATCTGACGAGGTGAGCACTATTCAGAATGAAAGCTAACAGATCGAGAAAAAAGCGTTAGGGCGGTAATATTTCCGCACACCGTTATTCTTTTTAATCTTAACACCATTTAGAATATTTAGGTTTTTATTAATTAATATTCAAGAAGAACATTTTTTTCTCTCCCTTTATCTTCACCCATTAGGCTTTTTTTAAACATTTTACCAACTCTTAGGCAGGGCGGTAATATTTACACACACCGTTATTCTTTTTAATCTTAACACCGTTTAGAATATTTAGGTTTTTATTAATTAATATTCAAGAAAAACATTTTTTCTCTCCCTTTATCTTCACCCATTAGGCTTTTTTTAAACATTTTACCAACTCTTAGGCAGGGCGGTAATATTTACACACACCGTTATTCTTTTTAATCTTAACACTGTTTAGAATATTTAGGTTTTTATTAATTAATATTCAAGAAAAACATTTTTTCTCTCCCTTTATCTTCACCCATTAGGCTTTTTTAAAACATTTTACCAACTCTTAGGCAGGGCGGTAATATTTACACACACCGTTATTCTATTTAATCTTAACACTATTTAGAATATTTAGGTTTTTATTAATTAATATTTAAGAAAAACATTTTTTCTCTCCCTTTATCTTCACCCATTACGCATTTTTCAAATATTTTACGAACTCCTCTGTTCTAATCTAGTTTATTCCTCTATAAGCTTCGAGAAGATTTCGAAACTTTGAATTAAACCTCCCGATAAAGTTTTATCGATTGTACCCGAAGTTTTACCAGTTGGTATTTTCATTATAAACACAGTACCATAATTATCAATCATATCACTCACACTTACTTGTTACTGATTTTTTTTACGAAATACAAAAATAGAAATTGCTTTGAAGCTATGCCCGTGATTGAAGAATGACTGCTCTACAACCATGGAAATTTTGCAGCCTGACCTAAGGCATTAGCATGATATCACCGGTGACACTCATGCCTTCTTAGATGAAAATCGATCGCATGGCTAGTATTAATTTTTGTTTTTAGATTTTCGCAACGATTAGATGTACTATAATCAACCATTTCCTGGTATATTGCTGTGTGGTGAACTTAAACGACTCAACGTTTCGTTCCTCCTGCTGGGAACGTCGCCGGGAGACGCTCACGTTGAGCCGTTAAAGTTCACGCAGCAGTACACCCGGAAATGGTTGATACTCATGGTTAGTATTAGTTAGATTAGTATGACCGATATTATCTTTTAAAAGTTGAAGGCTTCACTTGATGGAAGGTCGACATTGTAGTAAGTCAAACTTATTAACTCTCACAATTTATTATAAAATCGAACGTCTAGTTTATGTAGTTATGTCACTTGCTGTCCTTCTATAATTATGAACAAGATAAAAATTTCCATTTAACTTCCATAATAAATTGAGGAAGTTAAAAACTATGACTTACTAATACGTTGATATCCACTTTAATATTATGAAATAGTGCATAAAAATGATATACTTTATTAATCTATATACGAAAGACCATAGAGTGTTACACCGCTTTTAGATGGATTAGGTTTGGGGCCGCTAGAGATTCTGAACAGTCCCGCATTTGGGACCCTGGACAGAAAGATTTAACCAAAAATTAAACAAAATACTAAGGAAAACTGTTAAACTTTGTCAAAAAATGTTACGGGAGAACATTGAACGTTTCTCAGCTTTTAGAGGGATTAAGGTGGGAGCCCCTAGAGACTTGGAGGCTACACATTAGGTTGAGAAATTCAGAAAAGGTGTGTTTCAGAGCAACGCAGGGCATTTTGACGCCTCACTACATCTTGAGGTCCAACAGAAGCGATAAAATAAGCGAGATAGATTTCCGAACAGATAGGTACAAAAAATCGTCCTTTCCACGCACAATAAATAACCATAATAAACTCTAAGCTCCAATCAAGACGCTCCGATAATACACCTAACCATTTGACCTTCCAAAACGTTATCCTTTAGACGGCTGGTGTTCTAATACCTCTTGCAACACGCTAATGCTGCAGATGGCAAGGTAGTATGTAGATGTAGACGTAAAGGTAATAAAAACCTTACTACAACATTTTGACAAGAGTTTAAGATTATCATAAGTGACTTCTGAGGTTAGCCCAAGAGCATCTGGTGGGTGGCATGCAATGGTGGCATCTGACGGGAAAAAACACACTCTTATCAGTCGTTTCGGAAGGAAAGGCAGAAACGTAATTCCACCACGCGCTCGCACGAAGGTGTCCACAGTGCGCATCCACGGGTAGGTTAACCCTTCTGTACTCAAGACATTTCTAAAAACACCCCCACTCGCTTGGTATGTCATCAACTCTGGTACAAATAATTCAAAAGTGACCTGATCACTGACAAGGCAATGCTTACTTTAAAAAAATACATTTTATAACTCATATAATGAAACCAAGATAATATGTACACAAAAAATCAGCAATCACAGCATTAAACGTAGGTAAACTATTTCCAACACAATTTACACAATTTGTAAATTTTAAAATATATATCATTTTACCAAATTTTAGGCATACGTACGATGTTTTAGTGAAAATAATCTCACATCGTGATACCAATAACATTCTCGTTCATACGCAAAATGAAAAAAATACAATGAAATGTCAAGTTAAATTGAAAAAACCATTAGTTGCATGGCTTCCATCAGACTCGAATATATAAGGAAATGAAACAATATAGACCGCATAGTATATTTAAACCTTCCTTTTAAAGCCTTGCCCGATAAAGGTTGGGAGAGATATTTTTTAACCCTAAAATGGTGACGCCAGGTCTGACAGTATAACCATCTGGGTAACGCAGGTTGCAGGGGCAGTGGATGTATATTTTATAATGGGCGCTATTTCAGTGCATATTTGGCATGACTTCGCCACTGATTCTGAAAATAAATCATACTGTCACCGCAGTAATTCTCTCAGAATCGGAAAACACTTTACGTTGAGAAGAAGTTTTAAACGTCCCGCGTGAAAAAATGAGTCAAGTTAAATACGTTTATGCATATTTTGATATAATTACCAAGAATTGGAGTCATAAAAAGTACATTATTGCACTATTAATGATGAAATATCAAATTTCTGCTTCCTGCAGCCGCTGAAATTAAAAGTGAAATTCGAATAATGCCTTCATTATGACTAGGGAACTATGTCGCAAAAACAATCTAAAATAGTTCTTAGCCGACTAGGCAAATCATGATAAACTGCTAACATCCGAGGCCAAAAAATCAATCTAATTTAAAAATTAGTAAAAAATTTAATCACTTTTAGAATGTAAAAAATTATTGAAATTGATTAAATGGTTGGATTAATTAAAATATTTGGATTAATTAAAATATTTGAAAGATTATTTAAGATTGATTCATTCCGCACTGCCGAATTATGAAATTGGCTTCGTATTTTTACGCTCCGTTTTATTCAAATTAAAAATGCAGTACATTTTTTTTATATTCTGCCGGTTAAGGTAGGTACTGCGCGCAGAGGCGATTGGTGGAAAGAGTAGTAACTGCGCGGCGCTGCGCCCTACTTCCGGTGATTGAATAACGTGTGGCACGAGAGGACTCAATCACTTGCTCTAGCGGTATCTCCCATGTATGTATCTGAATCTCTTGCAACTTGGTAATTCTCTAATCTACTTGCGATCATGGTACTTGCTTACGTGATACATACTGATTACTGAGTTACGAGCAGTTCATTGATGATCCACGTATCTCGTGTAAACAGACGAAGTATGAAATTAAGTGGATCATGCTTTTCAATAACTTTCGATTTTCTAATAGTCCTCCGATATTCGAGCCAAAAATTCACTTCGAGTAAGCATGATGCCTGATGCTGCTGAAAAAATCGTTTGATGAAGACAAGACAATCGTCGAGGGACAGGTCAACGGGAAGAATTGCAGAGGAAGGCCTCTTTTGAGATGTACGGAATAAGTGTTGAGAGATATGAAAGAGAAGAAATACGTAAATATGAAGAGATTAGCTGATATGAGAATCGAGTCGAGGGCTGCGTCCAACCAACCTCAGGATTGTTGAATAACGATGACGATTTTTAACACTTTGTGTGCAGCATGACGTGATATCGCGCCACGGTTGACCTTACGCTAGTACTGTTGACGTGATATCACGTCATGGGTACTGAGAGTGTTCCAGTTTTCACTATGGAGCCTAGCTAAAGTTCCCTAGTGAAAGCTGGAACACTCACGGTACCCATGACGTGATATCACGTCATCAGCCCCAGAGTAAAGACAACCCTGACGTGATATTACGTCATGCTGCACTCAAAGGATTGAATGCAGTCATTTTAAATATAATTCAAGAGAAAAGCTGATATCAGATTTTAAAAACCGTAGTCTTACTTGGTTCATGAGACGTCAATACTCGCGAGCAAATAATTCATCTCACCACCGTAAGATAAAATGGGCAATCTAATCCACGTTTGGACCTTTAAGAAAAAATCTCTTTAAATGAACAACGAAAAACTACCTAGAGTCCAACAGAGTGCCCCAGCGAGTTCAATGGGCTTAATTAACCCAAATGTCAAAAACTGTAAAGGTTCTCTCTCGGCTTAAGGCAATTATTAAAAAGATAGTATGCATGCTGGTGGCGTCAGCTCTTCCCCCACTTAATGCACTTAATGTAAAATGTAATTTGAGGGCATAATTGAACGTATTAATTATGCCTCAAAGATAATTTTGTTTCCATTCCTTCACCTCTTGCCCTTTTGAAAAAAATGGAAAAGGTCGACCCATCGACATTTTTAAGGTCAAAGAGTAGCTTGGCTAACGTTCTTCTCTCAGACTTTGGATATAATGAGTAACTGAATACTTAAAAGTTTAAATGCACTGTGTGATCAACCGTTAATTCCAGGGAAGAAAATTCTGAGGACAAATTTGCGTCGATTTAGACTTGCTGAAACGTATTTATGCGAAAATATGAATTACGCTCATTGTAGGAGATTTTACTTAAGGTAGTTAGAGCGAAATATCATTTTACTTAGAAATCAATGAATTTGGTCTAATATTAAAGAAAAATATCTCACCCCTGAAATGGTGAAGTAATACAGAAATAATAAAGATAGGAAATGATTTAGTGTACAGAAGAGTAGAAGAGGAAAGGACCCTATGTAACACCATAGAGAAAAGAAGAACCAGATGGATTGGACACACCATGAGACGCAAAGGGTTTGTGAAGAACATAATTAAAGGCAAGATAGAGGGAAAAGTCCCCAAAGGAAGACCCAGGAATACGTTCATGGACCAAACTAAGAGGAAAGTACATGAGAAGAGATACCAGGAGGTAAGGGAACTAGCATTATATAGGAACAGGTGGAGGGCTGCATTCAACCAATCTTAGGATTGAACGACCAATGATGATGATGATCTCAAAAGATACCAAATACACCAAAATTTAAGCTCCTTACCGAGCTACTTTCCAAGAATTTTGACAAAAAATTCCAGCCCTTACACAGGGGGAAATGATATGTGAGTGCACTCCATAAAGACCTTATTTTAATAATAAGGAAAATGAGAAATTTATAATTCTCAAATATCATCAAAAATTTTAAGGAGTGTAGTTTGTGCAACTATTTTTGAAAATTAATCATTCAGTCACCGCCGTAATTTCTTCGAGATCAAGAAAAACATTCCGTTGTGACGGAGTTTTAAACGTGCCGCGCGAAAAAAGCGAGTCAAAAATGATAGCTATACATATTTTTTAGACGCCAATTTTTAATAATTCCTTCACAATTTCACACACAATATCCAATCGTGTGCATCATTACATAAAAGTGACGATTCCCCTCAATATCGGTCCATGAAAAACCATAACGGAGACTATGACGTTGTATTGAAAAGAAATTTAGCATGATATTTTGTGGGGTTAGGCTTATAATGGGAATCTGAGTTTTTTTCTCTACTAAGCAGGGTCGAACTGTATTGGGTTACCCTCAGGCCAATCTCACTCTAATTAAACATAGAAAATTCCCATGAGATCCAATCGTATTAAGTCCTGAGGAAATGAGGACAGATATAATCCAAATCAGTTAAATGTCACTGAGTTAAATTGTACGAAAGAAACCAAAATATTAATTATCCCACGGTGGGCATCATCCGACGTAGTTAATATTCTCACGATTATAGAGTTTAATATTTGAACAATCAGTCGGTAACTTTCAGGGAATGATAAACAATACGACCATTAATTACTAAAATTAGTTAAAGGTCATGTGAAAAGTCCAAGCCGAACAAAGTTTGCATTAATACACCTTAAGGTAGTCCGAGCGAAATATCTTTTTAATTAGAAATCAATGAATTTGGTCTCATTTTAAAGAAAAGTATTTCGCTCTTCTAATGACACCAAAAATTCAACCCCTTACCATAATACTTTCCGAGGTATTTGCCAAATAATACCGGCCCTTTTACATGGGAAATGGTACGTGCATGCACTCCAGATAGACATTATTTACAAAAAGAGGTATTTCTAACACTTAGATGTCGTAAAAAAACTAACAGTGTGTAATTTGTATGTTATCTCAACTATATTTGAAAATTAATCATGTTGTCACCGCAGTAGGTTCTTGGGTATCACAAAAATATCTTCCGTTTTGAAGCAGTTTCAAACGCACCACGCGAAAAAAAGTGTGTCAAGTGAAAGACTAATTTAGATATTTTCATGTAACTACTTACAATTTCTTTAACTGGTGTAATTAAAACGTATATATCGAATATGGTCTCTATTATAACTAGGGAACTGTCTCGCTCGGACTACCTTAAGACGTGATGTTCTAAAATGTTCCTCTGTATGACCATCTTAACGCAATAGCTATCGTCTTGGTGTGATAAAAAGTTGAATGTGTAAAGTTTTTCCGCAATAATACATGGTTGACGGTCATAAACCTACAAATATAGTACCACGCAAGCCTCCGTTCAAGTACATATATCCTTTTTAGTCTCAGCATACGATCTACCATTCTTCAACCTGTCCATGAAACCTTTTCTCCTTCCTCTTCACCGCATGCCGAACATCCTTCCCTCTATCATTCTCTGGGGCAACCCATCACCACTTATTACATCCTTCAGCCACCTATGATGCATACACGGATTTCGGAGACCTTCGGCTTAACACTTTTGTTAGCTTTTAACGATTTTACCCCAAGGGTTATTAACATGAAATAAAAAATGTACAAGTGGCACGAAGCCTAAATTTACTCATCACAGTAAACACATATACAATGGTAGGGGTGTTAGGATACCAGACGTTTAAGGATGTTGCGGATAATGTATTTGGAGGAGAAATTGTGACGTGTATTATGGGAGTGTATTTGGAGGAGTTCAGTTTTAATTGCGGTCGCTTGTTGCGCGCGGAAAGAACGAGTTATTGCACCTATCGGTTCGGCAGTGCATCTCTCTTACTTTATCGCTTCTGTCACTCATAGAAATGTAGTGTGTCGTCAATATAATATTCTCTATGTCGCTCTGAAACACACCAGTTCTGAAATGCTCAAGACAGCTAAGCTAAGCGTGTGTCCTCCTACCCTACCTTAAAGGTACAAAATATGAGGAAATATTTCCTGGGAGTGTTTTTACATATAAACTTTTTGAAAGCAAAAATCCTCATTATCTGCAAAAAACCTTCCATTGAAAACTCCTGAACCTGATTCATTACATCCGATCGAATACAGACCTTTTCTATAACTCCAGCCACTGCACCACCACCATTCAGAACTCATTCCAAACAACCTGAACAAAATGTTGGAATTCCTCCCCGATAACCTTATAAACAAATTTCCTCAGTTAAATTATTTTAAACCAAATTATAATAATAATAATTAACTCGTTTATTGTTCTAGTATTGTACTCCTTTGGAACATAGAAATGAAATACAGTGGTGTGCAAGACAATTGATATGTGAATAAGCCAATCAGGAAACAAAAAGGGGAAGTTATCATATAAATTGCTAACAAAAGACATATACAACATTATCATTTAGCAATGTAGAAAAAGAACTGAATTTCTTCTTCTAACAGAAAAACGAACATTAAACATATCAATAAACAAATAACACAACTTTTAAAAAGAAAATTTAGCTTAACAAATGAAAAGAAAAAAAAGGAACTGAGTTGCTTCTTCTTACGCAACAATGGACATTAATCACATCAATGAACTGATAAATGATGGATATATTATGCAATATGCAATTATACGGATATATTATGCAATACGCAGAACACTTGCAGCTGGGTATTTGGTCATCACACCTAAATATCAGTTATTAATGTCTAATAATTATGAAAAAATTACCCCTCAAGTCAATCAAAATTATGTCTCCAATCAATAAATAAAAATTTGTGTGTTAAATGGCATTGACGAATACTGACTGGTAATTTTGTACTTATGTAACAAAATTTGTAAAACTAGAGGAAAGTGTTTTCACAAAATTTACTTCGTCTTACAGAAGATGGCCTAGACCAATAAACTTGTATCTATACATCTATCTATCTGAGTATGCGGAAATACATCTGCAAAACGTTGGCTGCGAGAGTTGAGTGAAGTCATTTACACGTCCCGGACCGATCCTCTATAATATCTAAATCAAGGGAAATTGATCTCTACGGCCTCCTTAGATAACAAAATGAAAGGAGTCTCCAATGGCATTAAAAATTGGCACCACTCGTCAATTTGACACAACCTCTTTGTCTTGGTTTGCGGGAATGGAAATTCTACAACAGAGACCAACCACAACCTCTCAACCAGAATACCCTCCCGTGGTGGTTTACGGGAATGTTGCTTCCTCGCCAGTGACCACCACAGACACACTCACTTACTCAACTCAATTAGGATCCTTTGCAAGGGCTAATGGGACCCCGCTAAGGATGCCTGGGTTATAACCTGGGATCCTTCACAGTGCTAATGGAAACCGCAAAGCATGCCTGGTTATGAACACAATCACACTCAACGCACGCAAGCACTTAACATCAGTCACTCACGCAAACAAATGGGCCCAACTTCTGGGAGAAACTCGCTCAAAAAGAGCGTAGTCAAAAAACACACTTGGGAACAAACGAAGGTGAGCGTCAGATACGCGTATTTCGGCCATAAGGAGGCCCTCTTCAGCGAGCTGAAGGGAAAGCACTTGCAACACGAGGTGTAAGTGTTGCCTGGAGTGTAGGTTGGTGTAATTCGGTTGTAAGTAAGAATTCCCATTCCCGCAAACCAACACAACAATTTTTGTGTTAAATTGACGAGTGGTGCCAATTTTTACGGCCATTGGAGACTTTTTTTTCTCTATAATAACCGCATATGCCTATAGAATGATCAACATCGGCCAACTTTAAAGATACTCCTTTAGAACAAGGAAAGAAGAACAAAAAAGTCAGGGATAACTTAAATCTTATTCCCTACTTATCCATCCGCACTCGAAACGTTGGCTGAAAGAGGTGTGTGAAGTCAGTCATTTATACAACCCGAACCAATCCTCTATTGTAACTGCTCATACATATGGGTCATTCCACCCCGATTCGACCAGAAATTTGGCAAAATTGACACTTAGGGAAACCAATTTTGACCAAATTTGGCAAATCGTCTTAATTTGATTACAAAACAAAATCCCCAAAGCCATTTTGTAATACATGCAACTGTTTACGAGACATTGCAATGTTGTAAAACAAGAATTTTACAAAAGCGTCTTCCCGTTTGACGGCATATCTCCGGAAATAAGGAAGATAAAAATACATGCAATAACTCACTTTGAAGGTATTGAATTGAAAAAGATAATTAATGGATTATTTTATAAAATTTAAACAATTAAATAAAGTTTATAACAAATTCAAATTTTCAAATCGATTTTTGACGATGGAGTTATGCCTTCGATTTTCCTCATTTTTTTATGTGATGTAGATACAACCCTCCTCTAAAAGTTACAAAAATTTGGTAGGGGTAACGCTGGTGAAGGCGTAAAGCTGGCCTCCCGCAGCGGCGGCGTCCGGCTCTCGCGCCGAACGTTCAGTAGTCGGTTCTCCAGATTTCATCAGCGCGCTTCCTTTTCCATCTTCTTTTCGCCAATATTAACTGTATACCGACCCTTTGATTCCCTTTACCCATGCCATTCGCCATTTGCTTCCCACTGAAGTGACCAGAGAATCCAGGATTTAGAATCCAGGATTAGCGACAACATGCTTAACAGCGACCATGGGCCCACCAGCGGCCGTGTTCGGAGAACAATAGACAAACCTCGCTCCGTCTTAGACCTCCAATGCTACTTTCCTCTCTTCCCCTATCCCATTTTCCTCGCATACCCTTTATTATGGTCCAAATCGATTACGCCAAGGGCAATCACCTGGTCGAATTTGGATGGAATGACCCATATAGAATGATCAAAATCGGCTAGCATTAAAAATACTCCTTTAGGACAAGGAAACAAGAACAAAAAAGAAACATAGATAACTTATTTCTCTTTCCCTATTTATTCGTCCACACACGCCTGCCTGGTCTATCAATTTTTAAATTAAAAGTATGGATCGGTCTAATAACAAGAAATTTCATCATAATGTCACACTAGGGCGCAAATGAGTATACATATTAAATTGAACGGACTTCTAGGTTGCTTCAGTGTTTAAGAAATTCCCTTGGAAATTTGAAGGCCGCAAAGGACTAATAAAAATTTTAAATGAAGAGAGGAGAGGCGTTCACAAAAGAAAAGGATTCAAAAGGGGATGAAAGGGACAATATAAATGATTATTTTTTAAGAGCATGCTCGTTTAAATTAATAAATATGGAATTAAAAGACGTCATAAAGGAGAACTTAATCGCTGTTTGTTTCTCAGATGGCGAAATTAATAAAAACGGACGGGAATGCACACATTTGAAATTATCACTTTTTTTACCGGACCAAAGTCCTTCGTTAATTACAACTTTCATTCAGGGTCGTGTACGGGAATAGGGTATTAAGGATTCCTTCTTTAAAGCTCATAATTTAGGATTCATCGCGGGGCTTCAAAAGGATGATGGGGTAGCTTAACGTCCTCTTCGCAATCTTAGTTTTTAAACCGACCTCCAAGAAAGAGATTAGAGCTAGAGTAGCTTAATAAGGTTACGATAAACATGGAGGTGTTTCTAAGTAGTTGAGGGAATTAGGGTGGGAACCTCTATCCGATCGCAGAAAAAAAATAGATTTAATCTTTTAAGAAACTTCGATGTAGACTATTTTTTTATTTAACATATTTCATATATAACATATGGAGCCTAACTATTATGTAAGAAACGATCACAGACATAAGATTAAGGAAATAGACTGCAGAACCGAACACACTTTGTTGAATGTTTTGTTGATTTTGCGAATGTTGACTGTTCCCTTTTTCGGGATTCATTCCGCGATGTATGCTTTTTTAAACAACAATATTTCGCTGGTCCTCCTGCCAGCTTCATCAGGTTAACTGAACTGCTTCATTTGTCTCGCTCGTCTTTATATATATGAGTCTGGACTCCCATTGTTGCCGGAATTTAAATTTGAAAAAATCCGTTTTAGACTGCTACTCAACTTGTAACCGTCTTCTCGGTTGACGTTCTCCGGTCTCTTCGCAATTTCTATAGCCTCCCTGATTAATGCAGGAGGACCAGCGAAATATTGTTGTTTAAAAAAACATACATCGCGGAATGAATCCCGAGAAAAGGAACAGTCAATACTGCATCCTCGGAAGCCTACGAGCTAATTTTACATTTAAAATGTCATTTTTTCCACGTACGGTAATGGAGCATGATAGTTGCGATAGATCAGCCCCACGATGCTGAACAGGTTAAATAGATTTTTTTTCAGTCGTGCTAAATATTTTAACATGATTATTAGCTACTAACCTCGCATGTAACCTCCGGCATGATATACTCTTGCATGATTTAGTACCTTGTAGTGCTATTTATCTGTCGCATTAATAATACTAACCAGTAGTTGTATCTTGAGTAGTGTACTGCATGACAGCATGTTCTTCTACGTATCACTCACCTAGTTTCTCGTCTGACTGCGCACTGTTGTCCTGACTGCTTTTGGCCTGCGCCTGGCATTCCGGGGGAACGTGCGCGGTTCTGATTTTAACTGGGATGAGTGTTGCATGCCTGGAGTGGAATCTCCCGGTGCCATCCACCCTAGTGGTGGTTGCACGGTATTTCGTAGTAGATGTAGGAAAAGGGAAATGTATACTTAGATATAAATCGAAACAATTCAGAGTCCGTAAAGTTTCTTTATTTATACGCCTGAAGTGCTAAAAATATTTGCGTTTGGCAAAATAAGACGGGGACATTTAAAGAGAGCCGAGGATATACAAACCTCGGAGGTGAACTTATCCCATGACCTCAAAAGTTCATTAGTGAGAGGACGAAACTCGCCTTCCTTGCGTCGGTAACATTTACCACAGACGTCGCCACTATAAGACTAAGCTAACTTCGGCAAAGACGAAGTCCATTTTTTTATGAACTCATTTCAAGACGTTTCCACTGATAAGGTAACATCGCACAACCGGATTTCAGCCAACATTCATTCGTCATTGAAACAGACATCACCATCATACTGGATGTTGTAAAGGCATTAACTAATATGTGATTATGGTATGATATTATTTCTAATCAAAATGGATATCAATCATACAAGAAAAGGCCAATTGTTAGAATTGTATACATAGTTTCTAATGATAAATCAATGAACAAACATTAACGCTAAAGTTGTCAAACCGTTCTAAATTAAAAAAAAGAAAAAACTTCATAAAAAGGAATTTCCAATCATTGCATTTACAAATGATACGGTACGATGTCACTCTTGCTTTCATTTCCAACAAAGTGTACAAGACATTAGCGCACATGAAACAATTTTAACATTTAATTCCATTTGAGCAGCGTCCAAAATCTCATCAATCATCTTTTAATTCCTCATATCGATAATTGTCTCCTTGTATTTGTCGATTTCACTAAGGAATTACAAAATAAATTACAAATCTTGTTCAATGCCGTAGTTATATCTATATGTAATACGAATATTTACGAACATGTAACTCCTTAGTCACTATTTAACGTTCCAGTTTCCTTTCCATTCCTGTCCTATGACGCGTCCTGCGCATGCGCTCTAATCTATTTCGGGTGGCGAGACCCGGAATAGATTAGAGCGCATGCGCAGGACGCGTCATAGGACAGGAATGGAAAGAAAACTGGAACGTGTAAATAGTGACTTACTATGCTAAATTGAAGTGGATGAAACTAGAACATAGAAAAATATTAAAATTATCTGTCTTCAACCACAAAATATTATCAACTAAAACCCCGGATTATTTGTATAATTATATTATTAGAAACCAGAGTGATCCAGGCAGACAAGTAAGAGGAAGAAGACGATTTAAAATTCCTAGGTGTGGAACTAATATGTATCAGTTGTCCACAATGAATTCTGGTCTAAGAATATGGAATGGTATTCCTGACAATATTATGAAATCAAACACTGCACATAAATTTAAATCGAAAATGTTATCTTTCTTGCATAAAAAATATTATTGTAGCGCAGTGTGAATTTCATTGTACACTTCAGTTTTTGTTAATTTCTATAAATATCCCTCTCAACCTTACTAATTGTTTATATATTTTATTAGCTTGCATTATAATAATTGTAAATATTATTGTATTAATGAATGCATGATCGTTCATATCTTTGGGTACACCTGTTCTATATGCTTATTGAATGTTCATATTTGTAAACTATAGTGTCCTGATAAATATTATTTAGCCACAGAGCTTCTTCTGATAAATTGTACTTTGATCCAAAGGATATGAAGTCCTTGAACAATAAATATATATTATTACTAGCTCAATTACCCGGCGTTGCTCGGGATCATACTTCCTTCAAAACTCTTTATATAAGAGGTGAAGAGTTAGTAAGTAGTTGTGATGACAGACTACATTTCAAGTAATTGTTTTATTAAATTAATATTTTCTTCTGCAGAGAATCTATGCAATTGTGAGACAATGGTAAGTAAACAATGTGACAATACCTCCCATGAACAATAATAATTATAAGTCAAATGACTGAAAATTGACAGAATGATAAAAAATAACATGTTAAAATAAAAACAATGAAATTTGTCAAACTTATTTAATATGGAGTAGAGAGACAATTTTTTGAAACCCTTTACTGTAATCATACTACCTGCACAGCCAGGATAACAGAACATTATAGTTAAGCACATAATTCGAGTACTTACTAGTTGAGTAGCTATTCAGAATTTTGTTTTCGTTAATTAAGATTTGATTTAATGATAATCACAATCAAATAGAACTTGTAGTCCGGAGTGGATTTGTATATGACCAAGAATTATTATTTATTCCATTTAGGAGTTATCAATAACGGTTAAGATGTTTATTTTTGTTTGTATATTTGGATGTCAAGGAAAATGCGTAAAAGAAAATCGATTGAAAAAGAGAGAAACTTCATTCTTTCGGGCATGATACCACTAATTTCAGTAGTATCATGCTTTCGGGTAACTGATAAAATGAATTTCAACTCTCTATCTTTAGCTAAAGCTGTTTTAAAAAGCGAAATAATTAACCGCTGCACAAATCCCAATGCTTAGCATTCCTAATCGGCTCAACTAAGCAATATGAATTCCAACAGCAATGACCGAAATCTGGTTGTCAAGCGAATATGGTATTAATGATTTAAGTTTCTCCTGGTGAATAGTATTAATAAACTCTTCTCGGACTCTGCACCAGGTGATTGAGACGAGGCTGAAAGAACACCGAAGGCACCTTAGGGAAGACACTTTAGATTAGCGCAACCACAGAAGTCCGCAGTGGCGGAACACAGCATCGATGAAAATCATGCCATTCAATGGGGAGATGCAAAAATTCTGTGCCGCTCAGCGCGCTACCGGGACCGCATAATTAAGGAAGCCATTGAAATACGCCTTAATCCAATAAATTACAATCGTGACTCTGGCTTTCATCTGAGCAATACATGGACACCTGTAATAAATTGCATTAAATATATAAGGAAAAATCAGAAAATAATTCAAGGGCAAAATCCAAACCTCAGCCAATCAGATGGCACCTGAGCTCAATTGTTGGGCCCGACCAACGGTCAATTCAATTCAGTTTACATTCTGACACGGACAGAGTAACACGCCTTGAAAATGGAAAGCAAGTCGTTTTCCGAAACGTCGGCAAACATGAAGCCAATCACCTGGTGCAGAGCCCGAGAAGAGTTTATTAATATGGTATTGTTGATTTCACAGAAAAATATGTTTCTGCAGCTAAAAACGTAATTTTCAGTCAATTACGAAGTGAAAAGGATAATTGATTAAAAGAATAAAAACTTCATTCTTTTAGACATTTAATAAAAAAATTCCAACTCTCTATCTTGAGCGAAAATAATTTAAAAAAGTAAAAAAATGAAACCAATGCACAAAACCCGATACGTACGCGAACCACCAAAGGGTCCCTTTTTGGGACCTTTATGGGCCCTGAGATCACTTTAAAGAAGCTTACAATTTTCCTCCTGCCTTGAACTATTACTCGGCAAACTTTCGCACGGCAAACTACGGCACGATAGGATTAAAACTGTAGATTTGTATTAAAGACAGGCATACAAACATTCTACTTCATATATATAGATAAAGGAATGATCGGGAATTCATCAATTTCGTCGTTATGTAAACGACAATGTTGGGTTTATCCATCGCGACAGTGGCTTAATAAGCACGGCTATCGTCTCATGTGCTACAATGTTGACTTAATGCGTTGACATCTAGCTCGCATAAATCCCCTCGAAAATTCTCCTTCAAGGAAGATGGCTGGTGGTGTAACTGGATAACACACCTGGCCGGCAATTGGGAGATACGGGTTCAAATTCCGGTCAAGTCAATGATTTTCCCATGGTAAATTTCAACCATTGGGCTACAAAAAAAGGCAAAGATACATTGCGTGAAAATGATTACAGTTAAAAACGCGAGAGCTAAGCTTCGTTTCTGGATAATGAAAGTTCAGGAGAGAATCTTAAAGCTCGTAATAAAGGTGATGCACTATGATGCAAAGGGGGTGAATACGCTATTCTCTTGTCTCTCACAGGAAATGTCATTTTGCGTTCGAAATTATATTAAGATCTATGACACAGCTTAAATAAATTTAAAAATGTATTGACGTACAGAAAAACCTTATACTTATTAATGAAAAAAATTTGTGGCTGTAGGCGTTTGAGATGTGGGTGTGGAGAAGGATGGAGAAGGTGAGGTTGACAGAGAGGAAGACTAACGAGGAAGTGCTCGAGATGGCGGGCGAGGATAGGAAACTTTTTAATGAAATTCGAGATCGGCAGATTAGGTGGCTGGAGGATGTAATAAATACTGAGGCGAAAAAGGATAAAATCGAGGGAGATAGGCCCCGGAAAGTGTAGATAATCGGGAGGGGATTTGCTGACATTCAGCAAAACCTATCTTTACGGGTAGAACACTTAACAAAACGCAGAAATCAGTGTCTTATATATTCATAGAGCTCATATAGCAGATGAAGAGTATCTATTTTATAAGTTGGTTCGTGAAATACAAGCGTGGAATCAGGTAAAGTCACCTTTTTCATTATGAAAAAATAAAACCGGATTCCACCCAGGAAAGCCAGAGTTTGAATCTTATATTGATGGCCAAAAAAAAAAGAAAAAAAAAGTTCTATCACGTGGGTTTTGAAAAATCAGAAAATTGACTCAACACTCTGTCTCTCAGCACACCATATATAAGGCACTATATTTAGTGACCGCCATTAGAATTTGTTGACTCAGATGTATGGGACATGTACGAGGTGTGTTCAAAGAGTAAGGTGACTTTTCAAATTTCGCGGGCAACATACATTTTATTTTCGATTTTTTTGTTCTTTTTTGTTGGTACACATGTTCCAAATATTTGTTTACAGTTTGACAAAATATAACACATTTAGCTTTTTATTGACAGATACAACTGTTAGACGTGTTTTGGTGTGCTCGGCGATTTTCTGCTATTAAATAAATGGATCAAAGAATTTGCATCAAATTTTGTGTAAAAAATGAAATTAAGTGCTCCAAAGCACTTAAAATATTGACAGTGACATACGGTGAGTCTGCTCTGAGTTAAAATAAATGTTTATAAGTGGTACAAGCTATTCCAAGACGCCCGAGAAGATGCCAGTGACGAATCTCGCTCTGGACGTCTTAGCACGTCAACAACAGATGAAAATGTTGAAGCAGTGAAGAATATTGTTTTAAAAAATCGTCAAATCACTATTAGAGAAGTTGTTGAGGATGTTGGAATATCAGTTGGCTCGTGCCATGCAATTTTTTCGGATGTTTTGGGCATGAGACGTGTGTCAGCGAAGTTCGTTCCGAAACTGCTTAATTTTGACCAGAATAACCGTCGCATGAGCATTGCTCAGGAGCTGTTGAATGACGTCAATGATGATCCTGATTTGCTCAAAAGGATCATAACTGGTGACGAATTATGGGTATATGGTTATGAAGTCGAAACCAAAGCCCAATCGTCCCAATGGAAGTACCCAGGAGAACCAAGATCGAAAAAAGTACGCCAAGTTCGATCAAATGTCAAGGTTTTGCTCACTGTTTTCTTCGATTACCGTGGCGTATTGCATCAGGAGTTCTTACCACAAGGTTGTACGGTCAATAAGGAGTATTACCTTGAAGTTATGTGCCGTTTGCGAGAACCAATACGAACAAAACGTCCGGCATTGTGGAAAAACAATTCATGGCTTTTGCATCACGATAATGCACCTGCTCACTCATCGTTGCTCGTGAGAGATTTTTTGGCCAAAAACAACACCACAATCATGCCTCAGCCACCAGATTCACCGGATTTGACCCCCTGCGACTATTTCCTGTTCCCAAAACTGAAGAGACCTATGAAAGGACGGAGATTTGCAACGATTGAGGAGATAAAGACTGCATCGCTGGAAGAGCTCAAGGCTATACCAAAAAGTGCTTATCAGAATTGCTTCGAGGATTGGAAAAAGCGTTGGCACAAGTGTATTATATCTGGGGGGGAATAATTTGAAGGGGACAAATTGAATATTGAAGAATAAATAAATATTTTTTCATAAAAATATAAAGTCGCCTTATTTTTTGAACACACTTCGTATTTAGGCTGAAAGAGAGACGAAATCGCTGATAAAGGAATTATATGAGCGCCCAAACGGCAGACAAACAGAAAAGCCCCAAATGTGACGCCTGAACAACATGGAGTCAGATCCAGCAAAATTATATCGATACAGTTCCAGAGATGGAGATAACGGAATAGGATTGACTATTTAGGGTTCAACGTTGAAAATACCCAATTTTCTTGGAAGACCCCATTGCCTAGGAGTAAGTAAGAATATTTTTGACAACGATTACTTTAATAAATCAGTTCAAAAGTCTGCGATGAGAAGTTAAACGTAATGAAATTGGAACTAAATAATGGTCATTCCTGAGTAAATTTCATGTACATATACATCTACTTATTACCCTGCAAGACACCACAATGGTGTTTGGCAGAGGGTGACGAATCAAGGTTTTGTGAAGGAACGTTACGCCAGGAAAAACCAATCCGGAAGTCATAATTCCACCTGGATACAGTATTCAGAAATGTTTAAAATAAACAGCAAATATCGCATTAAGAACATTGATGCTATAAATGCCGGAAAAATACATAACCATGCTCCGCTGAAAGTCTACATCTACTTATTACCCGGCAAGCCACCACAAGGGTGTTTGGCAGGGGATGACTTATCACCAACATGAACTACAGTGAAGAAGTTAACTTTCACCAACATATACCATATAATGGGTATGATGCAAATGCTACTAAAACTACTAAATTTATGAATTAATCAGCTATACTACCTGCCAACTAAACTACTTCAAAGTCATAACTCAGCCATTATGGTCTCTTATCAATCGCAGGAAAAACGACATTTTAAACCTTTCTGTTCCACAATCTATTTTCCGTATTTTATTACCATGATCTGATCTACCGTAGTATGGTGGAGTTCGTAAGATACCGATACCTTCGTCGGAAAATAATTTGGTTTTGAATTTACATAAATGGTGGAGTCTAATTTTCAATTTCGACTATCTGAAAGCGATTCCCATCCAAGTAAGGCAAATTTAAACGCGCACTTAAAACGTCCATTAAGTAACGAATGAATCTGTAGAGAAAAAAATTTATATTAACCCTCCAAAGAAAAATAAACAGTCCCAATCATAGATCGGTCTTTCACAAAGTTCTACGAGAGCGCAAATAATGTGGTCAACGCGGTGACGCGCACCGGAGCCAATATGGAGTATATCTTGGGTTGTTGCTCTATAAGGCCTGTTGGTCTATTTAGAACTAAAGATCCAACTGTTGGCCTATTTAGATCTACAGATTCCTCAGAACACAACTGAAATATGCCATAAAATAAAAAAAAGGCTCTTGATAATCCGAGGGGAACACACATACAAAACATATGCGGTAACAGAATTAAAGAAAATAGGTTTCGTCAAGCGTATGATGGGAAGATCCCCGGATGAAAAAGTTAAAGAGAGATGCTACTTCGCTCTGGTTAGGCCACACCTCGATACGCCGCAGGAATTTGGGACCCTGGTAAAATACATTTAACGGAAAAAATTTTAAAGTATTAAAAAATGCTACGAGCGTACATGTAGTGTCTTACAACTTTTAGAGGGATTAAGGTGGGATCCCCTGGAGACTCGGAAGCTACACGCTAGGCTTAGGTTGCTTGAGGAATTTAAAACTGATATTTTTTAGAGCGACATAGAGAATATTATCATGACTCCTCACTACATCTCTAGGTCTTACAGAAACGATAAAATAGGAGATATACATAGTCGAACAGAGAGGTACAAAAACTCGTTATTTCCGCGCACAATAAGCGACCACAATAAAAACTGAGCTCCACTAGATACCCTTCCATAGTACACGTCCCCATTTCTACTTCCAAAACCTTATACCTTAAATCTATACACGGCTGATGCTGCAAGATAAATCATTCATAGCTACAATATCAAGAAATTGTAATTCACTCCCAATGGATGTAAAAACATGCTAACCTATACCCTGAATCAAAAGAAAATTGTTTAATTCCATTTTTATCAAGGAATTTTCCACTGATAATGTGACAAAAGATGATTGTTGTGCATCTTAAAGCAGTATGATATTCAACCTTCACCGAAAAATTTAGTGTATCTAGACATAATTTTATATAAACACGATCTTTCTTGAAATTATTTCATTTTTTTTGCTATAGGTTAAATTATTTAAATGCGCTGAAAAGTACGATAGGATGGAAAAATATGCCAATCTAGATCAAAATTTCAAAAGATAATTATTTAATTCACACTTCCGACAACTTTCAACTTAGAGTTTTAAAAGATATAGTTTTTGTACATTTGAAATTAGTAGGGTATTCAACCTTTTTTTCAGAGTATACTGCGTAATATGCTATATTTATTTTTTCCTATGTAAGTAAGTAATTTATTGCTTTCGACAGCAAAATATATTTTAAAAATTTGGTTACACAGTCGTATGCAAGAAATCTGGGTTGCCCCAAGAAGAAGACCTGCGCTGAGGCAACCTTCTTAAGTTTATCAGTATTGCTAACAATTACATTTTTTACACAGTAAGTGAGATAAAGATACAATAAACAATAGTGCCATTGCAATCAGAAGTATTTACAAAACATGAAATACAAATATAGTATGAGTGAGTAGAAGTTCTACAGTTAAAGTGAAAAAAGAGTATCTTATAACATAAGAAAACATTTTCCTCATTCAATACCCATGCCTTGGCTGATTTGAGAACATTTTTACAAGTTTTTACTTTTTTATTTATCTTTACATATCATAGACCTTTATAAAAAATGTAAACGCTATCAGCATCTTGTGATTATTATAATCATTATTTTAAGAATGTATCTTATATTAACATTAAATTTAGGTGACTACCAAAAAAGTCTGAAAGGCCGATGTACATGTTTACGACAATAAACGTTTTGTTATTATAATTTTTATAAATCACGCAAGTATTGAGGCTTAGTAATAAAAAACGAATCGACGATAGTATCAACAAAATACCTTCTTTCCATTATGGTACATTTAACTTCCAGGAGAGTCATCTCGAAGGTCACAGCGAGCTAAAGAGATGGAAGTTAATATTTAATGCGTCGGAGTACGCTGATTAAAGTCTCATGAAAAAGAGGGGTTATCGCTATTCCCGCGTTCTCTGAAATCCAAGGATAATGAGAGGGATAAAATGAAAAGGGCGGATATTGGCGGATAAAAATAAAGGAAGGATTATATAATTGACAAGCAATGAGCTAAGAATTCCGGGAATATTCTTAATCAACTTAAGATTATGTTTTGAGTCCCGCATTTCACAGGAATCACTTTTTGCCAAGAGGAAAAATTCCAATCTTGGCATACGTCGGAGTTGATTTCAGAAAAGACGAAAAATCATTGCCATCTATATGTGAAAGGCATGAATAAATGATATTCTTGAAATTATAGCTTCAACAAATTTATCTGATAATTGCAATATGAATTCATCCGCCCTAAGATACAGAAATCATAGCGATTAAGCATTTTATTAAAGGATATTTATGAATTGCCATCGTATTCTTTTTCATGTTAAAAGGTTGGTCAGGTATGCAAATAGTCTAAAGAATAAAGTTTCTGCAGATTCCGAGATGAGTATTTGGGAAATTAAAAATTCATGATTCATTAAAAATTTTTTCAAAGTTAGAAATTTAATAAGAATAGAAAATTCAATAAATGAATTTTAACTTGTTACTCCATCTTTAAATAAAATCAAACCTAAATTAGAGTAATATGTAGCTGATATACGATCAATAGAGGACTCCTTTCCTTTGGGAATAATTATCCTTCTAATATTATGGCAATCTACAGTTGTCAAATACTCGAGGGTGACTTAATATGAAGTCTAGTGAAATGATGAAATTGTCGTCAGCACAGTGTAATAGTGGGCTACTTAAGTCACGGAAAAGCACGGCTTATGTGTGTATTTAAGTCACGCACCGCTACAAAATAGGTATAGACTCCTGGAGAAAAAAAGACAAATAATATAAATAGATGCTGTGATATAACATCTACAAAGACGAATATATTACAATGGTAGGTGTCCTGTCCTGGCTTTCCCTCGATGCGCACGACCCCTGGGTGAGCTGTTTCTTTTAAATTTACTCGGGTTCAAGCGGTAGGGTTCCGACCACACACGTCCAGCGGTTGAATGGTGTTCATTTCGATTGTCTTTTGCCCGTGACCGCGTCTCCCCCTACTATATTAAAGTAGTCAGAGCGAGATAGTTCTCTAGTCACAACAGAGACCATATTTGAATTATACGTTTTAATTTCACCCGCTGTAGGACACACCAATTAAATATTGCGCTATTAATTGTGCAATCGAGGGGTACGGAACTTCAAAAACAAGTGTTGACCGCATTTCCATTTCAGAAATTTCTAACCATTTCTTGACATTTCCATCCATTTCTGTCCATTCCTGTCAATTCCTATCCATTTCTGTCCATTTATAACCATTTCTGTCCATTTCAAACCATTTATGTCCATCTCTATCCATTCCTGTCAATTTCTATCCATTTCTAACCATTTCTGTCAATTTCTATCCATTTCTATCCATTCCTGTCAATTTCTGTCTGTTCCTGTCAATTTCTATCCATTTCTGTCCATTTCTGTCCATTTTGCGACCATTTCTCAGCAAGGATACACCATTTCTTAGAGTTACAGACCCCTCGGGTGCAATAATATAGTTTTATATGACAGAAATTGTAACTAATTAAATAAAAATAACTAAATAAGTCTTTACCTTGACTCATTTTTTTCGCGCGGTGCGTTTGAAATTCCTTCAAAACGGAAGGTTATTCTGTGATACCCAAGAACGTACTGCGGTGAAAAAATGATTTATTTTCAAAAGTAGTTGAGAATACATACAAACTACACGCTGTAAGTTTTTTACGCGAACTAAGTGTAGGGAATACCTCATTTTGTAAATAATGTCTCTCTGGAAGGCATGCACGTACCATTTCCCATGTAAAAGGGCTGGTATTTTTTTGGCAAATATCTTGGAGAGTAATATGGTAATGGTTGAATTTTCTGTGTCATTGGAAGGCTGAGATGCTTTTCTTTAAAATGAGACCAATTCATTGATTTATAAGTAAAATAACATTTCGCTCAAATTACCTTTAGGTAGCCAGTACGTTTCGCGTGCCGTCGAATCCACCCCCTGCAGATAAGCTAGATCCTTGCTCGACTGGATGCAGGTGGGACCGGCAGTCTGCTGTTTGGTGCGGTGCCCGTGTCAAGTGCATTCGGGTTCTTTCCCTTTCTTTCCCGTTGGGTAGCGTCCGCCATAAAGGAAAGGGGGGGAATGGGTAGCTTGCCGGTCACGCGTCGGTAGAGTAGGGAGGGTTGGGACGGAGCAGGTTCTGTCACAATGTGGATGGGATGAGAGGGCGGGTTAACCGCAAAAATCATTGGTGAGTGAGGGGAAGATGCAGAAAAAGTGGAGTATAAGAAGAAATAAGGAAGAACATGCACTTCGAAATACTGATTTCTTAAAATTTGTTGTATTGAGTAAATTTAGGCTTATTGGTGTCTTATATATATTTTTGAAATTTCTTAGTAATACTCCTTGGGGTAAAATCTTCCAGGACAAATCGTTAAAAGGAAGATGTTACCAAGTCACGAAGACCAGTAATTATACTGACTCCAGTCTCCATTTGCTATATTAGCAGGATTAGATATTACGATTTTCAAATGAACTGAGGGAAGAGTATAATTATCTCCTTGTTTACTACATTTAACAGTGTATATAAAATATCTAATAATGATATACATTGAATAATAGATGAGGCAGACATGGCTACCAGCACAAGTATCCCTTGGCAACGTTGCCACATTCATTACAATGTGTCGGCCAGGTGCTTAGACGAAAACCATAAGTTTGCTATTTGAACCTGAACACTCGTGTTATATTATCGATGACCTAAGCTGAAAAAAAAATCAGGTGTCTAAATATGTTATACAATTTTCGGATAAAATCTTTTTGGCGGAAAATGATACAAAAAAAGCTATGTGAGGAGATGCCATATCACTGCCATATATTTCAACGTTAAATTTCATTACTGTAAAACCAATATATCTTTCACTACGTTTACCAATCGATCTCAGGTCGATCTGACCGGATCAGCTCGGTATGGTAAACACAACGGGATAGTGGGAACGATCTGAGAAGCGGGCTGACTCGGCCCGCTTTCTCAGCCAGTCTGAGATTTCAGATCGATCTGCGGGTCTGTGGCGCTCCTCTTTATTCTTTTGATTGTCATAGGGAAACAAAATACAACCGTTATTATTCAAGGCGTGTGTTGTGACCATTTGTTGTTACAAGAGTGCAGTAATAGCGAGTGATGTGATATTATTGATAACATAGCAGATCGCAATTCTACCTCTAATTGGACTATTTGTTCACTCGGAATGCGATTGAAAATTTCCAACTCTGCACTTGTTTACACACCAGGTCATTCGTGCTTCGACTGATCGATTCGATTTTTCAATATCGATATTTTCATTCAGTGCTGGTAAACCTGGCGATCAGTGTCGGCTCGCTTGGAATTTTCAGATCGTTCCGAGTTCAGATCGATCTGAGCTCGATTGGTATACAAAGTGATGTTAAATGACCGATGATCTCGCAATAATTTTACACCATTCTATAGTAGAAGACTAACTTTATAATATAATTTCAAATTTAGGTTAGGTTATCGGGCATGCTTGAAAAGAAGGTTCCTCCTTGAGAATAGGATAGAAATCATGAAGCAGTGCGAGAGTGAATGCAAAGCACAAGAGGTTTGCAGGGATAGGGCATTAAAGAGGTAGATATTAAAGGGATCCTATCCTATAAGGTCCTATAATGTCCTATAAGGTAACAGCCAATTAGGTAGGTGGAGAGGGCATTACGTTATCAAACGGTGGCCTGAAAACCGAAATAACAACCATATTGTTTAACCCTGCTCTTTCCTTAGGGAGGCATGACGGAATGCATGAATTATCTTAGATAGATGAAGAATATCCACCATTTGTTTGAAATTAAAGCGCCTAACTCTTGTAGAACAAAGTAACTCAATTAACTCAAGTAGAAACAAGAAGGTGTTGTAAATTGCGGTTCAGTGGATTGGGAACGATTAAATTCTTCAAGAAATGAAAC